>CATOUR010000195.1:0-343722 GCA_951848785.1 Callosobruchus maculatus
ATCTCTCTCAACAACAACAACGGAGGAGGAGGAAAAGAGAGAGATATCTCTCTCAACAACAACAACGGAGGAGGAGGAAAAGAGAGAGATCCTACCTAACCTAACCTAACCTAACCAACCTAACCTAACCTAACCTAACCTAACCTAACCTAACCTAACCTAACCTAACCTAACCTAACCTAACCTAACCTCCTAACCTAACCTAACCTAACCTAACCTAACCTAACCTAACCTAACCTAACCTAACCTAACCTAACCTAACCTAACCTAACCTAACCTAACCTAACCTAACCTAACCTAACCTAACCTAACCTAACCTAACCTAACCTAACCTAACCTAACCTAACCAACCTAACCTAACCTAACCTAACCTAACCTAACCTAACCTAACCTAACCTAACCTAACCTAACCTAACCTAACCTAACCTAACCTAACCTAACCTAACCTAACCTAACCTAACCTAACCTAACCTAACCTAACCTAACCTAATCTCAACCTAACCTAATCTAACCTAACCTAACCTAACCTAACCTAACCTAACCTAACCTAACCTAACCTAACCTAACCTAACCTAACCTAACCTAACCTAACCTAACCTAACCTAACCTAACCTAACCTAACCTAACCTAACCTAACCTAACCTAACCTAACCTAACCTAACCTAACCTAACCTAACCTAACCTAACCTAACCTAACCTAACCTAACCTAACCTAACCTAACCTAACCTAACCTAACCTAACCTAACCTAACCTAACCTAACCTAATCTCAACCTAATCTAATCAACCTAACCTAACCTAACCTAACCTAACCTAACCTAACCTAACCTAACCTAACCTAACCTAACCTAACCTAACCTAACCTAACCTAACCTAACCTAACCTAACCTAACCTAACCTAACCTAACCTAAACCTACCCTGACTTGCCCTGACTAGACTTGCCCTGACTTGGATTGCCCTGACTTGACTTGCCCTGACTTGACTTGCCCTGACTTGACTTGCCCTGACTTGACTTGCCCTGACTTGACTTGCCCTGACTTGACTTGCCCTGACTTGAATTGCCCTGACTAGACTTGCCCTGACTTGACTTGCCCTGACTTGACTTGCCCTGACTTGACTTGCCCTGACTTGAATTGCCCTGACTTGACTTGCACTGGCTTGACTTGCCCTGACTTGACTTGCCCTGACTAGACTTGCCCTGACTTGAATTGCCCTGACTTGAATTGCCCTGACTAGACTTGCCCTGACTTGACTTGCCCTGACTTGACTTGCCCTGACTTGAATTGCCCTGACTTGACATGCCGTAACTTGACCTGCCTCGACATTTTGACATTTGGCATTTAACACAACCTAACGTCTGGACATTGCCTTAACTTGACCTAACGTTTTGAAATTTTATGTTTTGAAATTTTGACAATTTGCAATTTGGCCTAACCTAACGTTTTGACATTTGACATATGGTTTGACATTTGACATATGGATTTGCCATTTTAACATTTCCACATTTGGACATTTTGACATTTCTGGTGCCCCGACCTTTACCCTGACTCTTGCCGTAACTGGTGCCCTGACTAGAATAAGAATTGAATAAGGATTGAATAAGAATGGAATAAGAATGGAATAGGAATAGAGTAGAATAAGAATAGAATCAATAACCTAACCTAACCTAAGCTGCCCTGACCCGTGCCCTGACTTGTGCCCTGACTTCCCCTGGCCTACCTAACTTAACCTGCCGTGACCTACGAAACCTACTTAAGGTCGCATTCGGTCCCCCAATTGTCGTTAGTTAAACTAATAGTTCACAGTAAAAATAAGATGTCGCTTGGATGTCTATTTGGGTATTAAATTTCGTCACAGTAAGCCATGTCGATAGGTCAGCACGTCCAAACGTAATTCATATCGAAAAATTGCATGGGCGACATTGCATCCGGTCGGCATCGGGTCGGATTAGCATACATTAGTAATTTCAGTTTTATTATTTTGGCTATTGCGAGTATTTTGGCGATGAAAGGATTTTAGAAAGTAATGATGGGACGTAATTCTTCTTTGCTATCGAACTTCGATAGCCTTAGATCGATGACCTTAGAAGAGTAGGCTAAACGTTTATGACTTCAGAATTTAGCACTCTACGAATAATTATGCGAAATAACTATCAGAATACTGAAGTTCTACCTCCGTTTAGCTTTATGTTCTATTATATATCAGTCATCAAATACAAAGTATCGAGAACAAAAGCAGATGGGAAATCCGCATCTCTATCATTTGGATGTTTTAGAGAATGACACATGAACACCGATACTATAACCCATAGCTATAACCTAGAAAATCGTAATATAATCGTGATATAATCTGTTTCCAAATCATTTTTCCAATATTTCAATCGTGGCGAACTTTTTCTATACTAGCAAGTTGTTTAGACAGCCCAGAAAAGAATAAGGTCGGCTTTTTCAAAATTCCAGCAGCTTTAAAGGATCAGGACGAAAAGTTGGTTTATCAACATTAAAAATGTTGGGTGATATCTTCCAAGCGAGGGAATGAGCATTATTATTTATCGTCGATGGTATAAACCGTTCTTGCAAGATACTAGAATTTGCTCACTTTATACTGGGTAAGTACCTTCGTTAAAGGTATGACTAGTTGATCATATAAGATTTAGTTATCTCAAAGACTATTTTTTGTAGTAAGAGGTCAATGTTTTACAGAAATTCAATTTTTAGGGCAGCCTGCAGAGATAACCAAGACTGGATAATGGATAATCAAACATAATATGGGATATGTTAGTTCTAACACTAAAGATATACAAGATAGCGTAGACATCACAGAAGCATGCCATAGAAGTGGCTCAAAATGTTAGTATTATTGTTTATTATTCCAGTTCATAGTTTATTAATCCAATAATTTTTTAGAGTGATGCTGATAAACTTTCTTCAGATATTGTCGACCCTATGGTTTAATAAACAGTCCAACACAGACTAGCCAGGAGGCCAAACCACAAGACGAGCAAATAATAGATGAATATATGTTTCTAACCCGCATAGGTAATAACATGTATTTTGAAATGTTGTTTATAATAAGTAAGCTACTTAGACCATTTGTTGTTGATTTTAGAATGGATTTGCAAGAGTCCTTGGTACATACAATCAAAAAGAAGTAGTGTAGGAATTTGTTCAATATAGACTAACCAGGAGATCAATTCAATAGAAGAGGAGCAAATAATAGTAGATGAATATGTGTTTCTAGACTGCTATTTGAAAGGTGAAAATATGTATTTTGATCTGGGTTTATAATAAGAAAGCTACTTAGAAACATTGTTGATTTCAGAGTGGGCGAAAAGCGAGAGGAGGAAAATGTTGACAAGGGGTAGAAGTAAATACAGCATGCTGTAACAGAAAGCCTACAAGAGTGCTTGGCTAGACAGTCAAAAGAAGTAGTAGTAGGAGTAGTAGGAAATGGTTTAATAAACAGTCTAACACAGACTAGCCAGGAGGCCAAACAACAAGACGAGCAAATAATAGATGAATGTATGTTTCTAACCGGTATAGGTAATAACATGTATTTTGAAATGTTGTTTATAATAAGTAAGCTACTGAGACCATTTATTGTTGATAAGGAAGCACTTTGAACTAACTAACTAAATTGATTTCAGAGTGGGCTAAAAGCGAGAGGAGGAGACGATGATGGAAAATTCTATGGTATTGGATACTATAGCATGTATATTATGTAATAAACTGAATTAGTACAAATATAGTCTTTCTTGTTACTTATCCTCTGCAAGAAATCTTATTCCACAGATTGCTTTATGATTTAATAATGAAAAATACTGATGTTTCCTAATTTGAAGATTGTCATTATTTTGAGTTTCACAAAGAAATTTTAAGGATGTTACTAATCCTCATACTTTTTATAGTGTTTATTCATTTTCTGTCAAGATTATTATAGAAAATTACTTTTCCCCTGACAAACTTAAAACAACATTCAAATATTTGACACAAAATATATACAACTGACTTTAGGTGTATGAAACGTACACACCTTTGTTTAGATTGGAGAAAATTTTCAATTGCTTCAGCAATAATCAGATTTTCTTAATGATGACATTTTCTGTTCACAACATAGAGGGTGCATATAATCTCAATCTAGATTCATATTGTATTGGGTAAAAAAGTCTTGATCTTCAAAGTTAGATTCCATTATTGTTATAATTTTATTTTTAACAAGCTAAGGGTTTATTTTCTGAATTGTTAGATGAAAACATATTTAAAAATGTTACTACACTTTTAAGATTCCAAAACTGTCCTCATGTAATTTAGTCTTTAGTCACTCCTGTTCAAAAACAGTACGCTAGCTGGGACTTTATTTGGAAATAAGTTATCGAACACTTCAAAAACCCTAACGATGTTGAATATTGAATACACACAAGTCCCTGGGGTTGAAAGGTACATTTTGACATCAATAGAGAGAAAGAATTAAGAATTTTAAAAAGGCCACTGAACAGCCTTCAATAGTGATAATAAGAACGCAATTTCGCACTATTTCGGTTGAATAGAACATGTTTAGCACAGTGAAATAATAAAAAGCTCAACCTAGATTTAAAATTTTATTGCGATAAGTTTCTTTTACCTATACATCACATCCAGACAGTTTTTTGGTTATAGCAATTTAAATTATGACACAGAAGTAAAAAAAATGATTAGAACACATAATTATTAGCTTTTGTAAATCCATTAAATATTCACACGACATACTATGTGACACTAGATGCGATGCACCTAAAGTGTAATTTTTATAAGACCATTATTTTCAGAAATTTTGTGTACAAATAAACAATGAACATTGAACAACCACGACAAATTTTAGGTTAGTTGTCAACACAGTGACAGATTACAAACTGTCAATGTCGAATAGGTGGTCGAATGCAATCAGGCAGAATAGCCAATATCGAAAAACTAAATTACCAGAAACAGGCCCGCCCCTACCAGAAAAATACTGAACACATGGCCTGGTGACAATAGGTCTGTTTTTACAGAGAATCACAAACCAGTCAGAGCCAATCAGTATTCCCCATTGCAGTTGTCAAACTATTTCTGACTAGTACTGGTTTGTGATTCTCTGTAAAAACAGACCTATTGTTGTATTGGTTGCATAAAATCACAGTCGTTGTGTTTTTTTGGGTATTTCAAGGAGAACTCAAAAAATACCAAAATTACCAGCAAAAATCAAATTCATATATCATCTGTGTAATATCGTACATTGTCTGAAATAGATATAAATGTGTACAAAAGCATTTATAAAATTTTGCAAAAAATAACTTTTTTTAAAAAAATGTTTTTTATATGATATTACCACATCAAATAGAAGGTAGTGTCTTATTTATCATACTAAAATTTCACAACAATTGGTTTTGTCGTTTTCACACTGTCCTTGAAACCAGTTATTCGTCTAACACATGCCCTGACTTGCAAAGACTAGCACACTGTCACGAAACGAAAACCGCAACTGTTTATCTTCAAAAATTACCGATATACCCCGTAAGTGCCCAAAATGTGACAGCCTGTACATAATACGTCGTCAGTTACCTGTCGAAATTTAATTCAGTTTTTTTTATACCGACTGCGACATAGGCGAAACAGAATTTTTACCGTATTTGGTTTTCCTCTAACGCCTGTAGTTTTGGCTATGTTTTGTATACGGACAGACGGACGAACGGACAAAGGCTTTGTACAAGTGTTCTTCAGGCAGTGAGAGCCAAAACGCTGTTTCAGGAATTTTACAAGTCAGATCGATACCCAAATTCCATCACAATCCGTGCAGCGGCAACTGAGATTACAAGGCTAGAAAAACGCGCACAAACAGACCGACAGGCAGACGGGCAGGGCAGACAGAAGAAACATATGACCGAAATGAGTGACATGGATTTCCAACAGTACATTTTTTGGAAATTTCAAGTGTATCAAGAAAATATGAAACAAACTCCATAACCCTTAAATGATTATAGTTAACCTTTTACCATTACAGATAAACGAAAACGTATAATTAATTAATAATAATATATCTGCGATATTCTTCTAAAATTTTGGTTTTAATTTTTAACTTTTTGTTTTGTCTATTGACTTATTGATTTACATGTTTTTATAAGCAAAAAGCTTCCTCGCCCCTCCCCAACTATGTGTATTTATCCCGAGTCAAAAAGAAGTCGCAATTTTCTTTAATTAACAGCTGAAATGGTAAACTGGTACTTCACAAACAAGTCTAAAAAACTTTACATACATTAGAAAAAGTGATTAACACTTCACATTTGTTTTAAATACCAGTACTTCGAAAACCCAAAAGTCATGGCTAAAATCAAGAACCAAGAACAAACATTTGCTAAAGCGTTTGCGTTTTAGAAAAAAAATGATTCCCTGAATTGCAACTAGAGGCCATATTATGACTACGTGATACTGTATAAAGATGGTCTTTTTGTAAACTCCGTTGGAGAAATATTATTTTAATAAAAATTTAAAGTTCACAAAAAAGAGGGATTTTGGCAGCAAAAGTACTGATTGATATCGGATATTCTTAAAATTTCAGTCGTAGCCGATACAAGACGTTAAACACGGTACTGGGTAATTTTAAAAGAGATATTCGTACTCACCAAATCACTGTATAACACAACACTACCAACAACACCAAACAACTCAAAAACTCCCGTAAAACCAGATCCGGAGCTTGTCGTTTGAGATTCTGTGATCGACTGGTTTGAGAATAAAGAAAACTTAATATTTATAGGGAACTCCGGTTACTAATAATCATTATACCTCTGGGGATTAGAGGGCTTACCTTAGGATCAGGTATCCTTGAAGGCTATAGAAATGCTTGTGCAGGTAAGGACCGGGACTACCTTCTTACTGGATTCTGAGAATATGCAAACAAGGATTTTGATAATAGCTTTGTGCATTTTTCTTATCTAAAAAAATTGAACCTTACAACGCCTCATAGTAACGTAAAAATTAATGTGTATAAATTTGAAATGTACTCGTTTTAAATACAAAACAAAACGAAGACGACTGCCAGTTTATCTGAGTCTCTATGATTACAGAAATCGGTTATTCAACCTTTGTAACTTGTCTTTAACTTAAATTTACTAAAACTACTTAAATTCAATAAGTGGAACCTTTGTATGTTGATCATTATTGTCATTACAGAGGCGCAGCAATATCCTTCTCCTTTTTTTTCGCTTGGTGGTTCTGAAAAGAACTATTCTTTTGTCCGTGATATTGGTGTTCCGCTACCTTTTCCATTACTTTGTACATGGAAATGTTTGTGGTTGTTATATGATAGGCCTCTTGATGTACATCCTCTCAAGGAGCCCTCAGCACACAGTTGTGTGCTCACTGCTCAGCCATCTTAACCTGCTGAGATAGGCAGTGAGCTCAGCGTTCATCCAGAATAGACTCTCGCATTGATAGGCAGCTAGACAACCTCAAAGCAGTCATATAGAAAGGCTTGAGCTAAACAAAGTACACTGTAAATGTTTCTTGTAAGATTTTAGTTAACTTCATGGTACCAGACTAAAATTTCAAATTTCAAGTTTCATTGATGTGACGGCATTTGCATCAAACTCGAGCCACACGAACAAACTAGCTTAAAATCAGTTTGCACGCATAGAACAAGTGGGCTGCAAAGCAAAAGCGTTCCTTTAATGACATCTTATGAGGCCTCATAACAACAGGCTTCGTAGCGAAAATCTGCACCTAAAGAAATAAGCTGATGAATTTGAACACTTTACAATTCAAAAAAGTCCATACACATTGTTTTTCTAAGCGTCGTAAAATGCCGATTTAAAATTATGCGAATCATTTGATCCCGGAAAACCACAATTCAAATAGAAATATTTCATTTTACATAATATGTAGGTATTGCACCGAAACCTTACAAATAAGCACAATGAAAAATACAGGTATTTTACTTAACGATCAAATAGACATTAACAAGTTCCTTTTACTCAATTTACATATGGTTTTTCCGAGATCAAACGGCCGCACACCTCTGTTACTAAAAAAGCCAATTATGTAAATTTTTTGTACCCCCTTCAATGCAGCCCGTCTGCATAGATATAAATATTATTTATTTGAAAAAGGTATTGTACACGGGAACATGTCACAGTATTCACAGCATTTAAACATACAGTGGCCCTTACATTTAATTTTTGTCTAATTTTGCACACTACAACAGATTTTCGATTTTAAATGAACACCTACCAAACAACTAACTATTACCCAAAATCATTGGGTTGCCGAAATAGGCGAAAAATTATTAAGCTTTATTAACTTTATTTTGTACGGCTCCCGGTTTAGATGGTTTCACCTACAAAATGTTAAATAATTTAGCAACTATGCTGAAATTGTTCTTATCAGTATGTTGTGGTGGATAAGTGCTGAATGCGTAATGGATTAAAAAATTGTCATCTTGGCCTGACTTGTGCCCTGTCTGTGGCCCTTACTATTGCCCTGACTGGTGCCCTGACTTGTGCCCTGACTTATGCCCTGACTGGTGCCCTGACTCGTGCCAAAACTTGTGCCCTGACTCGTGCCCTGATTTGTGCCCCCACTGGTGCCCCCACTGGTGCCCCGACTGGTGCCCTGACTTGTGCCCAGACTCGTGCCCAGACTCGTGCCCTGACTGGTGCCCTGACTCGTGCCCTGACTGGTGCCCTGACTGGTGCCCTGACTCGTGCCCTGACTTGTGCCCTGACTTGTGCCCTGACTCGTGCCCTGACTTGTGCCCTGACTCGTGCCCTCACTGGTGCCCTGACTGATGCCCTGACTCGTGCCCTGACTGGTGCCCTGACTTGTGCCCTGATTCGTGCCCTGACTGGTGCCCTGACTCGTGCCCTGACTTGTGTCCTGACTCATGCCCTGACTGATGGCCCGACTCGTGCCCTGACTGGTGCCCTGACTTGTGCCCTGACTCGTGCACTGACTCGTGCCCTGACTCTTGCCCTGACTCGTGCCCTGACTTGTGTCCTGACTGGTGCCCTGACTGATGCCCCGACTCGTGCCCTGACTGGTGCCCTGACTTGTTTCCTGACTTGTGCCCTGACTTATGCCCTGACTTATGCCCTGACTCGTGCCCTGACCCGTGCCCTGACTCGTGCCCTGACTGGTGCCCTGACTCGCGCCCTGACTTGTGCCCTGTTCGTGCCCTGACTTATGCCCTGACTCGTACCCTGACTGGTGCCCTGACTTATGCCCTGACTCGTGCCCTGACTTATGCCCTGACTCGTGCCCTGACTGGTGCCCTGACTTATGCCCTGACTCATGTCCTGACTCATGCCCTGACTTATGCCCTGACTGGTGCCCTGACTCGTGCCATGACTGGTGCCCTGACTTATGCCCTGACTCGTGCCCTGACTCATGCCCTGACTTATGCCCTGACTGGTGCCCTGACTGGTGCCCTGACTCGTGCCCTGACTGGTGCCCTGACTTATGCCCTGACTCGTGCCCTGACTCGTGCCCTGACTTCTGCCCTGACTCGTGCCCTGACTCATGCCCTGACTTAAGCCCTGACTGGTGCCCTGATTGGGGCCCTGATTGGTGCCCTGACTCGTGCCCTGACTGGTGCCCTGACTCGTGACCTGACTGGTGCCCTGACTCGTGCCATGACTGGTGCCCTGACTCGTGCCCTGACTTATGCCCTGACTTGTGCCCTGACTTATGCCCTGACTCGTGGCCTGACTCATGCCCTGACTTATGTCCTGACTGGTGCCCTGACTCGTACCCTGACTGGTGCCCTGATTGGTGTTCTGACTCGTGCCCTGACTGGTGCCCTGACTCGTGCCCTGACTGGTGCCCTGACTCGTGCCCTGACTGGTGCCCTGACTCGTGCCCTGACTGATGCCCTGATTGGTGCCCTGACTGGTGCCCTGACTCGTGCCCTGACTGGTGCCCTGACTCGTGCCCTGACTGATGCCCTGATTGGTGCCCTGACTCGTGCCCTGACTGGTGCCCCGACTGGTGCCCTGACTGGTGCCCTGACTGGTGCCCTGACTCGTGCCCTGACTGGTGCCCCGACTGGTGCCCTGACTCCTGCCCTGACTCGTGCCCCGACTGGCGCCCTGACTGGTGCCCTGACTCCTGCCCTGACTCATGCCCTGACTGGTGCCCTGACTCGTGCCCTGACTGGTGCCCTGACTGGTGCCCCGACTGGTGCCCTGACTCGTGCCCTGACTCGTGCCATGACCTGCCTTGACGTTGACATTTTGACACATTGACACTTTGACATTCTGTTACGTTGGCATTTGACTACGATTACAGAAATGGGTTTAACATTTAAATTGGTACTTAACTTAGATTTAATAAAACCACTTAAATAAAAAAATTGTATATATATATATGTATCTTGGTAATTATCACTACAAATTCTAGCTAAGTATCCTTCTCCTTTTTTCATTTCGTTTAGTGGTTTTGAAAAGAAAAATTTTTTTTGTCCGTTGGTTGGTCTTCTGCTACATTTTCCATTACTTTGAACATGATGCACAGATGTTTGTGATTGTTATATGATAGGCGTCTTATACATCCTTTCAAGGAGCCCTCAGCTGTGCTGTGCTGTGCTCAGCCATCTTAACCTACTGAGGAAGGCAGCGAGCTCAGCGTTCCTCCAGAATAGATTCTCCATTGATAAGGCAGCTGGACCATCCCACAGCGATCATGTAGAAAAGCTTGTGCTAAAATTAGAAAGTACAGTATAAATATTTCTTGTCAGCTTTTAGGTACCTTCATTGTGGTACCGGTCTAAGATTTCATGGATGTAGCGGCATTTGCATCTAAACTCGAGCCACACGAACAAACTAGCTTAAAAATCAGTTTGCACGCATAGAGCAAGTGGGCTGCAAAGCAAGAATCTTTCTTCTATTAATATCACCTCTAAATTGTCATGACCGGCTTCGCAGCAAAAATTTGCGCATTTGTAGCTAAATAGCGTCCATGCTAAAGATATAAACTTATGAATATGAAAACTGTATATTTTAGTAAAGTTTAAATAAACAAAAAAAAACACGCTTTGAAAGAACATAGAACTAAAAATAATTTTAAACAATAGTGAACGAAAAATACTTGTGCTTAGTGTTTTACTACCTTTTCCATCACTTTGATAGGAACCCTTAGAACTGTGCTCAGCCATCTTAACTTAGTGAGAAAGGCAGCGAGCTTAGCGTTGCTCCAGAATAGATTATCTGATTGACAAGGCAGTTGGACAATCGCACAGCGATCATGTGGGAAGAGCTTGGGCTAATGATATAAAGTATACTGAAAAAATGATAAGTCTCTTTATCCACTTCCAATACGTTGGACAGCATTTCGGGTAGATGTGCATATTTACGAAAAAACAAATTTTTGCGAGAAGGCGATATCCCAGGGTTAATGAGCATGCCATTGGATTCAGCGGAAAATTTTCTATAAGGAATAGATGAGATGACATCTGGTAATTAGGGGTGATATATGATGTTCTAAAATCGAAACCGAAAACGTCCGAAAGACCACCCCTTTGTCAAAAATAGAGAGATTCTTCAGATACTCTCTCGGGACTCCCCAGAGATTCTCCAAGTCCAAGGGCAATTTGAACACGCCATTGGATTCATTTACTTATTGTGAAGCTCATCAGACTGTTTAGAGAGTAATATCGACCGGGTGACGAGTCGTTTATCTCAAGCACGGTTGGATATCCGGTTTTCTTCATATTTTCGACTTTATGGTATCACTTTTACGATGCATGTAGGTAGGTACAACTTCATTTTTATTTTCGAACTATAAAACTTTATTTTATTTTTATTTTATTAGTTTGCACAACAGGCCATGAAGGCCTAAGGCAGAAATGAGTACAGTCTGATCTTATACCGCTAAAATTTATATAACATAGAATTGTCTTTGGATACTTTTACCACCTATTTCTGAGTATATTCTGAACTATACCACGCCACCTATTTCTGTCTGCCGTCTTCTCTTTCCAGTGTTTAATATTATTAATAAAAGACTTTATTACTCCCACATAATTAACCAGCAGTTTTGCGTTCGATTTTGCCCTGTGCAGTTTGTACGCACGATTATGAAGTTCATTGGATTTTATCTGAAAGGTCGTCACACCAAGTTCCACCTACTTAGCATTAGCAATGCCAGGCGACTGAATGTTCCAGGTTGAAATGCTGCATATTACGGTTCAGTGGCGACCGCAAAATCGTTTTCACTAGGTACATGGGCACAGATACACAGTGTCAGGTGTCATACAGGACGAATTCCGAACGGAAAAATCGCACTTTGGTTTCGGAATGTGAAAAGAACGTTCCAACGATATAACATGAGACCATCTGAGTGAGAAATGGCGCATAAAAAGGATCACACATGGCGTGTCGAAAAAAACCCACAAGTGTCTATTTTAATTATTTAAGCATTTTTTGTACTTTCCACTTCATAAACAAATGGTATACATGTAATGTAGATGGAATGTAGTGTATTATTTTTAAATTTACATTTGTTACCGAAAAATCAAGTTTTGTTGTAAAGGTCACTGAAACATGTGCGGCCACTTAAGGAATTTAAATTTCTTATCTACTTGTCTAGCAAAAATCGTGAGACGATCATAGTAGGACGGTTACGCTCGTGGGCATTTTTAATATTTTTGTCGATTCAACTACTGCAACTATCAGAAGTCCATTACCTGCTCAAATATGGTACTTCAGTCCTTAAAGCGGCCATAGGGTAGTATCTTGTGCAAATTTTCGAGACCTAATTAAGAAGGAAAATGTATAATGTAAACACAAGAGCACGATTCATTCCCACACAATTTCAAGTTTCTTACATAATCAGTTTAGCACAAAATTCGAAAAATATAAATATGAACCGATAAACTGACACATTCATATACATATTTTGGCTATGACTAAACGAACTAAAAGGTGAAATATATTCAAAGATGAACAAGAACTTCCTGCTGTCATTTGGTAGGAATTTGAGAAAACATCGTTTAGACTACGCATACAGAAAACTGTTAAATCTGAAATTATTCAAGCGCATAGAAAATGAGTAAATTGCTAAGTTTGCCCATATTAAAAATCTCAATGCATATAAAAGTTATCTCATAAATATTTGTCTTTCCTTTAACGACCATACACACAATAAAATAAATGGGATTTTGGATTTCCTTCGAGTTTTAAAAAAGAAATGAAGAATTTTGAAAAATTTGAACATTTTAGAAAGATGTTTTTATCTCTTGATTACTTTGTATTAAATTTGCCATATTACATCAGTAACCATTTGTGTATGGTATGATACCTCAATTAACAGTAGCATGAAAACGAATTATCGACGAGCCGCCACTGTCAGCCGCTAGATAATTTATTTTAAGTTAAATGCATAATATTATTCCGCTGCGAGCACGACCACACGAGTCCAAGCAGTGCGCGCTTTCCTAGTGACAGTATTATTTTTAAATGATACTTTTGATAGATCGACTCGACACTCGACACAGTACCACATAGTGTAGTAGGGTAGGGGTTAGGTGGTTCATGGCTGTTCCTATTATAAGTGATGTAAACGAAGAATTTCAAGCCAGCGAGCGAGAATGTCAGTGGTAGCGGCCGCGCCGCCGAAATCTCGGAATGTTTAGGATGACGACACAAAACAAACCGACGGCGACGCCGACAGTGGCGACTGAGGATGAATAAGGCAGTGACAGTGATGGAGTGACGTGAAGATTGTGAAGTGCAGGAAACCGGCAGTTTATCAATTTGTTCTGGGACCGAGCCGAGATTTGGCTTATTGGCGTCGACACGCACACAACACGTGCACTAACAGATATGGCCAGAAAACCAACGCAAACGTGATCTGACCACTGCGACCGTATCGGAATGAAAAGGAGATGAGGCAAAGACAGACTTCTTGATTGTTGAGTGCTTACCATTACTACTGGTTCAGGCAATTCCCGAAAACTCGTACGGTACACCGCGACGCGCTCGGTTATCGCATCAATTTTATTATTTAAAGCTCACGCCGAGATAAGATACTGTAAGGCACCAATAAGTAAGCAACACCACTTTTATAAAATCTTTCTCTGATACGCTCGGAAGGAAATGGATCGACGCGACGGTCGTTGTGTTTATAACAATAATAATTATTATAGTTAAGGTAAACAAGAACCATGAAGTAAGATACCTACCTACCTACTACAGTACATGCTTTTTCCTTGGTGAATTACGATCGTGCAGGATCTTCGTTGTTCGGAGAAGAAGCAACTCGGCTGTTTAGTCACGTGTGTACGATTAGTGATATTGGTGGTGCGAGAATGACGGAACTGACGAGTAACGACGTCGGGGCACCCCCACCCCCACCCCCTACCGCTTCTGCCCCCGCGGATGATCAAGTCACCTCACTCAAACCAAGTAAGTACGAAATATTACGCCTTTTATTCATTCCATAATACTCTTTACTTCCAAAAACCAAGACGGACATGACCAGTGAAATGTAGCTTTGGCTACTCTACTCTTACCCTTAACTACCTATTTATGTCGATTACAAGAAGAATTTTTAATGCGATATACGAATTGCAAAAGTACAGAAAGAATAAGATATGAAAAAAATACTATTCTAAATTAATACGCCGCAAATACATTTTTAAAAAAAGTATCTTTTATTCGCTGATGAATATAAAGACATTTTGTACATACCATCGAGGATTGCAATGACATAAATGTCTATCTGACTAATGTGGTCTCATTCTGTAATAAACATGAACAAATGTAAAATAATGCGGTTTTTTAAATGCAAGCGTCTATTTTTGTATACATATTTTATCAATAATTGTCTTCTGGGGGTTGTCGATTTTTTTCTTTGATTTAGGTGTAACTTTTAGCAGCGATCAAAGTACATTAATAATATTTTAATGATAAGTTTTAAGAATCCTCGGTTGTGTACGTCGTGCATGTTCAGACTTTCATGGTACTTTAGTGATCAAGACATTACACAACTATTAATGATTAATTGTTTAGTTGTGATTTTGTGACATGTGACATGTACAAGTAGTCTGGATAATTTCCGTACTATTTGGGGTTTATCTCTGTATGTACTGTAGTACTTTACAATTTACAAATAAATACATAATATATTTATATGGAGACGTAGAGTTTTGTTGGGGGACGTTTACCTAACGTAGAAAAGTAAAATGTTTATCGTTTTTCTAAAACTTTCATGAAAGGAGGGGTTGAACAGCCCGTTCACACGATGCGGTCAAATCACCGTTTCGGTAATTCTTCACACGGTGATACCTACGAAACGCCTACGGCAATTTTGTCGTTTCGGTCGCCAGTCATCACCGAAAATCGAATAGCTGATTCGGGAATAAAACCTAATCGGTGGTAAGCTCCCAAATGACTTAAAGTAGAGTGAATCCAAAGTTTTCTGTTAAATAATCTACGCCTCCTTCGACGGTACCAATGCAAAATTATAAATGTATTTAATACGTCCATTCACAAGAAAACATTTCAAAAATGAACCGCAACCCGCTGAAACTCTGTTTACAACCGTTTTCCGTGTGAACATATCATTCGGTTTGCGCCGATTCGTTAAAATTACCGAAACGGTGATTTAACCACATCGTGTGAACGGGCTGTTAGCAATACGGTACTTGGCACTACGTACCTATATATGTACATACAAAATATTATGAAATTCACATCATCCTGGGTGAGGGGACAATCTGTTATTGAAACTATAAGGAATCTTTGGTAACTAACGAAATGGGTTGCATATTTTTCTATGCTGTTCAAATTCCAAACTGCACAAGTATTTTTCTGAGCAGTTGAATTTCGTAGTCATTATTGATATCTTTTAGCAGTTAGGTACGTGTTTTGTTTTGCCCGTATAATACGTTAGATTATAGAATAGAATATATGAATTTACATTATTGATGATTGAATCACATGGTTTAGGTAAATGCGATCCATGTTTATTTCGTATTTGTTGCTCAACTTGACCAAGAGCACAGCAATGATTCATTGTAATTATAACGTTTCTATCAAAATGTACAGTGTTGTTTCGCAAGCGATTTGCGATGCATTTTCAGCCATATTTAATTGAACTCGAGACCGCCGCGACACGGATATTGCTAAAGATTAGTTATTTCTATCTATTTCAATTGGCATTATTTATATTGACGCAAAAATATTTCCATTCATACTTCTCGGAAATTCCTTATTATTTATTTATATTCGCTGAATGACCGCAAAAGAATTCCATACAAGAGAATGCTAATTATTTCTGTCTGTATGTTACAAAGTTCGTGACTCTCGTATGTATACAATAATTAATGATGTATCAGTTTTCTCCAATCGATGCCAATTTCAATGTAGTGCAATTATTATTCTATGCTGTATATAATAAACAACCAAATGTTGTTGGAAGTTGGACAAGTCCAGAAAAGACACCTTGTTATATACGACAACGAATGATACTTCTTACACCACTGATATCCCGTTGTTGAGGAGTTTGTTGTTATTTGCAACGATACAGGAGATATATTTGTGTCCTCCGCATACGATGCAATTATGAAGTTTTGTTTGAAATTCGTAGAAAAGTCTATGTAATAATTGTTGAGTATCTCAATCATAGCGTTTCAGGTATCAGCTGAAGACGATTAGATATAGGTACTCCTAGTAAAGATAATTTTCCGCTCGGCAAGATTCTTAGGTCTGATGGTCAAATTTGTTCTCAGAAACTAACAGGTACAAGTGGACCCATAAAATATATTTTATTGCAACAGTACCGTCCAGGTACTCAACTGCCCCTTACAAGGCGCAACGTGTAACAAAGCCTATTTATGAAGGTTAAGGTTAACGTAATTATACATATACGTTGAACAATATGGATTACCTACTGCTATAGTTTACCAAAACGTGACCTCGAAAAAGGTCTTTTTTAGGAAAAAAAGAATACCTAGGTCCAAAATCTATCAACTGATGGCGTATCATGCGAAATGGTAGTTAAAGTAACTAGTATGTTGACATCTATGTCGAGGGAAGCACAGCTTTGAACAAAACGCTTGCATGTGAACGATTGTCTATGTTGAACACAGCAATAAATATGTTTCCCGCGAGTCCTGTCGTTTTGCCAACATTACACGCCTTTGTGTTTAATCACATGAGAGCACATTACTAATAATAATGTCAAATATAACGCATTGTAGATGTTTGTACATTTAGATAAATATTATTATGTTGACATAAAGTTACGTAAAAAATAAACATGCTTTTAAGGCTTGACATGAAACACACTATCAGACAAGATTCACCTTAATCGTGCTTCGTTTGTAGAGTTTGTTGTTATAAGTAGCAATCATCCGAGTCCTTAGTCTCATCAGTAACAATAATTGTAAATTATGGATGCTGCTCTTATTAGATGAATAATACTTTATCAGTTATTAAGTAGGTTTTATGTATCTGCAGACAAAGATACAAACACATTAATGATACATTAACATGGAGTACGTTTGGTTAGAAACAATATCATCATCAGACTGACGTGAATTTCTTAGAGCAAAATGTTACCGTATGTCGAACATAGACGTAGTGAGAAAGGTCACAATAACCTTTGGTCTTCCTGGACACGCATTGGTAAATTTTAGATCACAAAAAGTACACGGAGTAGAAATACAGGCTTGTGTATCGCGTCAGACGGAAAAATATGTTAGATTTTAAGCGCTGTATGCGAACTTCGTACATACCTACAGTATACCGCGTTGTGTACATTTTTATGATTGTTGTCTAACCATTTTACGTACAGTTGGAAACGCGTGCTACTATCAATTAAACATTTATTGTATATTCGATCATGCTAGTAGTTATAGTTAGTAGGCAATGCAAGCATAATCGTTTATTATCACGAAACCCGTTGAATGTGGACATAATAAAACATTTGAATGATAAATTATCACCAGCAGATGAATAAAAATATATCATTCAAGAATAGAGGTCACTCAGAATTGATGATTATGGCGACTGATGAATATATTATAAAAGTTATTTTGATAACAACAAATATGTACCGTGGTGTTAATAAAATCGTACCATTACCACCAACAGAAATAAAAGAAAGATATAATCGTAATTGTGCAGTTTGGTCGAGAAGGGACCAATTTTGTAAAAAAGAGCTTTATCAACTGTTCTTTTTGAATAATACCGGCGTATATTGACAATATCTGTAACGATTTGTTTACCAACCCATATCCTTTGCCAGTTCAAAGAAGAGACTGTACGATATACTGAGCTTGTTGTCATACATTCTTCTTAACAGATATCTAAAAGTGAGAGAGCAGGAAACAGATGATGCTTATCAAAAAAAAAATATATCTAACATGTAGCTTTGATTGTAAATGTCTGTAAAAAATGGTTTATTCTTTTGATTTATTCAATTACAATTTTTTGGTTTGACGTGACTTGCTGAATTCTTCGCTCTACAGTTGTATCGAAATAAGCTGAAAAAAAAGGGCTTATGTGAATTGCAGAGGGACTGAAGGCTCTTTTTCAGGGGTTTACAGGAGTACTGATAGGCCAAAGTCCGTTATTTATATCAAAAACTGATTGACCTTCCATCAGTAAAATATTATGGCAGGTCATATTCCAAATTTCAATTCAATCCTGCAAAAACTAGCTTCAGTAAAGCTGTTCATACACTCTAAACTGATTTTCCTACAAACTGTATTTTTGTACTAAACGCTTTTCGACCAAGTCAAAGAATAGAGGATATATTGGAGTTGAAAATGTTGTAAATAACTATAAGTCAATGGAGTACAACTATTTTATTTCAGAAAAATTTCTGGGAGTGAGGCATGTTCAATATGCACTGCTGTTCAGCGTCACAATTTTGGCGTACGCGCTGAGAAACGTCCTAAACGTGGCTGTCATAGCTATGGTGAAACAGAGGAACGATTTCGATGTGCCCGTAAGTATATTTTTACCACAAAAGTATGCCATATTGTTTTAAACACAAACATATTAATTTCGGAAATCGTGTACATCAAACAAGCTGTGAGCATTAAATACCTGAGTATATGTACATATTTTAAGGAAAGCTCTCTTGGTCCAAGGAAGCAGATTAAATATCTCGTATTATAATGACCCCTTGTTACCGAACCGGAACCGATTTACCTACCGGTTTATTGTTTAGGCCTAATTTAATTGCAATCTGAAACTTCCTGTACATCGTCTAGCGCTCACGTTAAACAGTCTAATCGTAATACTATTAGTGAAATTTTACAATAAGCTAATTATTTGTCTGAATTTCTGAAAGCTATTCAGGAGCAAAAAGAAAAGAAAATATTCTTAGAAGGCCCTTTTCGCTCCATCTTGTTTGTCTACTGAATGTTTTAGTTGTAATAATCATAATAAATGACCGTTATTTACCTGGCGGATATTCAGCTTTAAGTATCAACCAGGGGAGTAAAATTACAAATACAGTGAAATTGTCAAATTCTAAATTAATTACATGTTACATACAATTTAAATAATAGCATCCAAATTAAAAAGCAAATCTTTAATAATTATAAAAGTAACCATAAAATAAAATCCGTAGTGAAGTATACAAGACTAAAGTTAACAATGAAAGATTTACATGGTTTATCTATCATCTTAAGTAAACTTGGCTTCTTTTCTTTAATTCTGAATAATTTAATTGATAATGACTTTAAACAGTTGGCTGTATGACGATGGAGCGATATAGGTTAGATTTTTTAACGAAATTGGTTTCAGGAGGCGGGATATTCATCGTAACTCCCACATAGCGTATTTCTCTTTATCATAATAATTATTGACTTATAAATATCACCTTATTGAGAAGATACACTAAGGTTCTATGCTTGAGAATAGCACAGTTGTTATTTAAGAGGTATAGATATTCCATCTCTTCTGGGGATTCCCCATACAGAGCGCACGTGGCTGTTTTAAAGTTTTTGTAGCCCAAATATGTGTCATCGCGTTTTCCAAAGCCTCTCTATTTTCAAATCGCCGATTCCGCACGTGGTTGTCCAAGGCCAAAAGCAGATGGTAGTACTCAGGGCAGGGACTGGTGAGTATTGAAGGTGTGATAGAATTTCCTAGCGCAGTTGCGCTACGGTTTCCTGGATTTTTTCTGTTCGCTAAAACAGGCTGTTTTTGACTTGGAGTGACAGCAACTCTGTTAAAGTGTAATGCTGAGTAGATTTCAGCAGTGAAGGTTCGTTCACTAGGCAGAAACTCATACCTGCTGTAGTCTACCTTAGACATAACAGAACCTTTTGTTGGTGAATGTTTTGGCGAACAGAAAAGGTGTTCCATGGTCTTCCATCATCAGGATAACGCAAAACCACACACAGCAAGAATCACCCAGGAAACTATAGCGCGACTCCGCTGGAAAATTCTACCTTACCCCCATACTTATCAGACCTTGCTCCGAGTGACTACCATCTGCTTTTGGCCTTTTACAACCACGTGCGGAATCGGCGATTTGAAAATGGAAAACGAGGCGACACACTTCTTCTGTTCCCAATTCCCAAAAGCTAGAATTTTATAAAAATGGGAGACACAGTCTTGTGTCTAGATGGGAAAGGGTAATGCTTGGTGAGGGTGATTACTTTATTGAATAAGTCTGAGTTTAACCCATTTTCTTTTGTGTAACTATTTGTGAACCTCGAAAACCGCCCGAAGTTTCTTGGTCGCCTGTTATATAATAACGTTGCAGACGTATCCGGAGTGGGAGAGCGAGAAGAACGTGATGCTGTCTGCGTTCTTCTGGGGGTACGTGCTGACGCAGATCCCGGCGGGCCAGCTGGCCGAGTACTTCGGCCCGAAGCGCTTCCTGTCCGCCGCCATCCTCACCTGCTCCCTCTTCTCGGTGCTGATCCCAGTGCTGGGGGGGCAGTTCGGCTACGGGGGCGTCATCCTATGCCGGATCGTGCAGGGCCTCACGCAGGGCTTCATCTACCCCTCCATCCACCACCTGATCAGCGCCTGGGTGCCGCTCGCCAACAGGGCCAACATCGCCAGCTTCGTTTACGCAGGTACCACCTGCGCATACAATCATTACATGTCAAGAATATTTTCTTACAAAAAAAAATCTTTACTACAGAAATTATTTTAACGCGATTTTTGTGGCTGCATACCTTTTTACTAGCTTCTGGATTCTTCCTCAAAATTAAACGCATATCATGTCGGCAGTGGCATCTAAACAATATTGGTGGTTATTTTTGATTATTAGGAGCGCCGAGAATTCTATTCACAGAAATATATTGAGGAAAATAAAAGTTAGGTAACGTTTAGCTGTATTTTGAACCTTTGGAAAAGAAATTGCCTTTCAGCTACAGAAATATTCCAGATTAATTCCTGCCTCGAATCCATGTTTCAAGCGAGCTTTTCAGTTACTATAGTATTGCATCACAATTTATCTTTCTAGAAATTCAATTCAAATGAGTCCACGATTCAAGGTGTATCAAATCCTAAAAGCTAATTATTCTTTTTTATTCATATCAAAGGAGCAAAAACTGTCCCTTCATGCTCATGCTTATAATGACGCTTCGGAGTTTAACCTCCGATGTTATTCATATCACACACATTGTATCGAGTTAAGAGTAAGTAGATTATGTCGAAACGTAAAATTACATTTTGTTGTTTTGCTTTTAATGTTTCGCACTAATCAAAAACGTCGTAGACGGACATATTTATACGTTGGGTTTAGCGTTTCAATTATCTCCATTGAACTGTTTGATCCATCAGAATTAAAAATCAGGCTAGTTTGGTGTAGCTTCAAAGTTAATCCAGATTAACGTCGTATCTTGCGATACCATAATATGAATATGACTTTTTTCGCGCGCTATTATTTATCCTAATTTGACATGTTCATTGTTCATCAAAGAGAGATAAATAAGAAAAACCGGTCCTATAATTCAGTAGGTAATTCTACATATAATTTATAATTTATTATATAGTTATTTACTTTATTCTTTAAATACGCATTATCATTGCATATGATGCATGCCACTAACTGAAAAGCCCTATTTATGGTAATTTATGATAGATCAATTTACTGTGTGAAATTTATGCTGCGATCACGTTTTAGAAGTGAATTTTGACGTTTTTGGACTTCCAGACACGCCCAAAGGAACCATTGCCCAATATATTGAACCTCAATTTCACATATAACAGGTGTTATAGTATACCGAGCACCAATAATACGAGTATTATCATGAGTTATGAGTCTTGCAAAATACCCTATAGTCAGGCTTCTGCCGATTACTATTGAACAGACTTCTTAGTCCTCGTATGTCAATGTATCGTATCGTATGGTATGCAAATAGTTACAATAATATTTGAGTATTTGACACAGGTCATGTCCCCTCGTAAGGAATGGTGGATTTGTCGTGGTGGGGGGACAGGGTTAAATAATTCTGAAAAATGCGGTACAATGTAGCGTGCGTAGATAAATGTTCAGTTCACTTAGGTCATTTTATCAGAGTGCACTCTACGTAAATCAGCGCAAGGCTATCGGCACTTAACAAGCACCAATTATTCCACTTATTCTTGAAACTATCGTAACGTAAACACGTGCTGTTTATCGTTTATCACTTCCAGTGAAATACCAGAGTTTCCAAAACTGTTCAGCTTAAAGTTGAACGGTACCGTACCATCTAGGGCTGCATTGACAATATTTTTGAATTTGGAATGGTTAATATTTCTTATCAGGCACAAAAAACGATGCCGTTTCAACCCAAAGTGCGAGTCTCGGGAAACGCGACGTATTCATTGTAAAACGCGCTAGCCGTTCACATTAACAGTATTCATTTGTCTTTTGCGATCCCCTACCGCCCGCATTATTTCTATGATTCTATGTATGCAAAAATCTGTCGCGAAATTCTTATTTTCGTGAAAAATTGCTCCCAAATTGCGTCATTCAACATTCAATAAATATTTCTTGATCAATGGACACCTGCATCTTACCACTGTCAAAGTGATTGACCCGAGATTTAAAAGAAATCATTCCTCTGATTTTGCGTCAATACACGACCCATGATTGGTGTACCAAGTCACTGTATTATTAACATCTTGCGGTAATTAATGTTTAGCTTCCAAAGCATAGGTAGGTTCATATGACAGATAATATTATGTTTGTGTATCGTCGGCTTATATTTATGGATGCATGCACAGGACAGTAATTAATCGCGGAGATCGGACAGATATAACGAAGCAAATATGGGCCCTAGGTTTATTGATCCTTGCCCATTGCGGAACCTGACCTTTAAAGCGGGTTCTCACTATTCAATTTCTCTGAATCAGTTTGAATGGTTCAGCATTAGTGAAAACGACGTTTGTTCTCACTGTTCAGTTTTAATGAATTATTTTAACAGACTTAGCAGACATTTGTATTCATTTTTTAATACTGAAATACCAAAATGAATAAAAAGTAGGATTGGCTTCCACTACAAACCCACTGATCAGTTTTAATGAAAATGTGTTCTCACGTTCAATATGACAATGACAGTTTCGGTGAATAGTGAGAACCCGCCTTTATGAATGATGAGGCGACTTATATATGTTCGTGTGTTTGTCGTGTTGTTAGGCGGTCCCTTGGGCACTGTGATGGTGATGCCGGTGGCGGGGTACTTCAGCAGCTCCCGGCTGGGCTGGCCGATGGCCTTCTACGCGCTGGGGGCCGTCGGACTCGCCTGGACCGTCATCTGGCTGGTGTTCGGCCTGGACAGTCCCCACCATCACAAGACCATCACCAAGGAGGAGCTCAGGTACATCCAGGACGGCGCCATCAACGATAAAAAACCAGAGGTGAGGCCGGCCGGCGCCGCCCGGCGACACTTTTTCATTCATCACCATAAAAGTCGCTCAACCAAAAGTTGGCTAATGTTTAGCAGCTGAAGAACACGAAAAAATAAGTTACGTCGTTTTAAATTTCTACGTTTCAGTTTTATATTCTAATTAGCTGGATGCTTTCCAATTTCACTCATAATTAGCTCTATATCTAATGAAATACGAAGAACGATCAGGGTGGATCAGGCTACATTTTTCAAGCAACAGTTAAACCGTCTTATACTCTATACTATACCTGATGGGAATAAACCAGTTCTTGCATCGGACTCATCGGAATCTTCAATTATTATTCACGTAAATTACATCTATATGAGAGCTTCGAATTATAGTATAGTACCACTGACAGTAACTTGTAACTCGTAACTACAATTATTATAATTTGTGTACGACTGCGGTAGGTAAATAAACCACGCGCGCGACCGCGAAAAGATTTAAATAACGATGTTGAGTGGGTAGCGGTGTGGTGGCAGCACAGGTTCGCCAACCAACATTGCGTTGCCGTTATGTTCGGGATTCGCAGCCGGCAACCGAATTACCAAAGATACAATACAAGTCTGCCTATAAATCCATTTATTGAAATCAGTGATGAATAGTGAAATGCATCATGCTTGGTAAGACTGAAGACTGAAATCGATCTGTCGATCTGTTCGATCAGTTATATGTATATATCACTTTCATACTGATAGTTTTAACTGTTATAAGACATAAGTATACAGGAATAATACTGAATAACCTACTAATCAATCTAGGTAGGTACAAAAGTATTTACTATATGAACATTCACTTTCTAGGAAACCTTAAGAAAGAAATTATTCAAAGTCAAGGCTGCAAATAATATACTATATTTTTGACACCACCATAGATATTTCCAAATTTTCCGTTAAAATGCACGATCCATATGTGCAATAAAATTTAAATTACAGGAAAGTAGAACGTATATTATTAGATTGCAGTATTTAGGATAAATTGAAATACCTATGTCTTTGTGTTTATTCTAATCTATTAAGAAGTCACCATAGATTTACAAAATGGAAATACCTAGCACAATCAAAATACCTATCTAGGAAGTGTGAAGCAGTGTGTTGATCTTTTTGATCCTTTTCAGAAATTGCCTACGCCTTGGAGGGAAATGGCAACGTCGTTGCCATGTTGGGCAATACTGATTTGCCATTTCGGTAGCCTGTGGGGCTTTTGGACCATGCTCACAGAGATACCAACTTATATGGATAAGATTTTACATTTTGATATCAAGTCGGTAAGTGTACCTCATTACAAAAAAAAAAGAAAATCTTTCAAGTAACTTTGAATTCTGAAAGCAAAAATTCTGAAAACAAGTACCTACCTAGGAGGAGCTTAATAAACGTTCTTCTACGGGATCAGACAATTGTGTTAATAATACCAACCAGAAAAAAAAAGTCAAACCCTGTGACAATAAGCTCTTATAAAACTTGTTATTTTTTTTAACAATTTCATTTTTTATTATGTAATCATGAATGATGCTTTTGAAAATTGTGACCCACTTTGTTATGTCTACTTTTCTAATATCCAATCTATTAGAAACCGCTGGAAGAGCTGTCAAACTCTAAACAATACATTTGTATAGGATACAAGTTACAAGTGTTAGGATGTAACAAAACAACACGCCCGAGTGTAAACCTTTTATTCCCGTTCGAGGCCAAAAATACATTCGTCGTAGTATAATATCATAGTTCGACTATCCAGTGTCTAATAATTTCAACGCCACCAGACACAACAACCCTTTTTTCATCCGCTTCGGATTTTCTTTTGTCTCAGGCGGCAAATGCAGAAGTGATGCAGAACATGTGATACGCTGTTGCCACATTGACTGCTTAAATTTCCGCTTCGGATTTTCTGTTTTCCGAGGCGGCAAATGCAGAACATGTGATGCGCTGTTGCCACATTGACTGCTTACATTTCCGCTTCGGATTTTCTGTTGTCTGAGGCGGCAAATGCAGAACATGTGATGCGCTGTTGCCACATCGACTCCTTACACAAGTTTATTTCTTAGTCAGCTTTTATTTACATTTCCGTAATACTGGATTGTTTTTTGCAGAATAGCACGTTGTCAGCGTTACCATATTTGGTGTATTGGATATTGAATCTTATCATGAGTCCTGTCGCGGACTACTTGATCGTTAACAAAATTACGTCAGTGGGAGTAAGCAGAAAAATATTCAATTCTATAGGTAAGATGAATAAATATTTCATATGGCAAGATTAACAAGATTATAGGTACATTGTATATAAACCTTTATTGTACACTTTTAACCACTGATAGAGCAGTTTCATGTCTGCATTCATAATTTGGTGAGGTTCAAAATTCTGCTTTGAGCATTCATGTTCCGAAATGGTGAAAAATTCTTGCACGTTTTCCTTATTCATATGTATGTATAAAAATTTTGCAAATGACGTTCCAATTGGTCTCCGAACTGACAAAACCGAGATCCTAATATGGGCCTAGCTCATATTTTACACAGCGCAAGTGCCCTTATTTTATGAATCAGATGCGTTAATATAATGTACACTAACAATATTATTAATATGCCAGACATCCTCGTTTTTTTCCGAAAAAATTTCATTTGAGCCTTAAATAATAAAACACAAAAGGATTTTAATTTGAAATCATTTGAAAAATTCAACAAAACTATCAGTTTACTTACGAACAAAAATTCTTGGCGAGACGAATTCCTAACCTCACTTATTTTACTGTACCACATCTACCGGCGAACTGACTTTATGACGCCAAATATTTCGCAAGGTATATAGACGATTGTTGGATGACCTTCTAGTAGATCCCACTATTAGTTAAAAGTAAAAGAATGGAGGCCCATATTTTGTGCGGGGACCATATTTAGACCAGTTCCTCCCTAAGTTACAATGAATAAATACTTGAAAGCAATTGTTGTTTGGTGCAGGGACCGTATCGAACGATGGCGATCGGCTTTATTGTAATCTATATATTTTGACAATTCGCTATGCGTGCGTATGTGTGGTATGTTGCAGGCGTGTTCGTGCCCGCTTTGGCGCTGGTGGGTCTGGTGTTCGTCGGAGCGGAGGAACGAGCGTGGACGGTGTTCCTGCTGGTGGTGGCCGTCGGCTTCAACACGGCCATCCTGTGCGGCTTCCACGTGAACCACATCGACGTGGCGCCCAGACACGCCGGCACCCTCATGGGCATCACCAACGCGCTCGGCAACTGCGCCGCCATCTTGGCGCCCCTCGCCGTCGACCTGTTCAAGTCCATTGGAGGATACCAAGAGGTATACATATGCTATGCTATGCTTCTAACCTACCACTGCCCACTCTGGTTATACGTATAAGGGGTGTCGGGAGCAACAATTTTCACTTTTGACGTTTTTAGAGTTTATTTTCAGATATACAGGATTTAATTTGTCATTCGGTGTTTTTGAGGATTATTTTTCCAGCTTTAATTTCACATTCGTGAGTCTTTTTACTTTCAAATTCATTTTGTTCAACTTAGAAGAAGCGTAGAAGGAAGGGATGGGCATCGATGTGCACCTCCTCAAAATGAGTATTCTGGATGGTGCACATGTGGACTAGCTAAGAACTGCTTTACCTTGCTAGCTATTTGATACTAATCATGTGTATATTATTCCTTACCGCACGCGTTATATCGACAGGCGACAAATCAAAAGGCGCAGATCAATGAATGACAACACAGAGCTGCAGTTGACCTTCGTCCAATTTTCGGTTTGACCAAAAGTGAGAATATCGAACTATCTGTGTATTTTTTCCGAAGCTCGAAAAGATCCAATCATGGCTGTCGTCTGAGGTTCCATAGTGATTTTTCTGGAACTTATCCTCACTTGCCAATCAATCAAATCACATTAATTTTGAAATAAATATTCACTGACGTTTAGCTATATTACAGTATTAACAGTATGATATTTTTGTTGATTTGAAAAGGGCTGCATGTGAAGCCGAAACGTGAGGAAATATTCACCGTGCCATCAATAATTATGCAACTGCACTATAATAAATCCATCGAGAGTATAAGTTTTCAGCCGAATTGACGAATCACCACGTTTTTATAAGCGAATCAACATTCAACGTCTACACTTTTATACAATCATTCAAAACATAAAAGATTTTATCACATACTGAAAATTAATATTTTTTTGTACAAAACCGTACGTCGCTGTATCCCTCTGATGCGCGTTGCGGAAAGATTCCAATGTGGAACTATTGAGATCATGATCATAATATTATAAGTGGTTCGAATGAATAATCGAATCATTATTGTGATTATGATTAATTAATGTTTGCACTGATAAAATATGTAGGAACATCATCTACTGAGGCAGTTTGTTTTTTGTGTGTTTCAGTCGGACAAGGCACTTTGGAATATAGTATTCATAACAGCCGCAGTATTATTTGCCAGCACCGGTCTTTTCTACAATCTGTTCGCATCAGGGAAGGTGCAGCCCTGGAACGATCCAAGGAATAGCGAAGACGCATCGCCCCAAGAGAAACAACCTATCAACCAGAAAAAGTGAACAACGTACAGTAAACTGCCCTTTCTTCTTCCTGATCAACATCTAGGCTAATAGCTGTTTTACACTATCAACTATTTTTGTACGTCTTTAAGTGTTCTCTTTTTGTACACGGATTTCTGACAGCTTTTATTTAAAAAAACATGTTTGCGGTAATAAAAACGTTTTATATAGATTAGAGAAAAATTGTCTATATCGATGGTCTTTAATGACTACCAGGACTAATGATACATTTCTAGCCATACTATATATAGAAACTTAGTGATATACAGGGTGTCCCTAGATGACAGTTCAAATGTGCTATAAAAATTCATGCTGGGCCACAGCTATTCCAGTTAGTGTTGAAAAGAATAATTTAGGAGTTTTTAAGATATTTCAAAATATGACTAAACATAATAGAATATAATCTACGAACCGACCTGAACCGTTCTATAAATTGTTTATTATTCTGGGTTAGTCACTAGTTTAATACATCTTCAAAAAAAATCATATATATTTTTTATATCACATGCTTTTGTAGAGAAAATTATTTTCATAATTTTCCGATTTTGGTAATGATATAGATCGAATAATTACTCGTTTCAGTTTTGACCCTCGTTCATACATATTATAAGCTGCTTATCAATGAAAATTCAGCATTTAAATACTGTTAACTACATATATTGTATATATTGATTCTTTTGACGTTCAACGATATTTGTTTTTTTTTTAGTTTGTGTCCAACTAGCTAGAATTTGTAGCAGACTGATATTGTTTATTTCCTCATCACTTACGTGAGTTGAGAATGTCCAAACAATTAACCAAATACGTACATTTTTACTTCTACGCTGAAGTACAATTATTGCTCAGAAACATGGCACAAGAATTAAGTTTATTTCGAATATGTTACCATCTATAGTTATTAATGTTTTTTTTATATTATACAGAATGATGAAGTTCGCTGCAATTCTGTGATATTGTTAAGACGTTTAGAACAAGTTATGTTTAAGTGTACATTATTTATAAATTACTCCAAATGTATAACAAACGTAAGGTACAGTTTGGACGTATTTTCATAAAATATACATTTCATTTCGTATCCTAGTGTTTTTTTTGGGATATGGTGTTTTGCCGAAAATGGTACGAAAATGTTAGCAATATTTGACACCAAACATCATGAGAAGTTAATTACGTGAAAAGTATATAAACATAGGAAATGTTCAGACAAAAAATAAACGTCACCAGAATGCAAACATTCGAATCAATACACAAAAAAAACTTAGGGCTTATAATTGAAAAAAAAGCTGGCCGTATCATACCGAATATATCTACAAAAAATAATGCCGATAATTCCAATAAGATATTTTGGATGAAACTATAAGTGCGGTGTCTACAATATACAATGCCTTTTCTTCTCACATTTCATATCAGTGTAGCAACCATGCTGAAAACTAGTTTGAAGCCAGTCCAAATACTTTAGAGCAAGATTTAGATTAACTAACTCAGATGCAATAGTAGTATAGTGACATCAGTATTTCTAAGTTTAGTGTAGTATTTGGTAAATATATTGTTTTTCAGATTAAATAGATAAGAACACAACTTATTTATTTCTTGATGTTTTTTCGTTCCTCATTTCATTTTCGAGGAAAAAATGAAAACCACTTCATAGCTTGCCAAAAACAGAAATGTTAAAACAAAAAACTTTGTTCTTCGTATGATAGAAACTTCATAAGCGATTTTTAAATCTAACGAATGGAAAGTATTAACAGTCACTACTAGTATTCACAAAAAATACTGAAAACGGCCAAAAAAAAGTTCGCTTTCTTATCTCGATTTAAATGAATTTTTGTGACGCGAATTAGACTAGAGACCAGAACACTGTGGAAATAAGTGGTGTATCACACAAGGAAGTTCGAAATTGTAAATCTTTAAAATAATTTTATCTAAGGACATTTTACCCTTGAGTATTTTCAACTGATCGTGTTTTTTGTGTTATGTTTGCTTATCGGTGAAAATAAAACGATAACAAGATTCTTACCGTGTTCTTATTGTTTTCTGAAGTGGTGGAGCAATCGCAGATATCGATTTGCTAGAGTATATATAAGTTGGCGTAAAAATATAGCAGCGTAAATGCGCGATTAGATAGATATATCTCTTCTAAGTGGTTTCAGACGCCTAGACTGCAAGTGATATAAGTGGAGTAGTAACTCCCGTAGCCTTACGGATGAACGTTTGCAAGAACACGGACCATAATTAGAAATGGCGCACCATGAAACACATTGATATTCATTCGGCAAATGGAAAGTATGGACAACCGTGATATAGAGCTAGACGTTCCACCGAAGAAGCCAGGTATTTTTTTGAAATACACCCAACTAAAAATATACACCCCCCCCATTCCACGCAGTTACTTTCGGAAATTAAGCAGGGCATCATATAATACAAAAATCTAAAGTTGAATAGTGATTTTCTCCAATCATTAATAATTTATACCGGTACAATTAGTACAATCTTATATTTCGTCGTAGGTATAAAAATATTGGGCATTCTTATTTGCAAAAAAATTAAGTTCTCTCTAATTGAAGTTTCTTTAATTAATCTACCGATTTCTCTAAGTAGAAATTTGACAGTCTAATTTAAGCTAAGGCATTTTATGCTTGATTACACTGCAAAATCACAGCCTTCTAAGTTTCATAATCTCTGCAATATTCAATTTTATCTACTTATAAAAAAAAGTGGTAAGCGATTCATTTTAAGTCCCATACTTATGACATAAACGCACACTAAAATTGACCACGGAATTTATATAGATATGCAATAATCTATAGGGTATTCCATTAAAATTTTTAAACACTTTAACGGGCTGTTTTTTTTTCTGAAATACCCTGATGTATAAATAAATGAAAACATTATAAAATCGTGCTTGTATTGGACCTGTATATCATACGATACACAAAAATTGACATCGCTCAACATTTTTCCGTGAAAAGACTGTCGAGAATAGAGAGCGCCATACCTCGTATAGAAAAATCTATTAGTTAAGTAGGTCAGTGTTTCAAAAGACAAGCAGTCACCCCCCTCCCGGAGATGAGTTTGCCACTGTTTTGGGGTAGGTACTTGATATGGTAATGCAAGTAAATCAAATCTATTCTTTAAAATTATCTATTTAATGGAATTATAATCGGGCCACATCAAAGTTGTGGAACAAGTGAATATTCAAAAATGGCTGTCGAGTGTGGAATATTTGCGGTGCGCAAACACCTACCAACCAACCATTAAACACTTGCGTATTGACGCGGCTTGTTTGCAATAGAGTACTCATCGAGTTTCATTGTAATATCATGTAGTAATCATTTTTGAACATTGTATTCACTGAAGGCGTAATGATGGTGTAGTATCTTAAGTATGATTCATTCATTTCAAGTGCGTAACGTGTGAAAGATGCAATCAACGCTTTGGATCTTCATTAATATTTTTTCATCATCATTAAAAAACGAAGATTTTAAGTGGCTTATTTTTTTAAATGATTAAGGTTTCTAAAATTCGTGGAGGATAGAGCATTGAATATCGTGCTAATATACGCGTGAAAAAATAACATAAAAAACGTTCAAAGTTGTTTTTAAATATTATGGAGGAAACTTTGTGACGATTTCGTTTGTAGTTTGTGAATGGTATATTTGTCATAGAATTAAAATAATTGAATAGAAATATATAGAGAATCGCATAATAGTCTGTGATCAACCCTGCATTCAATAATCAGTAGGTATTCAGAATACTGTCATTAGACTAGAATAATTATGTTATCATATATTGGTTCATTAGTAACGGAAAAATTAAAGTGCACTCTCCGATAAGATCAGCAATTAAAAAAATTGCTACATATTTTAAATTCAAACAATAAATCAAGAACATTGGGAAATCCATCACAAAGATATTCATAAAACTATAGCAGAGTGGCATGGCGCGTCGGTGCAAAAAATAAAATAAAAACATTCTAATATGTCTGTACAAAAATCTTACCACATATTCCGTGACTCCAAAGATGAGCCTATTAAGCAGGGGCGAGAGGCGATAACGAAAGGATTACTTTACGTGGTAATAAATTCATGATCATTTGGTGCGACTTAGCTGAAATGTTATTAGAAACACTGAAAAGAGGCCATTGGCATAAGGTAATTGTTTACGATTTTGAATTTTAGACCCTTCAAACTTTGATAACTCTTATGATTTAGAAGACATTTGAAAGAAAATCAGGCACCAGTAGTATCAACGTTAATTTTACAGCGATGTCAATTGAAGGGATGAAATCTTGCAATTTTTAATAGTTGAACAACAAATGGATTTTCACAAGAACATGTGGTAATTTTGACCCTATTCCCTGTGTACGTGGTCACCTTAAAATAAATAAAGTAATAAGCGTCACAAACAAGGAACCATCGTTGTTGTCACCGCGGCATTTGATTGGCTGATGCGATTTTCAGGTGGAACGTTCGGAGCCAGACACGTCCAGCTGATGCTGATGTTTGGAGCGACGATCTCCTCTTTCGGAATGCGGGCCGTTTTGAATGTGGCCATAGTCGCCATGATAAGCAAGGATGTTAAAGAAGACGCCCAATTTCCCGTAAGTTTTCCACCTCATTTCTGCCTCGACTCTCCAAACTACCATTTCAATGAACGGTAATTGATATGTTTTTTGGGATTAAATTAGAGGGTTTTTTGAGTTGATTGTCGCTTATCGTGTATTTTTTCCTCAATTTTTGTCTTTTGCATTGAAAATAATATGATATCCTGTTATCTAAAAAGCTGGATTAACATATAAGCGTCATTCATAAGAAAAGAAGAGCCGGGATCATATTTCTTAGATTCATAGTGTTAGACAAAGTAACATATACATATAGATTATTGTATAAATATGATTTTGCAGTAGCAGCATACTGAAAATTCTGGATCGTAATGTTATTTGAAAATTCTTCAATTTCTTAAGACTGCGTAGTACGAATAGGTAGATATTTGACGTCCGTCGCGTCGCAGTACACGTTTGTGATGATGATTTTCAGACGTATCCAGAATGGTCGGAGAAGAAGAACATCATACTGTCGTCGTTCTTCTGGGGGTACATTTGCTTCCAAGTGTTCGCCAGTCAATTGGCCAAGAATCTGGGAGTGAAAGTGATATTTTCCATCTCGATGGCCGTAGCGTCTCTGTTCACGATTCTGATTCCGTTCTTCGGGGAGCAATTCGGATATGGAGGAGTGATCGCGTGCAGGATCATCCAAGGGGCCGTCCAGGGGTTCCTGCTGCCTTGCCTGCATACGCTCTTAAGCAACTGGGCCCCCATCGCCGAAAGGGCCAAGTTCGGGGGACTCGTATATGCAGGTATTTACCTTCTTTCGAATACATTCATCCCCATACATAACGAACATAAACAAATAAAGAACGATTTTTCACTAGTTCTGACGGTTAATTTGACACTCGAAACACATAGCCATCATCATACAAATTTAAAATACAGGCGATTATGATCATGCATTCAAAAGTGTAATTGAACGCATTTCTATAAGATGCTTAAAACCACATGATAACAGCTAAGACTTCATCTCTACTATTATGATTTGTTTTGATAAAATATAGACATCACGTAGGAACGATCATTTGGTGTGAGTGCTAGAAAGACCAACCGCTTCGAATACAAATTAAAACACCGTCGGTATCGCCATCGATCGGGTATCGTTGTACCGTCTCGTTTATTTACAGTGGCATTCTGTTATGTGACGTCTGAAACGTTCACGTACGAGGATTAATTTCCTGTAGTTCGAATACTGTTTACAAAAAACAGGCGAAAGCCTGATCAGTTACAGATAACTGCAAGCAACCTAAGAGGTCTGTTACATCAGGCCTTAACAACAGCCATATGCTATGATTTTTGAACAAAGGTAGAGAAACGCATAACGTTTTGGTGGAGGTACTCAGACCTTTCACGACTGAGGAAAGATTTATCACTTAAGAGAGTGATAATAAACCCTATCTGCTCCAGATGCTGAAAAGAGGACGAAGCAACGTTTTACTTCCTGGGCAGATATGCTTTGTATTCTAATCCTAGGGTTCAGATATTTGGCACCAGGGAGTTTGGGGAGAGGTCACTACACTCAGTGAGATGGATTCGATAAGGAGGAACTTTCGAGGAGGCCATAAGGGTTTTTACAGTTTTAAATATTGGTTTCTTGGGGTTGGCCTTCTAAATACTACTACTATTATATGGGAGCTGAAATTGATCTAGAGAGGAAGCCTAGCAGGTATCATTCAGTGATCCTTCCTGTTATGTTTATTTGTTTATGTTCGGAGCCACCATAAACCTGCAAATTATAGTCGATGTCTATTTACCGATCCAAACAGAAAACCTAACTGTGTTTGGCATAATATGCTCATACACAAAAAGGAAGCTAAGGGATTGATAGTATTAGATGGTGAATTGAATGTTTGAAAAAATGTGATACGAGTAAATACTTGGTTAACATGAAATATATGGGTGTGTATTTGTATGTGTTTGTAGATATACGATTTATGTGGTGAATTTAACTTATCTGAACAATTTTTATACCTCTATTAAGATATGTCACTGATTTAAAAAAACTAAGAGCAAACAGTTTTGTACCGATTTAGACAAACAGCAAACTGTGGTAAAATTTACCAATATCGACAATGTCACCGAATACTAATAGGTCACTATGAATTTACATGTAGATACAGTTTTTGTAAATTTACAAGTTTTACTTTTGTGGATATTACATGTTTATATCCTCTCATATGTTTGTGTATGTATCTCTTCACTGTATACCTTATCCAAAGAAAAAACCTGATGTTTATCTTCTGATGAATGTTCTGTTTTGGTTTTCGTTATAGGGCAAGCCCTGGGCACGGTGGTGGCGTTGCCCGTGACGGGAGCGATAGCGGACACTGCAGTGGGTTGGCCCGTCACGTTCTACTTGTACGGCGGTGTGGGCATGCTGTGGGTGGTTTGTTGGCTGATATTCGGACGGGACAGTCCGGCGCACCACAAAACCATCTCGGCCGCCGAAAGGAAATGGATCGAAAGCGGTTCGGTGCAACTGCATGAAAACGACAACGCTGAGGTAAGTACGTTCTTCATTCTGCACTGCATCTCTTTTTTTTAATAATTGAGCAGACCGCGTAGGCAGAGCCTAAATACCAGAATACCGCGGCTGCTTGACTTGAATGGGCCAACACCCGCAGGCCCAATAAATAGTCCTGGCAGTCCATTCCAAGACTTGGATACCCTGGGAATAAATGTGCGGTTGTACCGCTCGGTTCTTGATGTACGAAGAACGACCGCCTTAGGATGAGATGCAACGATCGCGCGGGTACATCTGATAGGAGTGGTGAGCGGCTGAACGATAGAGGATAGCTCAGAGGAGCAGATTCCGTTTGAATATCGGTAGAAGAGCGAGAGGTCACCAACAACACGCCGGTGAGAAAGTGGCTGGAGTGGCGCGTTAAGGCCGGGTCGCCAATTAGTCGAATTGCGCTTCTCTGGATGGCATCTAATATAGACAGGGTAGTAGGGGCAGCAGCTCCTCAGACATGAGAGCAATACTCCAGGCCAGGTCTCATCTGGGTTTTATATAGCGTGAAGAAGTCTGCCTTTGTCACTTTGATCTATCCAAATAAGTGACATTGTTGGCACATACAGGCTGGGTCAACAGTACCTGGCTTGGACGGAAGATACTAAAACATATTTCACAGATCTGTCACTTGATTCTAGTAGGGAACCTTGAGAGCTACAACCTCATAATAGATACTTGCCCTTAAATGTTCGCATTTATATAGTGTGATTCATAATAAAGTTACAAAAATAGAACCTCTGTATATTATTGCATATTTAGATTCCTTGAATTATAATGTGACTTTATATGTGTCTTAAAACAAATCGTTTAGGCGCAAATTTAATGCTCGATCAAACGAAACGTCTTATAGTTTTTGACGCGCTTAGATAAGGAAGGAGAGGAGATACCGCACGCCCGTTTGATGCTATATGAATTAACTGTCATTAGCTGTGACCAAAAATGAATAAGACAAATCATTGTAAAATATTGTGGTATGCATAATGGTGAGCTTACGGTTGTAAGAGCCACAGCAGCAGGAAGGAGCCAGGAACTAGCGCTTTTGGTACATTTTTGAAACTTTTTGGTAACAGAAATATCAATCGCGCGTTCCGTCCTCTTTCTTTCCTTGTCTAAGTTTTAACGTCTTTAAAGTATTATGTTAATAATTTGTTGTGTTTTATGTGACATTTTTAGAAGCAGCCCACACCGTGGAAGTCGATTTTCACATCGATACCGTTTTACGCGGTACTAGCTGCCCACTGTGGACAAAACTGGGGCTTTTGGACATTATTGACCGAAACACCTACGTATATGGAAAAGATATTAAAATTTAGCATAACCAAGGTAACCAAAATCTACACTTATTATAATTTCAATTTGCCCATGTAAATCAAGAAAAAATCCCTGTATTTTTAACAAAAGGAATGAAAGTTATTATTAATTAACCTGCGGCTAGAGTCAAGAACGGACATCTGATTCCTCCATCCCGATAATGTTCCAGCTCACCGCACCAAAGCCTCCCTACAACTTTGGGCTATCTTCGAGTGTGAAAATGAAGCTAAAAGTTTTTCTAGCGATGAGGAGCTTTTGCAGTCTTAGAAGCACGAGCGTATTTAAAATGTGGCAAAAGCTTTAAAAAATGGTTAATCAGGATAGAGAGGTGTTTTGAATGTAGAAGGAAATGACGTTGAAAAAATTAAATAAATAAATAAAGCTATATAGCAAAACTTTCTCAGTACTCCTTTGTCTTTTTCATTTCAGGTAGCTTATTTAAATGACACGTAATTTTTTATTGTAGAATAGCTTGTTATGTGCCTTGCCATATTTCGTGTGTTGGGTCCTGAATCTCGTCATGAGCCCCATAGCAGACATGCTGATTGACAGACGATACGTCAGTCTGATTGTAAGCAGGAAGATATTCAACAGCATAGGTATGTATGATAACCATCGACAAGTATAACAAATAGGGTGTCCAAAAGTGGTGTGACAGTATGGATATCTATGGGAAGCTATAGAACTAACTGAGAAAAGTTTTAGGCAATAGTATTTGCAGTCACTTGTAGAATAGTTGTGTTTCTGTCAATTTTTGGTATATTTTTCAAAAACCAAAATGGACAATTTTCTTGGATAGGCTGTAACTTTTATATTTCTCAACATTTCTCAAATCTGTAAAGATATTTTCAAAGCACTTTTTTACGTAGAAAAAACCTATTCAGGCACATTTTGGATGCAACGTTTTATATACAGGGTGGTCCAATTAGCGCGCGGTGCTCTCTAGCGGCCATACCGTTTAAATTAGAAGAAAATAGCTTGCATGAAAAACGTTTTTTTTTTCAAATGGTCTACTTGCAGAAAATAATTTCAAAAATGGCGGACATCCGGATATACCGGAAGTAGCTATCAAGTTCCTTTTTTTAAAATAGAACACCCTGTATATTATTACGTTTTTAAACGCAGCATCGATTTTTAAGTCCAGTTTGTTAACCATAGTTTATGTCTACGAAGTCTGTTTTCGAAGTTATTCGGCAATCTTTAGAAAATTTGACGTTTGTAGTGCTTTATAAAAAATGTTGTCTCGGAAACTAAGCACGACAGAAAGTTGAGATTTTCGGTTATAAAACGAGCAAGGGGCATGCGTTTCAGTAAGATCATTATTTCAAAAGCACATTTGATATTAGACTATCAATTTCCAAATTTGAAAAGTTTAAAACGTTAAAAACTTTTTTTTTCAAATGGTATAGTACGATAAGTCACCTTCTATAATATACATATGTATATGTTCTGTGTGTGTGTGTGTCGGTTGTGGCAGGTTTCTTCGTACCAGCTTTGGCGCTGATCGGGATGACGTTCGTGGGCGGTTCGGACACGCAGCTGGCCGTGGCCATCCTGGTGGTGGCCGTCGGTTTCAACGCCGGCCAATACTCCGGCTTCAACCTGAACCACATCGACATCTCGCCCACGTACGCCGGCACCCTCATCAGCCTGACCAACACCTGCGGCACCGCCTTCTCCATATGCGCCCCCCTCTCCGTCGACGCGGTCAAGGCGATCACCGGATACCAAGAGGTACGTAACTGTCTACTACAAATCCCATACACCACCATTCCTTCCTGTCATTCACGCACGTAACTACTGGAGAGAGGGTTCGGAGAGGTACACAGTCCCTCCTTCCGACAGGAAAAAAATGGAATCAAGTTAATTGACTCAATACTTCCCACACATAATGATGATACCATTTTAATATTTCCCATTGCATGAAGCTATAGTCTGAAATAACCTTGCAACTAAATTATCGCCCACCCGCCCGCAAAAATAACATCCAACACCAAAACCCTCGTAAATAGTTTCTTGCGTCTCCATCCTTAGGAACTAGAACTCCACAGTCTTTTTCTGCATGCTTCAACTGGACGATGCGAAACAATAAAGAGCCTCCAACCCGTCTAAAAACGAAGATTGAGCTGATTTTATATTTTTGGTTTTTTGATTATTGCTGCGCCGCCACTAACACGGTTTTTCAAAAACACAGTGTTCCATTCTCGGCGCGGTAACAAATTCTGTGTCAAAATTTTAATAAAACCCAATTCAATAATTTTCGCGCTACGCAATATAGAACGATCTAAAACAATACTCGTATCTATACATCACAAATTCCCTTGGTTTTTTTATAATAAGCAAGGCAATGTTCGGAAGTACGTAAAAAGCGTATTATGCCGCTAGGTTTTTCATTCAAAAAGCAATGGACAACCCATTATGAGTACAACAAATTTTTCAGTTTTACAACCCCTACTACCCCCAACTACCCCAAATTCACCCTCACCCAAAAAAATATAGAAAATGATCAGAAACCCCTAAAGCGCGAGTTTGAGCTGTTTTTTTTTTTGTTTTTTATTTACCGCGCCGTTACTGACCCGATCTTTCCAAAACATACGCGTTTTCCATCCTCGACGCGGTAGTAATTCTGTGTCAAAATTTCATTGAAATCGATTGAACAATTTTCGCGCTACGTGATATAGAACGATCTAAAACAATACTCGTATGTATGTATCTCCAAATTCTAAGTCCCGTGGTTTCTATAATAAGCATGCAACGTTCGGATGGATCTGAAAAAGTGTATCATGCCGCTAGGTTTTTCCTTCACATATCAGTAGGCAGCCCTTTACAAATACAACAAATTTTTCAGTTTTACAACCCCCCACCTCCCAACCACCCCAATTTCACCCCCAACCAAAAAAAAGTAGAAAAAACAGGAACCCCTAAAACGCCTAAAAACGAAGTTTAAGCAATATTTATTTTTTTTGTTTTTGCTAATTACTCCGCCGCCTATACACCGATTTTTAAAATTATAGGAACATTACCTACTACGACCCCACAGCATATCGCCGCCCAAATTTCATCAAAATCCATGCAGCGGTTGCTGAGATTACGAGGCTAGAAAAAAGCGACAGACAGACAGACCGACAGACCGACAGACCGACGGAAATGAGTGACGTGGATTTTCGTTATATAGACATCATAAAACGCCCAAAAAGCGTATTATCTCAAAATCGAAAATTTTCGCGATCACAATACTCCCCTCACCTATCGGTGTGGGAAATAAAATAAAATATGTTGCATACTGTAAGCCACGGTCGTATCCTATTCCCAGGACCGCTCTAGATCTCCCTTCCCAAGGTAGGATTATCACCACTTCTGTTTTTTCAAAGCGTGGGCTCCCCAAACGTTGACGCTCCACTGTTCCATCCTACAAATATGGTGATGCCTGACAGACCTCCCCCCCGGATTTTTGAAAAAACGAATCTGATCCCAGGCAGCCCTAGGCGCCTAGATGGATACATGTCCTCGGAGGAGTATCCATTGTCAAACAAGTCCAAATGATGGATAGAAATCCACACGTTGGTCAGACACAGATCCTTTGAACCTGTTTAGCACAGACAGGAACATCTCTAGGATTTCACTTGGGGGGGGGGGATGATCATTAGCTTAATCATATGACCTACTGGGGGGGGGGGGGGGGATGGTAGAAACCGGAAACAGTATCACCAACCGTCCTACTGAAGGACGTCTTGGATATCACCATTTTTGGCAAAAAAAGGAAGTGGTTAGGTTTCAACGATGTATCACTAGTACTATTAGAAATAATTATTGTTAATATTGTTCATTTGTCAATAATTTTATGAGTAACATTTAGAACTTAGTTAGTGGATACCTTTATAGGTAAAATTTTTGTTTAAATTTGTTTATAGGTTAAACAAATATCCATATGTAAATATTTTAAGATGGTCAAAAGAAAACGTTTGCCTACATTTGCCTATAGCTTATGCCTAGGATGACAAATATTTTAGATACTAAATGGCAAAAATACACAATCAGCATCATTTGCGGTGTCATTTTATCAGTAGATGATAGCTAGGTTTGGATGAAACATGATCCGCTTCGGTTGTTCGGTTTCAGGACGAAGAGGAACTGTGGCAGTTCATCTTCTACATCGCGGCGGGCCTGTACGTGTGCTCGGGCGTCATCTTCGACCTGTTCGCCAGCGGAGAGGTGCAGCCCTGGGACAATTCCGACCCCACCGTCAAGGCCAGGAGGAGCATCCAAAAGAAAATGTCTGTGATTTCCGTCAGATACGATTGATTGACGACGCGGACGCACTACAACGCACCGCCATCATTCTTCCCCATTTGTATATAGTGTATTTTATATGTATCAAAATACTTAATATAGGTAAACACATTACATATGCCTTTTATTTCAAGCCGCTTCATCCAGCATTTCTTCCCACACATTCACTTAGATTAGATTTAGTTGTTTGAGATGGACTACGATAGCCCTTACACGTAGCAATCTCTTGGGACTGATGGCAAAGTCTACAAAAAAATATCGGAAAAAAATCGCGATTACAATACCTCCGCTATCTACGATGAGAGAATACAGATTTGCCAAACAAAAGTATTTAAAAATTGATCATTGATTATTATCCTTATCAGAACTTATGATTAAATTCACAATATTTTTACAAGTAGAGAGGCTGTTTTAAGTGCTAGGAAAAATCTGACCGAAAATATTTAAATGAATCAAAAGTCGTTCAAAAATTGATTGCTGTTTACCTTCATCAGAACATCGAATATAATAATTTATATTATCTATATTATAAAGATAACACGGATAATAATCGGTGCCCCCGAAAGTATCTGACTAGGGTATTCATAGATATTTGTGCCATACATAAGATGCATTTACAAGAAATTTTCAGTATAATTATATGGACCTATATTTTGAAATAAAATAACTAAGAAAGAGGTTATTGTTTACATGTTTGCGGGATTTGCGCGGAACAGACCGCGTAAGCAGAGCCTAAATACCAGAGTACCGCGGCTGGGTAAAACGATCACCGTCTAATATAATTCCCAGTTATTGGTTGAATTCAACACCATTTTGAAGTAGGAATAGCTGCATTTATATTAGAATAAGCGTCGATTCATCAGGGCGATGCAAGGGTCTAATCACAATGGCAAATATTCATCAATTGGGCTACTAATTTCTGCCTATCCACCATACTTTGCAGATTTAACCTCCTTTGTTTACCGTTTCGAAACATGAGGAGATTGCTATGTGACAGGATATTGGGATCGAATGAAGAGAACAACGTAAAACAAATTATTTTTTGCTGACAAAAGCGTTTGCTCAAAGAGTTACAGTACATTTATTGTAAAAATACCGCTATAAAAAATACCGTCATAATTCTCCAGAGATACATAATGATTACGACTATTGTATCAATGTCTAGTTTTGTTCGAGAGTATCGAGAACTGGGAATATCAACAAATCTAGCATTGCGAATGTTATCAGACATTGCATATTATTCAGCTAGATTTATAGTCAACGCTTCAGCCGATACTACCTCGTTTTTCTTACACTGACGCCACGGCGTACAGTTGAATTTAATTATTCTTGCTCTGTTACTGATAACCACATTATTGATAATCCCGTTTTCAATGATTAATCTAATCATTCGATGACTATAATGCTCCGAGTATAGATGAATCTTTTTCACTTATCATTAAAAAAATTGCTTCCCATCGAACTGCCTTCACATCGCCAGAATGGAAGATGACTCCAAGATATCGGATCACGAGAAAGTTAAAGGTAAATACGAAACTGTAATAATAATAAATAATAATCACATGATATCTGGTTTGAAACATGTTTGTTTTCATTTCAGGGCCTGCGTTAGGTATAAGGCATGTTCAGATAGCCCTTTTGTTTTCAAATCTGGCGATTGCCTATGGGATGAGGACGAATCTTTCGGTCGCCATAGTGGCGATGACCGATAATAGTACCACCACAAACACTGACGTACCAGTAAGTTGACCGAACATACTAATAATTGTAAATAATTTTGATGACAACAATAACATCGCTAAAACAGTAGGTATTCAATATCATAGCTAAAATGGTAATAAATGACAGGATGATTTACTGAAACTGCTGTACGTTTGTTGTCTAATAATTTCATTATTTTTTTATTTTATCATTATTATAATGTTTTTTACTTTTTTCTCGAATGTTGCGGCATTAACAAATATTGAGGGGCTACCAAGTCAATATCTGAATCATGTCCGTAGCAGGGATATCACTTGGGGGGGGGGGGGGGCTATTAGCTTAATCATCTGATTTGCGGGGGGGGGGGGGGGGCATCAAGATCGTGCGATTTGACCCCACTAGACTTTTTCTTGTGAGGTTTTCTAAATTCCGAAGCCTGTGCCAGTAAGCCGGAAACTACCTAAACTCAATATAATTCAGGCCATGCATGGCTCAAATTTAGCCGGATTTATACAGCAGAGTCATTCAAAATTGAACCATTCGTATTCGTGCCTTGATAAAAAGCTATACGGCGGATATACGAACGATGTTAAATTCCACATGTAATGGCATACATGAACCTTTCGAATAAAAACCAAAATTCTTCAATACCTCGCCAAAGTTTACGGAATACCTATAAGTTGGATCCCTCCGCAAAAATATCAAAACGGCCTGCCCCTTGCTCCGTCTCCCCGGTACACCGGTAGTAATGTACCGACGTCAGCCGGGAGATACGGGGCGGCGCAAACGAGAGGTTGAACGTGTTTAACGCGAAGTGTCTCAAAAATATCGGATTTTGTTATCTCGGTTTTGTTTGCAGGAAATGGATAATCTTTTTAGATCCATCCTTATTTTGTGTTGAACTTTGTAATGTAAGGGATATAAATACAGGGTATCCCACGACGATTAAGACCAGAAAAATGTCGGAACTGGGCAGTAGTAGAGAATTATAATTTTGGACATGTAAATAAGAGCAGATGTTGTGTCTTTTTTTGTCATTGTATTATCCGAAAATATTTTTATTGATAACTTTAACAATTTAGTCTCTACAGTAGCAATTGGAATGACACTGGAAAGCAAAAAGTCAAAGAGAAATAATTTAACATCTATGTAAAGCATTTCCACATGATTATCTTTTAAAATTGTACATACGAGTTCGTATATACTACACCATAAAACTTATAAATTGTGATCGCAAAAATAAGCCAAATAAACAAAACATTAAGGTAAAAATACTACAGCACCTTTGAACCATCAGTTTTTACTTATTTACGAAATAGCTACAATATGTGAAATCATTTGAGATTCATTAGTAATAGTTTTGCTAGGCTTTATTTTTGATATCCATTTATGTAACTTATTGTATTAGCAAAATAAACGTTATATTTGTATTTGTATATGTCTAAATCGGCCGTCAATACATAGTTTTTCAATGACCCTCGTATATACGTACAACCCAGGCGTTAGTAAGTCCCCGCTGAAAGACCTTCGTACTTGAGCAAAAACCAACGCAAAAACTAACTGGCGCGTGCGGCCGCGGCATCGCTTTCATGCGAGTTCTTCAAAGTGCCGACGGAGGATGATCCAACTTATACCTATGTATTCCGTAAACTTTGACCTCGCACACATTTTGTTTTATTTCATTTCAACTTTGACCCGGCGGCCATAATGAAAAACCCTGTATTATTATGATTACGATATTATCCTGATTATATTTACTTTATGGCGGTGCATTGGTTTGCAACAGACGTACGATTGGTCGAACAAGGACGTGATCCTGTCGTCGTTCTTCTGGGGCTACATCACGATGCAGCTGGTGGTGGGCGAGCTGGGCAACCGGTACGGCACCAGGTGGTTGCTGTTCGCGGCCATGTTCGTCAACTCGACGGCGTGCATGGCGATCCCGGCGATGGCGAACGCCGTGGGGTCGTACGGCGTCATGGGCTGCCGGGTGGTGCAGGGCGTCGCGCAGGGCTTCTTCTTCCCCTCCGTGTCCAACCTGCTGGGCCGGTGGATACCCCCACAGGAACGGTCCCTCATGGCCACCGTCGTCTATGCAGGTATTTACATATTCAGTGTATTCGGGTTCAGACGAAAACAGTTTGCAAACTGTCAGGAGCGTGCGTCGTAGAAATGACCGTGTTGTACATCATAACAGTAATGAACTAACGATCAACTTCGACTGATTGCCGTGCGGTGTTTTGTTGCAGGTCCATCGTTGGGGATAATATTCTCGATGCCGGTGACCGGCTTCATAGCGGCTTCGCACTTCGGCTGGCCGCCCAGTTTCTACTTTTTCGGAGGGCTGGGCTACACCTGGATGTTGGTCTGGTGTTTCCTAGGAGCCGACAGTCCCGCTCAACATCCCAAAATCTCCAAAGAGGAACGAAGCTACATCGAGCGCACTCTGAATACTACACAGAATCAGGTACGCGTCAACGGTTATCATGTGTTCCTACATACAAATCGGGGTGACAACAAAAAATGGCGTCAAGTGGCTTGACTCAGTACTTGTCACATATCGACAATGCGTAGGTCGCACCGAAAATCTATGTAAACTGACTGTATATATGTTACGGTTAAAGTGCTTACTTGGATAGTTTAAACACTAGCTGGATAGTATACAAACACGTCACACTTGCACTTGGCATAAACATAACCTAACTTTTCTGTTAAATTGGCCAAAGAAAATTAGTTAGTTTACATACTAACCAAAGGGGATTGGTTAGTTTACATACTAACCAACGAGTTGGTTATTATGTATCACTAGAGATATTAGGTGCATACCTTATCCAAATGATGTGGATAGTTTATAAACTGACCAGAAACACTGGTTAATATGTGTGATATCTTTGTGGTATAATACTTTAGCGGCTTATCTTGTATAGTTTATAAGCTAGCTGGATAGTATACAAACCAACCAATATTCATAGCTATTTTAGTAGAAATATAATCTTCCATCAAAATAACGAGACATTTGGATAGTTTGTATACTATCCAGCTAGTATATAAATTATCAAAGTAAACACTTTAACCGTAACATATACAATAATATAATACTTATACAACAATGTTATTTTTCCCATTATTCCCTTTTGATTTGTCAAGTTTGCGAAATCTTCCGCGCCACCTATTATACCTGAAATCCATCAGATTCATGTTTGGAGTAATATGGCCGTACAAACTGTATGGTGTATTAAACCAAACCTAAGCTCCAGTATCAGCGGTTAACTTGGACTCTGGGCTAAATAAAGGACCCATGCCTTGCAACTCATCGCGAGATGAATGATACTCTGCAAAACATTAGCGATTTGATGAAAAATTGTTTCAGGTAGCAGAAACACCATGGCGGAGCATATTTAGTTCGTTGCCAGTTTGGGCGTTCATAGTGGCCATGTTCGGCCAAAACTGGGGCTACTCGACGTTAATGACTGAAATACCCAGTTATCTGAATAAAGTGATGGGCATCGACATGAGATCGGTAAGTGCTCAAACACCATATTATATCCAACTGTTTCTGGAATAGCACTCAATGTTTTGTTACTTTTAAACATCTTATCTATATGATTATGGGTTTTCAGGGTAATATAGCTACTTACAAAAGAGAGATTCTGAATAATTTAGAGGATGAAATGAGAGTAGACTTTATATCACGTTAGACTAGATAATTTTGACTATCTGTAGAATCCATCAAGCTGAAAAATTACCTACATAAATTCTATAACAAAATAATGTGTCGTATAATGCTGAATCAACTTAGAATATGTTTTTAGCACAAAAACTGTTATTTATATCGTATATTTTTATTTAGGTATTTAGCACTAGACTAATAAAAATGGTAGTACTTCATTTAAGCAATCTAAATAGACGTGGTGTTCCGCTATTTTTGCTTCCTTCCCATAAGTGTTTCGGGATCGCCAAAACCCTTTTTAATGTTTTTTGCTTGATTGATACTTGATCAACAAAAGAAAATATTCGTCGTCGGGCGGAGGGGGGGGGGGGTGCAGATTAGAGGTTGTCAAATTGTTAGAAGTGTGACACATTTTTGTGGAATTACATTTTTAGTAGTATTACATAACATTTCGGTGAGGTGGGGGTCCGGACCTTCTCTAAATACGTGCTTGAAACTAATGGTCTATAGCTAAATGATAGATCCTTAATAGCAATATCCCTGAGAGATATAATTGGATAAGGGGCGAGACTAAAATCCAGCCTCACAGTTTCAGTAGTAGAGCAGACATCCGCCTGGAACACAGAGGTGTGCAGGGAACGAAATTATGTAACCAGGACTTGAACGACTGTCTTCCAGTTAGCATTTTCGCCATACTGAAACTTTGTGCCTTGAATAATTCGTGGGCGCTAATTGCAATTTTGAGTTTCAGTTGTGTTTATTTTCTAATATTACTATAATCGAAACGATTGTTTTGTATTAACAGAATGGTATGCTGTCGGCAGCTCCCTACTTGGCATCATTCGTGTTCAGTTTCATATTTGGGATACTTTCCGACTACCTCATCAATCGAGGATGCATCAGTCGTGGGACAGCCAGGAAAATCTTCAATTCCCTAGGTAATTATACAACTATACACTATCTTATTATTTCACTTAGTACGTTGGCGCACCAACAACAGGTGGTCAACAATAGTCTAGCCACTTGTTATTTCCTTTATTTGCATCTTCAACAGTCGGATTGTCTAAATACCCTGAATGTTCCTCTAAAAATGCTATCATGGTTGGCGAAACACGCCGCGGCTCGAAAGTTATGACGTTTAGGACATGACGTTCATATACAGTTTTTACTCAAAATCATCCAGGAAATCACCCCTGAAATATTTGTACATCAATATGAAACATCCTGTATGTTGATTTTGCAATCTTTATTCGCTTCATTAGTGAAAGGATCTTTCAGCATGTGGTTTTTTTGGTAGGGTAGCAAATCGCGAAGAATCAAAGAAACAACCATAGCAAATTTTAAAGATAATCAATAATTTCGTACTGTGTATGAGGATTTATCAAGTATATAATGAGACTGGTGCAGTACAGTAACTTCTTTCAAAGGTTACCATTTTATATCACAGAAGATGAGACATGAATGTCATCATTTTTATGGATATGACAGAAGCAATCAGAACTGACAGAACAACACCTTTCTTCAAAATTGATGAGGGTCTCTTAAGTGAGCTATCAGGCTCCCTTACACTTGAAGAATCATCAAGTGGCTGTCAAACAACTGTGAAACACGAAACAGTACTTGAAGGACCCCTTAAGTGGCAACTCCGAATACGGCCTTTAGTGAATGGAATGATACATCCTGGCATGGGAGCCGCCAGAAAAAAAGCCAAGAAGCAAGAAGAATATTTCTTGTCATGAATAAAGAGCAAAAATAATAAAAGAACAAGAAAAAAATACATCTGAAAAAATAACTAACTATACAACATAAATTTGCATGTTGTATTCACTGTTAGAAAAAAAGACTAGAAAAGTTATTCGAAATCGATCTTTAGCTTCCTTCGGTCTTGGGCAAATTTATTGATTACTGTTTTTATGAATTGCGTTTTCTTACAGTCAATTTTTTTCTGTGAACGCTGAGCATACAAAACCAGTCAAAAGATTTTCGCTCATTGTTGACCTCAGCCAAGTGTTGACCCTCCATAGCGTATTGAATGAACGTTCAACGAACAAGACGTAGGTGGCAAAGAGAGGAAAATTTTAATTGCGCTCGCAGGAGGAGGGGAGAAACTGTTATTCCATGTATGTACGTTAGATTTGATTTACCAGGAGGCGCCCATGCATCCTGGTGACGTTTGTTCGTTTGTTTGTTGGATTGTAGGTACGTGCGTGCCGGCCGCAGCGCTGGTGAGCCTCGGCTTCCTGGACTCGGAGGCGACCGTCCTGTCGGAGGCGATGCTGATCGTGGCGGTGGGCGTGAACGCGGCCTGCTTCGTCGGCTTCCAGGTGAACCCCGTCGACCTGGCGCCCCGGTACGCCGGCATCGTCATGGGCATCGGCAACGGATCTTCCAACGTATTCTCCATCATCGCGCCGCTCGTCGTACATTTCCTCGTCACCGATGAGGTATTCATACTTTATTGCCTTCTTTTTAAAGCTTTTATTTTTTTATAACTGACCAGACCGCGTACGCACAGCCTAAATACCAGAATACCGCGGCTGCTGTGCAACGGTCATATTAGGGGAAGTTTGTTAAGTGGAGGTTATAGTAAACTGCTAGGGGTCAACATATTTGCGGGGTAAGGGGAGAGGTAAAAAGTCGATCCAGTAGGCGTGGCATATTTACTATAAATTCTACTACAAGTCATAAAAAATATTTGCAAGCGCCGGTCCCCTTTGCTTAAATGCCGCCTACCCTAGACCGGTTGCCGTCGCACAAAAAGTATTCAACCTTTTTTGATCGTCCGTCGTTGAGAAATGGACATTGTATAATTTATACCTGCCATCACAGTTGATCCCTTTTTTTTGTATTTCAGGTATATACCCAATAATAAATACGAGTAAAAAGAGTTGTTTGTAAGTGCACTGAGTTGTCACACAAAAAATAAATTTATCGTATGTACAAGAGCGAAAATAAGACGGAAAATAAGGTGGAAATGTGAAAAATCAACAAGACGTACCAATGACAATATTATGCGTGTATATGTTATTTGTAAAGCAGCTAAATTCAGTGAATATCGCTTTACATTGAGCAGTTCTTTAGACATGCCAATGCCGTTGCAAAACTGAACGATGTAGACGTATTACAGAATTGGCGTCAATACGAGGCTTAGGGGGACGTGTCCAACTGTCCACCCCTTGGAACTATAAATTAAAAAAACTATCATGTCTCATACTTGTTGCCTATAGCACCCCCAGAAGGCGCCAACAAAACTATTGTTGGATTCACAACAAACTTCGCAAAGCTCGTATTTTTATAAAAAAAACTACTTTTCGTAAAGAAGCTCTGATCAGCGCGGAATGTAAAATTTTTAATTTAGGTACTTTAAACGCGGCAAAATTCGGAAAAGAGACCGAATTCGTGATCAGTGTCCCCAAATTAACCAACAAACGAGTTTTTGTCCTGATTGAGAATCAAAATTTTTGCCTGATTCGTCTTTTTTTTTGGACAAACGACCACTGGAATTTTTTCGATTTTAGAACGTCGACTTCCATCTCTAATTTTGGATGTAACTTCCTAAAATTTTTCTTCTTCTTCTTCCTAAATTTCCTACTCTTCCTTATAGACAATTTAACTTATGAGACCTCGCACTTTCCACAAATAATTATTTTTCGTAAACATGTATGCTATGCGCGGAATGCAAAATCTTTAATTTACTTTGAAATTAAATAAATGATCTGTATGTGATTTCCAATAATCCTAAAAGTTCCTAAAAGTAACATGCCATTATATTTATACGATTATACCTTATCCACCGAACAAACGGAGTAACCATGCACAATATATGTAAATTTTCACTGTATGGTCAAGGGTTATATGCACACTGTCTACAAAACTGCATACTGAGAGCAGTGATGTTATTATAAACAGAAAAATTAAGTTCGATTTATCCGCGTAAAGCCCCAAAATATGGGTTTGAAATAATTTTTTACTCCTTTTCTTCAGTGGACAGACTACAGTAAATGATACACCAAACTATCTAATGGGTTATGGAATAGATAGTAGTTACAAAGAAACCCGATTTGAATATTCATACTTTGTTCGTGTTTCTAGGGTGATAAATCGCAGTGGAGAACAATATTCATCATCGCGTCTGCAGTCTACGTCTCTGCCAACCTATTCTTCGTATTCTGTTCGTCAGGGGAAGTCCAGCCTTGGAACGACAGTGTTACAATGGACGACAAACATCGTTCTCCATCATCAACTAGCGAGACAGATTCGACAACCAAGAAAATCGATATGCAATAATTTATTTTAATAGCATATTCCATATAGCGCATGCACCTACTGCTTAGGATATTTCAACTTGTAAAAGTTCCTTTTGTATCATACGAAGGTATACAGGACTGAAAGATTCGTAAAGTCTGACGTGAGTCAAATTTTGAACCGATATTGTGCAAGGAGAGCTTAATACACAAAACAATTAGAAAAATGTGTCTTTTTTTCTGCGTCCCTATTTCACAACTTTTCATTATGTCAGCATACTTGGCTCATTTCCTTAGTGTGGAAATCACTTAAAGCTACTTACAAAAGATCATAAAGACTAAGGAAAGTTGAGTGATCTAAAACATCCAAGTTTTGTTCGTTATTACAATATTGTTTTGCCTCACCCTTTCGCCATGACTAGTAAAGAATCTACAGCGCCAAATAATCATAGATATGAGCCAAAATTAGTCACAATGTCATTCATCAAACAAAGAGAGTCTAATTATTATACTAACTATCAATTCCTTGCCGATAACCGTAAAGGTAGATATCAGTAAATTGGAGCTTTTCCAAAATAATAATATAGCAACAATAATCTACATTATTACTCCCCAGTCAAATGATGTTAGTCACCCAGACATGTGTCACCTCGTAAAAGGTAAATTACTATTTAAGCCTCAAATTTCCATTTTATTACGAGGATCGATGATAAAAGAAAAAAATCAATTTGTACATGTACATCATTTCCATTTTGGCTTGGTACATTAAGTCCAATAGGTTTCTAATTAGCAGACCATAGACACAGAGCTCGATCTGTCAGGTGTAACCGCGACGGATAGAACCGCCAGTTTTGTCTGCCGTCCCAAAACTGCTGTAGTCCGCTAACGCAGCATAAAAATATGCGGTTAAATCTTACAGTTTGATCCGCCACAGCTATTACCGTGTGTTAGTGGTCGAAAACTACAGATTAACCCGAAGATCTAACCGTATCTGTGGAATTTCAACTTTACGAAAGTTGAAAAGACAATGGCAAATAATGGTGTTAGAAAGAGACGTTCTGAATGGGTTGAGAGTTATTTGCTTAAGAAAGAAGAATTTGGTCATATTCCACTATTAAAAGAGCTAAGAGAAAGTGATTCCGACGACTTCAAAAATTATTTGCGGATTTATATTCCTTACTTTTTATTTTCCACAAAGCCGGATGCTCTCTATATATTTCTATAAAAAAATAATAGTGGACGGCAACGGTTTTTTCAGACGATATGGACTGACAGGCAGGACTGTCCCGGTTAGATATGGCGCGTGGCAAAATCCAATAACAGAAAGATAAATCCGCCAGTTTGAACAGCGCCGTTCCAAATCGTCGGATCAATCTCTGTGTCTATGGCCAGCTATTATCTTATTCCTTTTGCCTCAAAAATAAGCGTCTAACCTATCTACCGTCTACATGTTGGAAGATCACTCGCTTGTCCTATTCAAAGATTTTCTTGACAGTAACTGACAATCGTGGTCTTGTCAGCATCCTCCAGAGTGAAAGTTCCCCTTTCACCTACTGCACGAGCCATTTCTTCTAAGTACCGATCTACGTTTAAACTATAATATACATGAAAATCATAACGCAAAACCACCCTTATCTCATTTCGTGACTATGCAGGTATAAACAGGTTTCAACATACAGCAACATAAAAATTCCTGTCTATTATTGTTGCGTCATATCATATTCCACAACTATCTTAGTATTCTCTGTATGCACATGCACATAATTTGTTTTTCAAAATTGCCCCATGTGCTAAAGCACAAAGGAATAAATAGTGTGGTGATTATTAGCAACAAATAATTTTATATAACTCATCATTACCTTCAGCGCGGATTTAATATGACTATCCTTGACAATGAACTTAAAAGCGAATACGAGGTGCACTGAACAGAAACGATATTTTTTTGAATGCTTGTAATAGGTATACAGGGAGTTCCTGAATTTCCTTGACACGTGATGTTCTCATAACAGAAAAAGTCGAAGCGAAAGCCGAGTGGAATTTTTGAAAGTACTATAAGGCCTATCATGCCATGCTTTTAAATTTTTTTTTGTACTTCAACCCTTAAAACTCATCCTCAACTTTTGTTTTTCAAATAGCACCAAATGGTTTTTTTAGACAAATTAAATGATTATATTACTTAACATCTTGCAGTACCTTTGGTTCTATATGCAAACTTTTTTTTCGTAAAATCATAAGAATAACATAAATAAAGTAGAAATTTGCTTGACGCCAAAAACGGATTAAAATAAACTTAATTGGGTTTTTAAGGGTACTGAATGAGCTATACATGCCTTCGAAAACAAATTTCTTTTTTATGCTTTTTTATTACAAAAAATATGACGCCTCAAACAAATCCTTAATATATTTTATCTATTTTATGCTTATGACTTTATTAAAAAAACTAGGTTTTTGTATACTACAAAATTTTAAATAAAATAAATTGTGTAGGAAAAATTATTAGGTGTTATTTGAAAAAAAAACTAAGTTAGGGGTAAGTTATAAGGGTTGGAGTATAGAAAAATGTTTTGGACGCATGATATGATAGATCCTGTAGTATTTTCGAACATTCCACTAAGTTTTCGTTTTGAACTTTTTCTTGTTAGAGTCACGAATCAGGAAAAGTCAGGGGCACCCTGTATATTTAGAGAATGCCTATTTAATGCTTGTAACTGAAACTACGAAATATTAAATATTTATATTTTAAGAGAAATTTGAAGCAGATTTCATTTATTTGTACAATACTTAATTATCACTTTTTACATATTTTTTTCCAAAAATATGTTTGCAAATTGAAATAAAATTTAGTATGTTTTCTATAACATTCTTTAATGAGGTTGGTTTATTTGTAGAAGGGGACCTACGTAGGTGGTGTTTATATTGTGATAAATGAATGCACAGTGATCAAAAATGAACACAGAACACTGAATATAGTATTTTTTCAAGTAAACTCGTTATTTTGTAATTGTAACATAAAAAAATAAGAGAATTTTTGTATAAGCTTATCTATTTCAGAAACTTGTTCGGTATGTACCTATTTGTCTGTATCACTGAAAATACGTTTGGCTATTGGTAGGCAGTTAGGTGAGTTAGGCACTGAAAAAATTAAAATTATTAATGAAATTAGATCTATTTTGAAGTCGAACTTTATTGTCATTTTTTTTTCAGTTTTACGTAAAATGAACGATTCGAAAATTGAATTGATTCAAAACGACGTTTTTAGTGAGGCAGATAAAAACTGCTATTCGGTGAGAGGTTGTACAGGATGAAATATCCAGAACGTAAAGTTTGAAAACACGTGGGTAGGTATTTCATACTCCTGCGTAACATGCAAAAACGAATTCCGATTAGTGTAAATCATAATAGCTTATAGTTACACAAAACAAATGTTAATGCATTGGATTTCAGACGCGATTTTTTACATATATAATTTCAGAGAATGTTAAAACGTTTGGAGGAGATACAGTATGTATAACTGTTTCTTCGTGTAGTCACCTATCAATTACATTACAATACCTAAAGATGGCTATACTTCAAATAAACCGGAATTTGAATACAAATCAAAAAAAATCCTTATAAATTTTGACTCTTCGATCATTAAAAATAAACGTCCGTAATGAATGTTGTCATAGATTCCGGAGCACCTCGTAGAATATGAAAAAATAACGTCTAAACATCAGCGGAAGCGGCAATATTAATCGCCAATATCCACGGTAACACGTGAAACAGGAATTATTATCGAAATAGTGCAGTCGAACAGCGGCCGTGTCAATCGACATCGCGGACACATACACACATACGAATACGATTCGAATGATTCAGTAGCGCGAGTTTGTCTCTCGACGTCGACGTAAGCGGCGGCACCAACAACAAACAATGAACCATTAAAAAGAAAAATGGAAAATAATTCGGTGAATCTGCTTGCATAATAACTACTGCAATAAAATGCAGTTTCGGTAGATGCCCCGACGAAACCAATCATTTCGACAATAAGTTCGGTGCACCAAAACCGCTAATGAGTAGGCCGTGACAGTGGCAGGTGGCGGCGGCGGCGGCGCGGCGGTTCATTTGTTTTTCGACGCGCCGCGCCATGGTGAACTCTGCCGCTGCTGCGATCCCCAAATCCGCTCAGCTGGACGTCATGAAAACGCCGGCCAACGTCAAGTTGCACATCGGTGAGTACAGCGGAACCCACAACCCACCACCACCAACCCTTTCTTTATTTTTTGCTTCTCTTCCGATCTTTAATAAATTATTATAGTTTCTAAATTCCTGTTGAAAACAAATTTTGGATTTATGTTGTACCATTGAGGTATGCCTCATATACGTATTATGCGATTTGATTGTGTCCAAGATCCCTATAAACTCCTTTCGGTAGTCTTGATAATAGTTGTCCATAGCATATACAATTATAGGTACATATTATTTTGTTCAATAGCATTTGAATGCCCATTTTCCAAGATATAATAAATTCATATTGTTCAGTAATCTGAAACTAAAGATTCCCAAAAAGCAACATAGAGTGGATAAACAGTGTCCATGCGATATTGAAACATAAATCAAATCTTGATAGTCCATTCTATTCCATTACAGAAAAAATTATTAGCAACCTCTTGAAAAACCTATTTTCTACCTAAACGTTAGGAAAAAATGAAGTCAAGTTGATTGACTCAGTACTTCCCACACATTAAGGTGATACTAGTTCATTATTTTCCCATAGCATGAAGCTTTAGTCTGATCTACCCCTCCCTCCCCCCCCCCCCACACAAAATGTGTTATGCCGCTAGGTCTTTCCTTCACAGGTCAATGGACATTGGACAGCCTATTATCAATACAACAAATTTTTTAGTTTTACAACCCCCCAACCACCCCAATTTCACCTCCCTCCAAAAAAAATTTAAATAATTTTAAAAATTATCCAGGACCCCTAAAATGCCTAAAAACAAAGTTTGATCTGTTTTTATATATTTAGTTTTTTTTTATTATTGCAATGCCGCCACTGAAACGATTTCTAAAAACCATACATGCTTTCCATCCATTAAAATCAATTCGGTCCCTTCCAGGTTACACAATGCAGAACGATCTAAAGCAATACTCGCATGTATGTCCATCAGAAAATTCTAAGTCCCTTGGTTTCTGTAATAGGCAAGGAAACGTTGGGAAGGACTTAAAAAGGGTGTATTATGCCGCTAGGTCTTTCTTTCGCAGGCAATGGACAGTCTATTATGTATACAACAAATTTTTTACTTTTACAACCTCCCAACCCCCAACGACCCTAATTTCACCCCCACCAAAAAAAAAGTAGAAAATGATCAGGAATACCTAAAACGCCTAAAAAACGAAGTTTGGGGAATATTTGAAATTTTTCGTTTTTTGCCAATTACTCCGCCGCCAATGCACCGATTTTCACAATTATAGCACACAGATACCCCACAGCATACAAGTACCTATTGCTGCCCAAATTTCATCAAAATCCATGCAGCGGTTACTGAGCTTACGACGTTAGAAGAACTCCAACAGACAGACAGACCGACGGAAATGAGTGACGTGGATTTTCGTTATGTAGACATCATAAAATGCCCTATCGGTGTGGGAAGTAAAAGAAATGACTCTTCCTTTAAGATATTTATTTTGTTATTACTGAGAATATGTAAGAAGTACCGAATCAAGCGACTTGAATTTTATAGACCGACAACGTAAAATACGATCTTGCCGAAGATATTTCTACTTTATATCTTGTACAATTTATTACTAAACGCATATGTAACGGTAACGGCACTGAAAAAAGCGGTGAAATATTTATGCAACTCAATTTTCTAAATGCGACTAAAAATTGTGCGGCAGATTTGCATGAATAGTTTTGCTTTCGTGATATAGTTGTAATCATCTAGACAAACACTGCTTCATAATGTTCAATTAAATACAAGATAAATAACGGATATTTTGGGAACTTTTTTCGATTTCGATAAATACACGTATTCGATCTATGATCATTTTAGAAAATGGGTTTGATCTACTCGGAAAGCACAAATTACAGACTCGGTGAAATGCACAAAACTGTGGGCTTGCCCCTCATTCAATCATATATTTGTGAAGCATGACTTGAGAATTTATTTTTCTGTAGGCATTCGTTTTGATTCCCATCTGAGGTGTTATGTCGCTATAGCAGATATTCGTTCCGAAATATATGCTGCAATAATTACATACTTGGATGGTGTGAATACATTAAAGGCTAATGAATAACTAAAATATTATATTTTCACCGCCCAGGACTACGGGTATTGTTTGGAAATATTTTTGGCGATACCCGTCAACCAGTGGCCGTGATGTGAAGTTCGGTGTAAAGATCAAAAATAGGTAGAAATACAAAACGAATTCCAAAAGACTTTTCCCTTTCACGATAGCACAGTGATGAGATATAATATCATATCTTGATTTATGTGCCCATCTGTAATAGTTGACATATGATTTCAAGTGCTATCTTCTTTACATTACGAGTGATATTTCACAGTGTTATGATATTGGATTACTAGCCATCGAGAAAACAACCAATTGCATGTATAGCTAAAAGGCAAGTGCTCGTATCGGTGATTCTGTGCAAAAATGGCTACTCGAGCCTTTTTGGTGCTATAAAAAGTACTGTTTACCAAACTCTCATTCTAACGCCCATGCATTATACTGTATAACAAAACATGACATGATGTCGGCATGGAATGTCCAGCAGCAATAAGGGTTCGCGTAACTCGAATGACACGACAATTCAGCAATTTAATTGGTACGGCAGGCAGTCAGGCATATTTAGATAAGCGGATTGCGGATTAATCACTGACAAAAAATGAATTCAATCACCTCTGTTCGTTATCGGCCAGTAGAAAATCAACAACATCACGACGATTGCGGCTGTAAAGGTGAGTTCGTTATCAATATCATTATACACTCATTGCCGCTGAAAAATTCGTTCGTTCAACCAGCTACGTCAAGTAGGTTTACTACTTCACAAGCGCCGGTCTGGTTCCAAGGCACTATTCATAGTAGGCGTGGCAATACCCCCCCCCCCCAACCCCAAATTTCACCCCACCCAAAAAACGTAGAAAATGATCTAGAGTATCTAGAACGCCTAAAATCGAAGTCTGAGAAATATTTGAAATTTTTTGTTTTCTGCCAATTACTCCGCCGCCAATGCACCGATTTTCAAAATTATAACAGCATTACAGACAGTCAGACTGTCAAGGTGACTGGCAAACGGACCAACCGACAGATAGACAGACAGCCCGACATAAATGACGTGGATTTTCGTTATGTAGACATCACAAAACGCCCAAAAAGCATATTATTACAAAATTGAAAATTTGACTTGCCACAGCCGTAGGTAAAAACGAATGTTATCTTTATTTTTGGTACTAGCGTTGAATTAGGCGCATTTTGTTTTACAAATAGAGATCTGGTCAAGATGCAATAAAAATGAACTTTATTAGCTCCTAAAACAATGAAGCATTGTATGTCACCCTATAGTTTTGCTTTTTTACAACGCCATTTATTAGGCAATGCCATATTTCAGCGTATTTATTCGAAACAATTGATGGTAATAAAATGGACAAACATTAATGGAAACACAAATCATCATTTCCATGAATGTTCACAAAAACCTGCTACTGGTCATGTCATACTTATTATTGCTCCTGCATCATATAATATTATTACCTTTTTTTATAATATGAGAAATTATTACTTTCAATCGTGAAATCTTACAAACAATTTAGTCTGGTCGTATTTTATTATCAAAATAGTTCAGAATTTAGATTTGAAATTTGTTTGTGCTTCAAATTGAGAAATGTTCAATTTGGAAATGTCCACAAATCAAACTCTCAAAGTTGTCACATTAATACAACGCCAACTATCAATTAGTTTGTCAATAAATTGCTATATTTAACTGCAATTTGAGTTGTATCAACTCGTACTTTTGTGATAGATTTTAATTGTTATAATGTTTTATGTACATTAGTGTGCCTCTATCTATGTTCAAATATGTTTTCTCTTGCGTTTTTTGCAAGTTATCTTCATTAAAATAAATAAATACATTGAATACAAAAAATAAATAGGATCGTGAGACGTATAGGTAAAACTTGATTCAAGATCTTGAACAATATAAATATCCTAGTATAATACAGTGATTTTTTTAATATTATAAATTAAGCCTATATTACAGCATGTGCTATTGCCATACTATTTATAGGATGCGGATGCGCATTAGGGATAACATCATTATGACGCGATCGCTTGTAACCAATTTAACTAATTATAGGGTTCGATATGTGCGATTTGACCACTTTCACTGTATATAGAATGACATATTCAGACAGTTGATAAACACGATCTCTGAACAGGATGTAATGCGCAGGATCATGAACCAATTCTTGAACAAGAAATTGTGTAAGCTAATACAAACTGACACCAAACAATATTTCGTTCAACTTCTTGCAAAAGAAATGGAACCAAATCTGAAAATCTTGGAAAAATGGTCATAATTTGGGGTTCAAGTTTCGCCTAATAATAATATAGTAGTAGACATTTATGATCTTAGTCTTATATGGTTTTGTTTTTCAGGGCCGCTTTTCGGTTGTAGACATGCTCAGATCATCCTCTACTTCTCTCTGATGACGATCACCTATTGTACCAGGACCGTTTTGTCCGTAGGAATAGTAGCCATGACTAATAACAGCACTTCAACTAACACCGATATACCGGTAAGTGACTATTTTCATTTTAAAATTCATCTGAATTGTAATTCTTCAATTTTAAGGTTGATAAACAAATATCACGCAATAAAGATGCTGTTGTTATGATCAGACAAAATATCATTTGTTTTCTGGTTATTGCAAAGGTACCTACCAAAAAAGGAATAGTGAAAAATTCTACTGAAAATAACATAAATTTCAAACTCACTTACCCGTACTAAAAGACTAATCTTGTTTCTTTTGGATCCTTCGCAAATACACTCCTTCCCTGATTCTCCCAAAGGTTTAGGTTTTTGATTTTCCTTTTCTTCACTTTCATATCTCGGCATTGATATCTTCTTTAGACGTAAGCTACCGTTGTTGAGGCTTGGCTCGATCAGGTGATCTTAAAAAAATAATATTCATGCATCATTCACGTTATTGCTTTAATAACATAGATGGTTGCATCTCGACAGTCAAGTTTTATCTACTATATTTCCACGTTATTGAATGAGATAAAAGGGCATTATTTCTGTGTTTGAAGCACCTTGCCAAAAAAAAAAAAAATGTAAGGTACAGCGCTTTAAAACATGCTTCAAATAGAGTATGTCAAATCTATAGGCCCTAACAATAATTATTGTACATTTCATGACATCTGCGTAACCATGATTCCTATCACAAGAAATGGATAAAATATGTTCTTACGTGCTCTATTTTTTTTAAATACAGTAAGAGAAACTAGTACTTGATGTAGACATCATAATGAATGAAATATAGAATTACAGTTTCTGGATGAAACATACAATGTATATGCCCATGGGTATTTGCAATTGCAATTTTTTAGCGTTGAAAGTGCAAGTCGATTTAAAATTTTTGTACTACATTTAATACCGAATATGATTAGTAATCCATGTTACGTTCATCCGCATCAGGCGGCGGCGGCGTAATTCAAGATAAATCGCACAGACGAATTCGATTTTATGGCAGTTAATTTATTTTCACGCTGACTGACCATTGAAATGTTGCTCTAACATCCACCATTAATCACATTTGTTTCGTGCTACCCACGAAGTGAAAAAACATAGCCACAGGTTGACCAAAAGCTGGCCATAGACGCTAAGGTTTACCTTCCGGCTTGTAAGCCGGAAGGCTTGCCGAAAGAGAAACCTGTACTCTCGCCTCATGCATACACGGTACTTCTTAGTTGAAGGGTTTTATTCAGTTTTCAACGAGTTACTTACTGCTTACATCTCATAATGATCCCAGAAAACGATCTTCTGTTAATAAGGCTTGCGGTTGCTTTACCCAGTGAACAAAAAAAATTGAAACGTAAACGTGCTAAGTGGGTAAGACTGTTGAAGTTAAACAGAGAAAAGCATTCACATGTGCACCTTATAAATGAATTACGGCTGGAACCTGATGATTATAGAAATTACTTACGTATGGACGAAAGCGTATATACGAAATTGCCAGATCTGGTGTCTCCATTACTTAAAAAAGAAGATACTATAATGCGGACAGCAATAACTCCACATGAGCGACTTAGTACTACTCTAAGGTTTTTAGCAACGGGAAGAAATTACGAAGACCTGAAATCTACGACCCGTATCTCTGCTCAAGCTATGGGAAAAATAATTCCTGAGACATGTAAAGCAATTATTGATGTTCTCAAAAACAGATATTGCAAGGTAACAAACACCAAAGTGATGACTCATACACTTCACCACTTGAGCCAGTTCTTCTGCTTTCTCTGATTTTTTTCAATTCCTTCCGATATGAGCTGCGCATATTATTAATTTTCTTGACCACCGTATCTTTCGTGGCTGTCGGATCAATTGCCTTTAATTTCTCCACTAACTGATTGTAAGCACTTAACTTCATCGCCTTGTTCAGATAGTCCTTGCTTTTGATTTCATATAAGCAGGGCAACGATTTATATAACTATGAATTCAGTTATAAATTCGTGCGACCACATTCTCATATCACTCATTTTGCCGGTAAAGGTGCACCTTCTAACCAAAAACTGCGAAACCTCTGGTCCTCTTCCCTCACTTCGCACATACACGTTCAGACTTGCACGCGAGAGGCTCGGCCGGCAGGCGAAATTTCAAGCGCTGCCAGTTTTTCTGGAGGCCGAGAGTTCAGGCCGGGCCTTCCGGCCGAAGCGACCACTAACGGTACGATTTGCCTTCCGATTTATGAACCGGAAGGCCTGCCGGAAGGTAAACCTTAGCGTCTATGGCCAGCTTAAGGTAACTTAACGACCACTGATATGACTGGTAACGGAATTTAAGATTATTTGAAGCACTGCAACAAAAAGCGGGCAATCTTTCAAATCACTCAATAGATGTCGTGAGATTTAGTAAAACATATGTGACGTTCTCGTTCTCCTATACCCATCCAACAACTTACCCGCGACTAGCCCTATCAAGAAGTAACCTCGTAACGACCCCTACGATAATTTAGTGCGCAGATCGAGGATACGAGTTTTCGTCCTGATAGATTATCTGACAGGATTTTAGATATTTAGTGTGAACTTAAAAATCGAAGGGACTGAACATTTTTGATCTTCTTTACCCGAGGTTGAAACTAAAAACAACGGCCGGATTTGAAATTGACACCGTCAAACTATACACCATACGAGTTTTCGTCCTGGCAGGAGATCAGATAACGATTTTAGATATTTAAGGTGAACTTGAAAATCGGAGGGTCTGAAAATTTGTTAGATAAAAAGCGACCTTCATTCAAAACATACATGTTTTTACATTTTTTAATTACTTTAATTTTTCTATTATCTAGAGTGCGTTCTATTAGTAAAAATTGGCGATATGTCTGTTTGAAATTTTGGAAAATTAAAACTTGGCAACGTTTCAAACGAAAAAAATATATTACAAGGCAAGATAGAGTATTAATAGATACTTCGATTTGAACTAAAACATACAGGGTGTTACATTTGAAAAACCAAAGTAAAATGACTTTCAAATTGCCATAATTTAAAATTCTCCCAAAAACACCTTGTAAATGCACATTGCTGGTAACATCCAAAATAATATTCATTTAATATTCAAAGTAACTCGCTGTATAATATTCTTGAGAAAAGTTAAAGGAACATATGAATTTGGATTTGCGACCTTGCAAATCTAGAAATTAATAGAAAATAGATCATAATTAAGCAACTTCGCCACCGATCCCAGAAATATTTTAGGGTTGAATAGAGATCAATGATGGGAACTAGAAGAATTGAAAAAAGTTATAGTTATATAAAAAAATCAAATTGATTACTTTCCTCCTTTCTTGAAACACCCTGTATGCTTCAAAATATTTTTAGGTTATGCGTCTTAAACAACCAAATAACTTTTGTATTTAACATTGTGTTCTACCAGGTATACCTTGGGAGATATCGAAGAATTACACACTAAATGGACATCTTGTATATGTATAACTATTTCCTGTGACCAAAAATACAACTGAAATCAGAACGACCATTCATGAACATTCAAGTGCGTCTAATTTAATAAAAATTTAGCTATATAGAAAAAAATATGTAAAGTGTAAATTGATGATGAACTGATTGGTGTCAGATAACCTATCTGTGAGATAGGCCTATATATACTACGTTCCAAAATTCGATTAAAGACCTCATTTGCTCTGTAGCGTTTCAATATTCACTCAGCATCAAACTGTCAACAAAAATCTGTGTTCCGTTATTGCATTTCCGAGGCCATGGATGTCATCGTTTTGCTCGGAAATCAAATTGAGATTTTTGCGATTTTTGTGTCAAGACTGTCAAGAGATATTTTTCACTTGACAGCTAACAACTTAACATAACCTATTCTGCTTTATTTATATGCATTGACATTCTAACGGGTACGACTACTCTGATACTCTGACTCTGAGAAAACAGAACAGGTTATGTGATATGTCAAAATTGTCAAAGAAGATTTTTGTCGTTTCATAAATATTCCAACATCCCTAATATCTGGAATCACGTGACTATCCTCGAAAATTCATATGCTCACTGGGTAGATGGGATTTTGGAACGTAGTAATAAGTTATATGGCGTTATCTGTCAGGTAGACTATCTGACATTTATCAGAATCCGGTGGCGGTGAACCCACTACTACCAATAGCATTCTAGCACCAACATGCGGTCTTTATTAAATAGGTGTACGTGTATGTGTTGCAGACGTACCATTGGCAGAACCAGAGCGTGGTGCTGTCTGCGTTCTTCTGGGGCTACGTGGTGTTGCAGATCCCGGCCGCCATGGCCGGCAAGAAGCTGGGCGCCAAATGGCTGCTGGTGGGCATGGCCACCGTCGACTCGGTCAGCTGCCTCCTGGTGCCCGTCAGCGCCGAGTATCTGGGCTCCAACGGGGTGATCGTGTGCAGGGTGGCCCAGGGGCTGGCCCAGGGCGGCATCTCGCCCATGCTGCACATGCTGCTCGGACATTGGGCGCCGCCCAGCGAACGATCCGTCATGGGCTCCTTCGCATACTCAGGTACTACTCGTTACAGGATCATCACACTCACTGTACAAACTGATGAAAAATTGTCGTTAGACATTAGTAGAACTGAAAAGCTCTTCACGATAGAAGAGTGAGAGAATATTGAAATATAAATTTAAAACCAAAGTTGTGGACAGAAAGAGCAGCCTATAGAAAGTATTATAGCCCATACTGGAGTATTAAACAGATTTCTGAAGATTTTCGCATACACTTAAAGAGCTTATAAAATTGTTGTTTTTCAAAATGTTTCTCAAAAATAAGGCAGTTACCTACTGTGTAGTGCGCGGAACTCAAAATTATTAGCAAATATTTGGTTGAGCAACAAGTGCGCGCGTGGTCTTCGTTCAAATGGCAGCTACATAACTGCCCTTTTCAAAGACAGGAAAAAATAATCAGAAACGATTTTAGGTTCATCATCATCAACTTGTCAACTACAGTTATAAATAGCTCTATGTCTAGAGAAAGACATAATTATGTTTTTAAACTTTTGTGGGAATTAACGTCTTTTGTTATTGAAGCCTCGTTAGAGGCGGACATTTTTCAATCAAACATAAATAACCATAAAAAGAGCTCAGCGAGAATCCCCACCTGAGCCTTCACTGTTGGCTTCTAATTAACAGTGCTGTTCCTACAGTGACGCCGGGAAACAGTAACAAAGCCTACCGAACACGAGGTTAATGATCACAGCATCGATGCCGATGACGCAGAAGTAAAAAAATAACATATAATTAATAACAATATGACTTGTATATGTTGTACTCAATAACCGAATTCAGCCGCTGACCGAAATTTATACCCAGAACGCGTTGTGGATTACTCTAATATCTCACATCGAGTTCCGGGTAATTTTTGTATGCGCAGAACGCGTTGTGGTTAAATTACAAACACCCACAATGCGAAACTCCGAATGCCGGCGGAAACGCAGGACCAATTCGCCTTATGGGCAATACAAATAGCCACATAGCGGAAATCTAATAAACTTACATAACCACAAAAAGTTTTTTTTTCTCTCTATTCAGAACAATGTTCAGTAATAAAATCAATGAATCGACATAAACACTTCGAAAAGAATCCGAAAATGGTTTGAAACTCTATATAAAGTCAACTCTAGGTCTACACTTTTAGGTGACTAGGAAAAAATCACAGGCAAGGTTAAAGAAGTACAACAACCGTGTAAATTGGGTAAAAATCTTTCATCCAAACAGTATCGAAATCTGAATCGATACAAATTACTGAAAATTAGACACAATGAATAATTGATAGCTTAGGAAACTAAAATTCGTAAATCGTGAGAAGATATTTGAGATTGTGCATACAGTCCTTTTTTATTATAAAACTTCCAAGTTTTGCTTTGTGGCTATATTTATATTGCCCATAATGCGAAATGATCGTGTGCTTCCGACGGCATTCGGAGTTTCTCATTGTGAGTCTTCGTAGTTTACCCACAACGCGTTCTGCGCATACAAAGATTACCCGGAACGCGGTGTGAGAAATTTACAAAATCCACAACGCGCTCTGGGTATAAATTTCGATCAGTGGTCGAATTCGGTTATTGAGTACAAGCATTGATAATAAGTTAATCAATGGTGCAACATATACGTTACATTTTTCAAGCTGGCCTCTAAAATAGATCAAGATGTAACTTTTTAGTTACCGTGATTAGAAAGTTGCTAATACTCGGTATCATTTATTGTAACTTTTCAGTTGCTACTGCGCAGCTGGCCTAATAAAGCATATATTATTTCAACGTCATCGGTACTATCATAATTATATACATATTTGATTGAACAATTTGAGTGAAACACCTAGCTAGTCTATAGTCTGAACTCAGCCTGTTTGAGGATACATGTTTTTAAAATTAACGCCTAATATAGAGATTTTTCATTGCAACGCCTATTTCCTACCAAGTACTTTAATATGATGTTTAAGATTTTGAAGACCTATTGAAAAAAAAGTGAATATGTACCTGATGTAAGCATGCAAAGCAAAAATGATGAATGGTTACGGTTGTTGTGGTCAGGTTCGGTGTTCGGCAACATAATCGCCCTGCCATTGACGGGGCTGATCTGTTCGAGCTGTTGGGGTTGGCCGGCGGCCTTCTTCGCCTTCGGGGCCCTGGGGCTGCTCTGGGTGATCGCCTGGACGTTGTTGGGGGCCGATCGACCGGGCCTGCACCGGGGAATCACCTCCTGCGAGAAGAAATACATCGAATCCAGCCTCGGACACACGGAACATCAGGTTTGTAGTCACCACGCACCGCTGGAATTATACCATTTTTCATTAGAACATTACATGGACTTAGCCCCTCCAAGAATAAAATTAGCCCCCCAAAAATAGTTTGGATAGTCTCTATACTATCCAGCTAGTTTATAAAATAGCAAAGTGAGCACTTTAACCGTAACCATTGATTAACATATTTAACCGTAACATAATTTGTATCTGAAATGGACAGAGAGTTTTCTAAAAAGTTCCATGCAAATCAACTCGCCTCATCAAATATAAAGGCTTCCTGGAAATGAGAAGCGAGTATACATGGAAAAGTTTCTTATTGTTGGAAATCATCAAAAAATAAAATGAAAAGTTAATCATTGTTAGCTTTTGAACGTTACATTTTGAAGACAAGTAACAACTATACGAGGGTTGCTCTATACCTCCGTCAATCCACCAGTACGCAGACAGCTGTTTCACGCTTATTAGCGATCATCAGTGCGCCATAGGTCGATTGACGGAAATAGAGAGCATCAATTCTTTCATGTTACCAAAACATGTGTTAGCAATGGCGCACTGATGATCGCTAATAAGCGTGAAACAGCTGTCTGCATACTGGTGGATTGACGGAGGTATAGAGCAACCCTCGTATATCGGCTTTCATACGCTGCTGCGTACAGAACCCGTGCCTCTGGTGGCTAAAAGCGGACGAGCCTTGTCGTTCCACCAAAGAGTTTACTGCTGTTCGTAGCGTTTCTCTTTGGTTGCCGTTACCTTCGGGTACCAGATGGCGCACCGGCAGAACGTTTCTGCCTTTTGCTAAGTAACAACTATCTTTTATTTTTTGTCCTTGAGCGAATATTTTCTGTTTTCAACGACTAAAAGTTTTATAGCTATTCACACTATTTTCAAGATAGAATTCAAAAAATATTGTATCAAAAAATATTGTATCAAATTGTAACAAATATTGTGTAATATTTGTTAAAATTGATTTTGAGGTTAAATGTTAAGTGTTACGAACGATCTATATGTTTGATCACCGCGAAATGGACATATCATGAAGGGTTGAAGAGTCACTCTAAGCACAGCCCTCAATGCTACCTTTCTTTCTGGCTCTCTGATGGCACTTTTTCTCAGCAAATTTCACCTACCACAGGCACGTATTTGACCCCCCCCCCCCCAAACCAAATCCTGGATACGTGCCTGACCTACCATGCACTACAGAAGGCTTGAAAGGAGCGACACCAAGTTAGTGAGCCTTGTTGTTGTGCGCATTATGTTCAGTCGTCTAGCTGTTAGAATACTACGACTGCATCAAGAATATTTACTTTCCAGGTGCACAAGACCCCTTGGAGGCGAATACTAAGATCGATGCCCTTCTGGGCCGTGACGGTCTCTTTTGTGGGCGCTAATTGGGGCAGTTCGGTGCTGCAAACGCAAACGCCCACCTATCTGTACAAGATCCTTGACTATGATATCAAGTCGGTAAGTTTTTATCACCGTTTATTGTTTATTAAGTATTACTAACATATTGTGACTGAAGATACTCGAAATAAGATCGCCATCGCCAAAAAGGATGTATTTACCACTAATACAGGCAGAATACAATTATACAGGGTGTAACTAAATACCTACATGTAAAACATTTAAGGAGGTGATTCCTCATCGAAAATAAGATAGGATCTTTAATACAAAGAAACTTCATTAGAGCATCCCTTGTTCAGATACAGCCTTAAAGGGGGTACATACATTATGGCGATATGTATCTAATTCGCAAAATAAATATTTGCTGTGAACTGGTTTATTTTGAGCAAAAAATTCAAGAGACATTTTTTGCTTAGAATGAAACAGGCTATCGGAAATATTTAGTTTTTTTATATGAAAAATCCTATCTTTTTTTCGATGAGAAATAATAATAATAATAATGTGAATTTTGTAGAAAAAAGCCTAGCATGAAATAACTGAAATATGAACAATTTCCAGAACAGTATGCTGTCAGCCGCTCCTTACGTCGCTATGCTAGTTGGATCTTTCCTACTCAGCGTCATTTGTGATTGGCTGATAAACCGACAAATCGTTTCAAGAATAGCCGCCAGGAAGATATTCAGTACTATTGGTAAGTACCTAGGTCAAGTTAGCTGTATCGTCTTACACCCGTTCAATATTGCATGCCAAGTGAAATTTGTTTCATTTTTATAAGTGAACTTAACTTAAAACAAAACATTGCATCCAATATCTGATTGACAGGGCAGCTTGAGAGGCTGTACCTCTAGGGTTTATCAACAACCACTACAACCAGATTACGAGCATGCCGCGTAGGCTAGAGGAGTGCATTCGTCAACATGGAAGGTCCACCCATCATTGATCTGTTGTATTGTTTATAAACTAATTATGGCAAATGAGTTGGTTTATTATTTTATTTAGTCATATCGCAACCTTTTTTTTCTCAGTGTTTGGATTTCACTTTCGAATAGTACCTATAGTTTGAGATACTGTCGGCACCAATTTAGGACATCCTGTACCCAAATATAAAAATATTCCAGGGACGATTTTGCCAGCGATGAGCCTAACGGCGATAGGGTTCATCCCGAAAGAGGAAGCCACTCTGTCCGTGGTCATCCTGATCCTGAACGGGGCGTTCCAATCGGGCGGGTTTTGCGGATACCAAGTGAACCACATGGACCTGTCTCCGAACCATTGCGGGGTGCTGATGGGCATCACGAACGGTACCACCAGCGTCTTCTCCATCATCTCGCCGCTCATCGTCCAGTTCATCGTCACAGACCAGGTATCTATCTACTATTATGCAATGTATTTTGTATTTGCGAACTAAAATTTATAAATAAATAAGCCTTGTCATAAATTAAAAATTACTTTACACTCTGACGACATCGATTCGACGCGGCGCCGGCGCGCAAAACGCAACTTCCTGCGTCAAATTGCGAAACTTTCCTGTCTGGAACCTGTCGTAACACCAAAGTTTACGGAATACATATAAGTGATATAAGTTGGATCACTCTCCGTCGGCACTTTGAAGAACTCACATGAAAGCGATGCCGCGGCCGCACGCGCCAATTAGTTTTTGCGTTGGTTTTTGCCCAAGTACGAGGGTCTTTTAGCGGGGACTTGCTGACGCCTGGGTTTTACGTGTATACGAGGGCCGTTGAAAGACTAGGTTTTGACGGCCGATTTAGACATACAAATACAAATACGTTTATTTTGCTAATACATTAAGTTACATGGATATGGATATCAAAAATAAAACCTAGTAAAACTATTACTAATGAATCTCAAATGATGTCACATATTGTAGCTATTTCGTAGATAAGTAAAAATTGGTTCAAAGATGCTCTAGTATTTTTACCTTAATGTTTTGTTTATTTGGCTTATTTTTGAGACCACAGCTTATAAAATTTATGGTATAGTATATACGAATTCGTATGTACAATTTTAAAAGATAATATATGGAAATGCTTTACTTGGATGTGAATAAATTATTTTTGACATTTTGCTTTTCAGTGTCGTTCCAAATGCTACTGTAGAAACTAAATTGTGAATGTTATCAATAAAAATATTTTCGAGCTCAAAAACATAATTTATAATGTTCCTTGGTGGTATGGTAAGACCACCGAATGAATATTTTGTCTCACTATACGCTTTTAGTGTGATACAATCCTTTAAGTACCTGTAGGTCTTGAATTAATCACATTAGACCCCAAGTGTGCTAGTTTGTTGGAATTGTTTTATCAGGAGGAACACAGAACATGTACAGGGCGCCCCATTAATAATTTTGAATCGAATGTCACGTGACCAAAAACAAATACCTCATTGGGTAGTACAATGACAAAAAAAGACACATCTGCTTTACTTTACATCCCCAAAATTATAATTCTGTACTACTGCCCAGTTCCGACATATTGCTTGTCTTAATCGTCGTGAAACACCATGTATTTATGTCCTTTACATTTCAAGGTTTACCACAAAATAAGGATAGATCTGATTAGTCATTTTCCATCCGTTAATAAATTTAATTGATAAAACCAAACTTCTAAAAATATTATCCATTTCCTGCAAACAAATGCGAGATAACGAAATCCTTTATTTTTGAGACACTATATACACTTCGCGTTAAAAACGCTCAACCTCTCGTTTGCGCCGCCCCGTATCTTCCGGCTGACGTCGGTACACTGCAACCGGTGTACCGGGGAGACGGAGCAAGGGACAGGCCGTTTTGATATTTTTGCGGAGTGATCCAACTTATATGTATTCCGTAAACTTTGGTAACACCTAGTAGCTAATTAAATAACGTCGTATGTTTCAGAGGAACCAAAGGATGTGGATGACGATATTCATAACGACGGCTTGCGTCTATCTGGCGACGGACCTCTTTTATCTGATCTTCGGATCGGCGGACGTCCAACCGTGGAACGACCAAGGCGAAGATGGTAGTACCACGAACAGTACGGCGGTGACCACATGTACTGGTGCCCCCTTACCCAACGTACCACCCACTAAAACCACCGCACCACCTGCTGACGCACAATCCAACGTATCATCCACAACGGACAGCAGAGCAAACCTCACCGTTTACATATAATAACACCTAGTTCAGACTACGTACTACGTTAGTAACTATAGGCGAGTGGAGACGGAGAGTATTTTAATAGGTAGCTAAAATACTCGCCACTTCTCAAATATGGTTCCCATTTTGCTCAAGTACACGTCACAACTGAGGGGTGTTTTACAACATCGACAGCCTGCAATGCAAATAAGCTGGTTGAGCTTATCCTAATTGCTATTTTACAAAAAGTAGACGAGGTTAGTTGTTTGACAAGTAAACAGAACCTGTTGATAGGACATAGACATATAGAACTCAAAGAAGTGTTGAAAAGAAACAAAGCAATTTATAAAAATACCAATGCACTACGAAACCTTCCATACATAGTAGTGTTGAAAAGACAAATTTACAACTTTAAGGGCCGGTTTCACCTAAAAACTAACAACTTTTACGGCAACTATGGTGCTACTTGCCTGAGTATCGATTCCACTATACATTACTTGATTATAATGTTTGCTGTTCAAATACGTTCAGTTATACTAAATTGATAATTGATCGCGAAGATTGATCGCTACTCGACTAAAATACCTACTATCATAGTCTGAACTTGGTTTTTAGAGTCGCAAAACATTAGTTTTTACACTCAAATGTCCATCAGCGATCAAAAGAAACGCGTAAAAATTAAAGGTCGACAAATTTTGCGTCTATTTGGATATTTCGCGATATACCTACTGGCTAAAGAAAGCATCTGCATCTCGTGCGCCACCAGGTATGTTCACGACATATTAATTAACCATTCCAGACACAACAACCCTTTTTTCATCGGCTTATCCGCTTCGCATTTTCTGTTGTCTGAAGCGCCAAACGCAGAACATGTGATGCACCGTTGCCACATCAACTGCTTACAGGTTGCTGCATATTTCAACAAAACGGTAGGGATTTAGCATATTTTTATTATAATTACAAATTTTTGGATATATTGTCGTTAAATCGAATCTCACCTTGCAGCTAGACAAAACTATCCTTTTCACCGAGCCTTTGTTTTGTCTAGATTCCCGACTCAACTGATACGTACCTATCTAAAAATAAATTACCTATACATGACCCACTAAAAAGGGTTGACCCACCGACCGACGCCCGAAGGTTACATTTCGTCTGCTGTTTTTTTATAACGTGAAAACACTGAAAACAGACGCTGGGGCTAGGTTGACACGTTGAGCACAATATCCCAAAAGTGATTTTTCTTCAAACAAATCATTATAGCTATATTGTCTTTAAAAATAATTAGTCTTACGCTTCTTGGTACTACGATATAAGTAAGATAATTTCTGAGGATTATAACTGGATTACACAATTTTTTGCACGAGATTTGGTTCAAGTTCTGGAACATCATCAGGAATGATATTGTTCCGGATTTATATTCAGCTATTCATCCTGTCTCAATAAACAAATATCATCGATTTTTACTGTCATTAGTAGTTAATGTTGCTTCGCTTTATGAAATGATAGAAGATAATTTTACAGGGTAGGTATAGGAAAGTGGAATAATAATACGCTTTTAGGTAGACTTTTATTTATCAATGAATTTTAGTGAAATTTTGGCGGTTATCTAGAAGAGGATAAGGTATTTAAGACAAGAGATTCGTTTACACTTTTCTCACTAGACAATGTAATAACACTGTTATCTAAACCAGCTATTGATTATCTAGATATATGCGAAGAAAAATATATTAAAACTGATTTGTCTTTTTATTAATTTAAACAATTCACACAGGTAAGAAATATCTCCACTTTATAAAGGTATATACCTACTTGTTCTAAATAAGTTAATTAATTAATATGAAGTGATAAGGGTTGAGCTCTGTTACCTATATGTACTTCGTAAGAGGATGTCTTGCTTTTTTTCAAAAACAACAAAGAAAGAAAACAGACCTCATCACTCATCTAGGTACCTATTGCCAACGTATTAGTATATATTGTAAAGTAGAAATTAGAACTGTTGTTTGTCCAATAAAAGACTGATTATTTACTCATTTACAAATATTATGATTATTCCTCACTAAGCCTTTTATTTTAGATTATGTTCAGCTTGAAAGCAAAAGAAAGTGGTTCTATAACTAGCTATTAGTTATTATTAATTCAACCCAAGTTTGAAAAACGAATAACTCGTAGACTTTTGGTTAAGTTATACGAAAGTATAGCTTCATGTCTGCTATTAATAATGTATTGAATAAAAATATAACTATTCCAGTTTCCAAGGTACTTTTTTCGCAATAAGATTGCCGGCATTTCCGTTTAGTTTAATCTTGCAACGTGAGCGGAATTATACGGATTAAAATCTATTATATTGAAAACTTTGGGAAGGAAAACAACATACCTATACAATCGACGCATTTTCTGCAAAACGGTCACTGAACCACTGCAAAAAAGTGAAAACTCAAAACTGAATGACTGAACGCAAATATATTCAAAAGCAAATGGCGCTGGCGGGCTACTTGATCCAGCTTTAGCGCATGAATGCGCAGATAGACTGATTTGAAGTAGGAAACTATTTGACAGTATGGAGGGTAGGCAACTAATTATGCAATTTCAAGAAAACGAAGCAGAAACGAATGGTAGGCAACCAGTTATGCAATTTCATAGAATTATCTATCTGTATTATATAAATTTATATGATACATGACGTGTTTTGAATGAGGGTCGCTTTTTATCTAGGACACTATCAACCTTTAGTTGGTAGGTACACGTAATAAAATTGAAAAAAAAACAAATATTCATCAATCCCAAATTTCGAACAGTCACAAGTGAACAGACATTTTTTATTTGCCTCACCCAAAACAAGGACTATATCGGTAATTTCCTTTTACAATTCGAACGAAATTTCTGCAGCGTTATGAATTGAAACAAACGTTTTGCTGAATAAATTTATTATCACATCGTAGAGTTCGGATTGCACAATGCTCACATATTTCCTCATACCAAAATGAACATATTACACGTAGACGTAACCCAAATATTGATGATAAGCATCGTAGGTCTGTGAAATTCTCGATAAAAACGCCTAAAGGCTGCTGTGAAATATCCGATATATCAACGTTTATCGAAATAATAAGAAAACTCAAATGCTATAACAATTTATCCCTGGATATATGATCAGTTTGAAAGTCCAAATCAATATTTCATACAGAACTATATCTTACTGACAAAAGTTAGTGACCATATAAAAGTAAAAATGTGAATTTTTAAACATTATTATTCCTGTACATTTTGAAAATGTGCTCTACAGAATATACAGTCCTATTGGCAAAATGTTTGACCTGGAGGATCAATAAGATCACTATACATACACTATTTACCCATGGGAAAATATGGCATATCCAACCCTTACTTAGTCATACAGGTCATAGTCTTCCTTTACTAATGAATCTGATCAATGCTATCAAGCCAGAGTTCCAGATTCAGAATGGTTTGTTGTTGGATCTCAATAACATTTACCTCCAGTTTATCATTGGTAGGGAAATCTATTTCTTTTCAACAAATACCTACGCTAATTCGGTTTCAGATTTTCTCCGATGTAGAATCCAGAATAAAGCATTTCAAAGACTCAAAGAGCAGCATAAATGTTTGTTTCGACAGCTATACCCAGGTTATCATTCTAACGACTGTAAATTTCTTCAAAACATGTTTAAAAAAACGCCTTCGAAAAAGAAGTATTTAAATTCAAATTATTATACTTTCGCAAACTGGTATTTACTGTTAGTTGTAAAATGACTTTGGAAATATAACATTACACCTAACCAATAATTCGATTAATCAAACATTATACTAATTGGATACCTATTTTTGAATATTAATTTTATACAAGAGTATCTCACACTACAACACCCTTCTGATCACTATAATTTTATCTGCACTTAATATGATAAGACATTGGTTGATTTAACACAATTTACGGACGACTATCGAAATTACGCTAAAGATTAAATGTTGAAATAAAAAGATAATGCGCTTGTGTTGGCGAATAATGTAGCAAATATATTTCAAATTTGATCAACTTTGACAAAGTATACATTTCTTGAACTTGAAGGATTAAATTTATATAAAATCAAAGCATTTTTTGTAGAAAGTCTGGAATGCAATGTGTACATACAATATTCGTATTGTATTGTATTTCTTTATTATCTTGTGATCATACATGTATGATATAAGACTAGTCATAAATAAATATGATACAAATATAAGCAAAACTGGATGGATGGGCTCACTTTTATGTAAGCAATATAAAATTTGAAGAACCAGTTTCTAAAGATACGTTTACATTTTATGTTTCTACATCTTTAAAACCATATTTAGAAGTTCGCATGCGGAAACTATGTTCTCAAATTTATTCTGCAATTTTATCAACGGCTACAAATTGAGCGTAAATAAAAAAACACTTCAATAATAGCATTTTAAATATCATGAATCATAACTTCAATATAAATGAGAGTGTTTAGTTCATATCAGTTTGTTAAATACAATCCTTCCTTTTCTGCTAACATTTATGTCTTATATAAACATCAAGAGATGGCCGATAACTACAAAACAAATTTCTACTTACCTATATATTGATCTTATTGATGACTACTCGATTTTTTAAACAAATGGTATTGCGACTGGTACTAACATAGACACGTCAATTTCAAAACAGTTATAACTGTTTCAATCAACTATACTTAAAACAGATCTTTATTGATAGGAAAAATCGAGATCTAGATTAGTCCCAGTCTTTTACGATCTACCTATATGTATATCACAGTCGCAGCAGGCATATTTTAAAAGATCCTTGGAAAATGACAGGTAGCATAATATGTCCAAGAACATGTCCTCCAATGATCCATGCCATAAACGAATATAAAAATTATCACAGCTCTATTTTATTTGTCATTTTAAAAGTGTTTGTCACCCCAGCATCTACAGATGATAGATGGTAGTTTTTGACAAGTCCGTCACTTTTTGAAAACAGTGCTTCTATTAACTGCCATCTGTCCGAAGCTTAGCTTAAAATTTAATATACGTCTGAAAATAGCAGGGAACAGAAAAACTATAATCACCTTTGATTCAAAGGAATTGAACTAAAAAGCAAAGTATGTAAGAAAATAAAATGATTGTTGGTGACAAAACAAATCAATGTTTTCCATCAAAAGTTATGGACTTATCAAAATATACCAATTCCTTTGAGAAATCATGACACCTTCTAATGATATTAAAGGATGATATTGGATACGCTATTTCAAAGTAAGGTCAACCCAACTGAGAAAAGCTATAAAAGAGATTTTAATATTGTTTACAATAAATGATATCAGTTCATTCTATGTCGCGCGTAATATATTAAAGTTCAACATTTGTTAGTTTTGCAATGGATAGTATCAAAGGGATTACACGCTTACGTTCAATCTATACTTACTGTCACTGCAGCATTTCTATTACTTTTGGCATATAATCCATATCCGGAACCTGATGATAAATTAACTCACCTTGAAAGGTTCTGGGTGTGGATTAAAACGCTATTAGACATTGTTTTGACGATCATTATTGTCACTCAGAATATTTAGAAAAACTTGACATGTTTACAATTTCTTTGGTAATGTCTGCGGAACAACCAGACTGTGTTACCTGGTTGTTCTCCCAATTATTGTATTTAATGATTGAGAAAGTGTCATGGATCCTCAAAAAAATCGTGCCTCCCAGTTCGCTAGTTCTCTTTTTTTAAATCGTACCTTTATACACAGTGTCCCGGGCGAATCCCGAAAACTTTAAGGGGCGATTTCTGGCACAGACTTAAGATATAATATGTTTAAAATATATGTTTATTATTAATAGCAAAAAAGTTGAAATTCCCTTAATTAGATCGCGGATTGGTTAATGTGTTAACAATCGACAAAAACATTTAAAATACCTGTTAGCATAATCCGACCTCCATTTTTGTAAGGAATTTCTAAAAGTGAAAGTGGGCCACACACATTTCAATTATCTTTACAACCAAACTTCAAACGTTGATCTCTCTGTAGCAGATGCAAATTTTAACATAATTCCTTTTGATGTCGGCTTCACATTCCGAAACCTAAATGCGATTTCTTTTATCAGGCTTCGTCCTGGGACACGGTGTATAGTGACATTTTGCGGTTGAAATGAGCCAACCGTATTATGGAGACATTTCTTTTTTATGTCTTTCAATCGGATCGATATCTATACCTTTGCTTTTCAATAATAACTTGTTTAACAACGAGCCTTCGCTTATATATCACAGAATCCAGCAAGGATTAAAATATCTCGAACATATTCACCCATATAATATTTTCAGCAAGATAGGTTGTAACTGCTGCATGTGTCGTCTAATAAAATAATCGGCGTGTTTTCGTACGGGTGAAAACTGTTTTTATTCAAAAACGAATAAAACTCATCTGATACAATATCAGAATCAACTTGCACAAACAAGTATCGCAATAAAAAGAATAAAATATGTCGACAAGAAAACGAAATATTTGGATTTCAACTTGATAACTAACTCACTAGGCTTAGTGGCCTATAAGAGTGGCTTTTTTTTTAACAATGAATAAATAATTTAACGACATTGTAGGACAGCACAGAACCACATTGGAATACACTCTGCATTTGACACCCATTTCTTTCAATTTAAAATAAGGGGAAGACAGTAATAAATTCAAACGTATTTTGAAACGGCCAGGTCTTGGGAACCCAAGATGATTGATGATGTTTTCCACGAACAATTAAAAACATGATTCAATGAGATCGAGAGAAGAGTTTTGAAAACAATAATTATGCAGAGTAAAATTATTACAGAAAAAAGTTAATCGCAATACAAAAAAGCCGTATTGAAATACTGATTTTATAAACCTATGAATGCTGAGGTTTATTTATACTGTGGGTGATTTCATCTCAAATCTGAAGAAGCGCATCTTATTACATTCATGTATCGCAGGTTGAACGCGCTTTTCCATTTTTATAAATACAAGTATTCCCAAACGCAACCTAGAAAAGTCTTAGAAATATCACATAGCAACATACTGAAAATGGATAATTTATGTGTTTGTATACAGGGTGTCCCTGAATTTGCTGGACACGTGATATTCTCGTAATAAAAAAAAGTTTAAAGGAAAACAGTGGAATTTTTGAAAGTACTATAGGGTCTATCATACCTTGCTCTCAAAACATTTTTTTGTAGGTACTTCAACCCTTAAAACTCACCCCCAACTTAGTTTTTTCAAATAGCACCTAATAGTTTTTCCTTCACATATTAAGTCTTTTTTTATTTAAAATCTTGTAGTACCTTTGATTTTATACAGAAACCTTTTTTTTCGGAAAGTCATGAGCATAACATAAATAAAATAAGGATTTGCTCGAGGCGTAATATTTTCGTAAGAAAAACAAAATAGGAAACTAAGTAGCCTTTCAAGGATACCGAATGACTTATCATACCATGCTTTCGAAACATTTTTTTTTTCACCTCAGCCTCTAAAACTTACCCCATACTTTTTTCCAAATAGCTCCACAGCTTTTCCTACATTAATTATTTAATATTATTATATCATTTAATATTTTGTAGTCCCTTTGACTTCATACATAAACCAATTTTTTTCGTAAAATCATTAAGATAAGATAAATGAAATGAGCATTTGTTTGAGGCACAATATTTTTGTAATAAAAAAGCATAAAAAAGATATTTTCAGCATCATATAATGATAATATAAGGTCCTAATTTGTGTAGAAAAAACTATTTGGCGCTATTTGAAAAACAAAAGTGAGGGGTTAGTTTTAGGGGTTGAAGTACAAAAAAAAAAGTTTTAGAAGCATGGCATGATAGACCTTATAGTATCTTCAAAAATTCCTTAGTTTTCGTTTAAACTTTTTTTTTGTTACGAGAATATCACGTGTCAAGGAAATTTAGGGACATGCAGTATATATAAAATTATTTCTTTGTTATTAGATTTATCAAACGTTTACACTGCTAGTATGGCGCAATTTTGGAGTTATCTCTATAAAATGTTCAAACTTCAGACACACGTCTGTACGGAAATATTTGGTTACATACGCTAGTCTGTCTTCATTGTATAACCACACTATCACAGTATATATCAAATAAAAAAAAAGGTATAAAAGGGGCACAAATAAAAATGGTTCAGGTACAGGATCAGACGTACAATAAAAACGCATTCATAGTTTCTTAATACCAAGCCTTTCATTTAACTTAAAAGTACATTCTTCTTTTATTCTTCTTTCTTCGTTCTTCTACGTCCTCTTCTCTATCTTTCCTGCAAACCTAACGCTACGGATTGAAGCTAAAACAACAAATGTTGCGAAAAAATTGTACAAGTCGTACAGCTTACGAACAGCTAAAGAAAAACGTGGCGATGCGTTCCATGCGTGGATCGTTAACAGAAGATTTTCAAAGTGGAATGTCTTTTAAGAACTGTTTTGACAAACATTTTACATCTTTCAGCGTTTAGTATCATTTTCTAATCGAACAATACTGGAGACGTTCCTTCAATAAGGCGAAGAAGTTTGATTTATTGGATCCAGATACGCGGCTCTTAGCGAATAAAAAGATAATTAGCAAGTAGAGAGAGTATTTTTTATCAAGATTCATACTACCTGAGAACCTATCTGATCATATAAAGAAATAAACTATTTCACTTGATTTATAAATCAAAATAATTTTCAATGACTGTTCAAACGCTATCATCGACTACTTACGTAAAATCATACATACGATCACTTCAAGGCTGTATGCCACGATCCAAATTTTCATCTTAAATATTAGACGAAAAAAAAAATTGACAAGAATATGTCTGCGCATTCGCTTCTCCGCACTTTTACGTCCAATTTTGATCGAATTTTCTGAATATTTGACAAGTTTGATATAAAACTGCGCATTCGAATCTTTTGCTGGTGACAGCTGACAGGTGAGGTTACGAAAATTAATTATTCTTAGCTTGCATATATGTAGTTTTGTCGAATAACGATCCGTTACACGGACATGTGAGAAAGAGCAACCAACACTCAAGCATAAATCTTCGCAATAAACGAACAATCACACGTATTAGGTTAGAATTCGATGACAAACTTGACAGTTTAAAAGATTATAGGCGCGTTCGTTTTGCAAGTGAAGTGAGATATTTTATACCAAAGTGAGATTGTCAGATCAGTAAATATCAGTTTAAACCTAAAATGGATAGTTTTCGTTAACATCATGTGAATTGAGTGGATAAAAAGGACACTTATTAAGCTAAGCGAGCTGAGATTATCTGAGATTTTGTGTAAAACGAATGCGGCTAATGTACAGTTTGTTGAAACGAGAACTATTGTTTGGAGTGGCATATTGACAGTACGATAGTTACTTTGGGCTGTTTTCTGGCGCCCATGTATTCAAAACGTATTCGTCTGTGTTTCAAATACATTCATTCTGGCGTTGAAACGATGACGTCATAGTAACATAATTTCAAAATGTATTCAAAACGATTCAAAACCAACCGAACGTTAGTTTCAAACCAACATAACCTAAAAGTATCGCTTGTAATTGTAATGCTGTCATGTCATCGTAATGTCTTGCAATTTCACAAATTTCGAATGATCCAACACAACAGCGACATCACAAGCGAAATACTATAGAACAAGATATGATGGAAGTGCAGTTGGAATAGTTCTTAATTACTGTCAATTTTGAAACATACATTCTTTGCAGGGTAGGTAAATTTCCTACTTATGTCACAAAAATACATCGAAAATGGATAGGTTACTTGTTTGAAGTTTGGCGCCGTTTATGAGGTGTTTTCAAAACTGTTAATTCTAGCGCTGGTTGAAGTCATTTCACGTTACCGATTAATACGTGACAAATATGTATTCAAAAACCTAAGGTCGCCAGAAAACGCTTTTGATAGAAACGATATAACATGACCGTGCTACCAATGCGCAAACAAGGAGAATAACTTACTTATGATTCCCATTTTTATAATAATTTCTTTGTCACATTGTTTGTACGGTATTTAGGATGGCAATTGAGGATCGTGACATCACCACAAGCGTTTAAGCACATAAAACGTATCGCCATCGACAATATATACTCGGATGACCGGCTAGATTACACAATATTAAAATCTACGGTTACACATGATAAACAATTATTAACAGTTGCTGGGTACAATCGGAAAACATGAAACTGGTAAACGTTCGAAGGGCGATGATGAAGGTGGGGTGTGAAGAGTAGAAGGGGTGTGTTGTTGTTGTTGTTGTTGGTGTCGCTCAATGCCTGGAGCGTTCGGATCGGTGTCCGTCCTCCCTGCCTCTATCCCTGTCCCTGTCTCGGTCTCTGCCCGAGTCGCGCTCCCTCTCTCTGTACCGGTCGTCGTAGTAGCGCGACTTGCTGCTGCTGCCGCCTCCGCCTCCCCCGCCTCCCGGCACTTCGGCCGCCGCCTCCGCAACGTCCACCGGCGACTTGTTCCTCGAACGGGACCTGCACAACACACAACACACAACTCCTGATACACCTGATACCACCCGCTTGCTACATACAAACACCCACATGTACATATATATATAAAGCTACCGTACACATTAGTGATGTCAAATGTAGGTACATTTTTGTACTACCTATACCGAGTAATATTGTAAAAAGTAACCGGTACCCAGTACACGGTTGTCGGTATTCCAGAGAAAACCATTAGTCAGCGTTGTAGGGTATACCGATACCGAAGACGACGGTAAAAACCAAAGGCAAAGGTACCGGTACAGGATACTTAAAGGCGGGTTCTGACTGTTCAGTTTCACTGAATCAGTTTGAGTGATTCAGCATTAATGAAAGCGACCTTTGTTCTCACTGTTCAGTTTTAGTGAATCATTTTTACTAATTCAGCAATCATGAAAACGACGTTTTCATAACCTTGAACTGCTAAAACTGATTACTCTCATGATAATGGAAAAGATTCTCGCACGTCAGTTTGACGTTTGTATTCATTTTTCAATACTGATTCAGTCAAAATGACTGAAAAGTAGGACTGGCTTTCAGTTTGACCTCGAGTTTGACTGAAAGCACAAACCCACTGCTCAGTTTTACTGAAAAGGTGTTCTCACGTTCATTACATGTTCAGTTTCACTGAATCAGTCAAACTGCGCGCTGCTTTGGGATTCGGTTATAATCGGTACCAATCAAGGCGACTTGGATCGGAAGCTCTGCTAGGTATTTGTACCTAATGCAGCGCCGAGACAAAGTAACGGGTACATATTTTAGCGTTTACCCGGTGCCGAGTATTTAGTGGTGTAAGGTAGTTACAATATTGACATCACTAGTACACATACAACTATACAGGCTGTTTCCTAACCTTTCTCTCAATAAGAAGGAGGTGAAGCCTCACTTAATTTAAAAAGAAAATGTAGAATATATATTTTTTTTCGTAAGTCGCTTAAAGAGTCGTATTCGTAGTCGATACTTAAGGGTCCCTGAATACTTGAGGGTCTCTTAAATAAGGTTTTATGTTTCGACAGCTACTTGGGGGTCCTTTACGTAAGGCTTCCTTGAGTAATACTTATGTAACGAAATGTCACCATGACATTTCCTTGCAGTCGAGACTATTTTGTACGTTAATTTTGAAGTATAGTGTTGTCAGTTTCTGTCCTAGCCGGAAAAATGTCCGGCACAAAATACGAAACACTGACAAAAAATAAAAAAAGATAACAGAACACATCAAAATGCGTACGCATAGGCATAACAAATTGACTTATATTTGAAATATAACAACGTCGCTGAATGAACCCCGCCGTCTGGTAGATGTTGTCTAGAAAACAGATGCACAAGGAAAGCCACACTTGACGGTCTCTTAAGTATACCTTGAGTATTACTTAAGGGAACCTGAGGTATTACTCAAAAGACGACTATAAATACGGCTCTTAGTTTTCAAAATACAAAATTTTGAAAATTTATTTCAAAATCGTTTTTTGTATTAAGTGTTGTTCAACCATTTTTACTTCCTGATTGCTTCAGTATGTATGCATTAAAAGATCTTTTGAAGGAAGACAAAAAGACAAAACCTAAGCCCCCATTAATTTGCGGTTATACTATGTACTAAATAAATGATCTATTTGTAAAACTAAGAACCACAAAAAGAGGAGAAAATCAATATGTTGTAAAATATAATAATTAGTAAAACACTAGATATAGCAAAAATCAGATTCTTTAGTTCTTTTTCTATCCACGATTATTTTAAAACAATCTGTTTTTGCTTGGTTTCAAAGGCAATGAAAAATGCACAATATTTTAAACTACATTAACAATTTAACAACTCGTCAACGAGCCATTCTCCAATTTTCATAGTTCTTATTTGAATATCGCTTTTAGATAACAGCTATTGAACTCGATTCAGAACAAGTTTTCAGTAAAATCGCATTCCATTTAAATATTTGTATCGCTCTGCGAAGAAATATTTAATGATCTATCTTAGCATGGAGAATGAAAAAAAGGTAGCAGTGACGGTAGAGTGCAATCAGGTGAAAACAATGGTGAAGCAGAATGGATTTTTCTGAAACTTTCTGCATATACTTTTAAAACTAAACCAACAAAAAAATCAAAATCATTTTGATGTTAGTCATTCCATTTACGCTTTTTTTCTCATTTCCTCTGCATAAAAAAAAAACTAAATAAAAAATATTTGGAAGTGCCGTAATCACTACATTATTGTAGCATGCTGGAATTACACATGTCAATCTATCAAAACTAAAAAAAATATATGTTTTGACTAAAATCTCTAACCCCTCGAATATAGTAAAGTGCAAAAGCGTTTAACGTACCAACCGTAAAAAAACTTTTTATACTGCATAGCTTCAACCACCAAAATAACACTGTTTCTCGATCATTTTACAAATGAGTATGTATCTACAATAATACTGTTTAAACTAAATATACGATGAAAGTTTTGTCAATATCTATTTTCATTTTGCATAGATCTCACGACAAATCTGTTGAAACTACGCAAAAACCTATTTGCACTCTACCAATATAAGGATAATAAGCATATAATTGTGAAAGTTCACTTACTTGTCTGCAATTTTACTGATACTGGCATCTGGACGAGCGGTTCTAACTATACTATACATACAAAAAAGAAAAATCCAAGATAGAATTTAGGATCAAAACCACAGATAAGTGTACTACTTAATTGTATAAAGTAACCTAAGGCCTTAACTACTATAGCAAGTGTATTGTTCCATGATAGAATTTCACCAAGAAAGAGAATCTAATTGAAATTGATTTGTAACTGTAATAATTCTTTTTATATTTTTTTTCACAGTATGTTGTTAAAAATCTAACATGAAAGTCAATACAGTAAAACAAATTACGAATTTAACTAGTATTCTTTGTATCAATGACACATCCAACAAGAAATGTCTCCAGTATGCCATGCGACAAATATCATAAGTGAGATCATATTCATTCATATCATTTTTATCGTTACATATTTTTCAAATATTTCCACTAAATATTATAATAAATCAAATAAAGCCGATGTTACAAAGTTTTCATTTCGCATTTTATTTAAGGAAACACCTGTGATGTTTGATGTTCTTTCAGGTGTTTGTCAGCAAATTAATGTCTGTTATTATAATATATTCTTTAATAATTATATTACATATACATATATATTACATATTGTCAAAATAAACAATTTGATAAATTTTGCATCTTTCAGCATTCCCAGACTATAATTTTTGACCAAAATTTATCATGATATATTGGAAAGGTACACAAACCAGGGGATTTCGAATACATGATGTAATCAAATTTGTTACTTAGCAAGTGTTGCTATGTATCATATGGCAAGTATGCAAGATTGAATCTTTGAATAATTTCTACGAGTCATACGAAGTATTTTAGCTCAATTTGAAGACTAATCGACAAATTTCAATAAAAAAACGTCTACGACAAAAATAAAAGCAAAATAAAAAAAGGAAAACTTACGATTCCTCCGGATCCCTGTCCCTGTAATCTCTCTCCCTCTCTCTTTCGGTCCTCTCCCTGCTCCTGGATCTGTCCCGCTCTCTCTCCCTGTACGAATCGGCGTAGTATCTGTCCCTCTCGCGCTCTCGGTCCCTGTCCCTGTCTCGCTCCCTTTCCCTGCTCCTGTCCCTGTACCTGGACGACGATCTCTCGCGTCTCGCGCGTCTGTAATAGCTACCGTTCATCAACAAATCGATGTGATACATATATCTCCAATAACGGTATGTAAAAACAATAAATCCACTATGATAATCAGATACTATGTACTGCGTAAGGCTTTCGCGGCCATCGTCTAACGAATTTGCGGTTCTTGGGTTTTTAGGCCGGCGTCGTTTAGCGTTAAGGCTTGACGTTTCGCCACCGCGAGTGGATGGCATCTTCAGAAGTTATTTCACTTCGGCGACTTCCAAAATACTCAAGTGTGCCTACACCTATTGCAATCGCTCGATAAACCATTTTATTAATCATACTTGTACAGGGGATTTTCGTTATAAATTCGTGCATGGTTTAACCATAGACTAGTGCTTGAAGGAAATTACTCAAGCATTAAGTGATGCTTGTCCACATTTTTTGTATGGTGAGCCTCCCGCAAAGGCTGAAAGCCTGTGGCGCTGTAGAAGCGCTGCGAGAGGATAAGTGTCGGTGCACGTTAGATTTGAAACGCTGCAGGTTGCAGCCGTCGGGAAACAAATTTCGTAGCAGCTCATTCCACGGCGTCGGAGTTCTCCAACAGAAGGAATGCTGGAGGAAACTGGTTCAGGGAGTAGGGACCCCGACCTGGTAAGGAATCTGGGAGAGCTCACTCGAACATCTTCCGTGATAGCAGCTGTAGAACATGGACAGTTTAGCCACCCTTCTTTGATGGTCCAGGCTGTGAAGGTCACCTGTAGATCTGTGCTTATGGAAGCCATACTGGCGATCGTTTGTGATGTTGTTGTTGTCCAGGTATTTCAGGAGCTGTGTGTTAATGACAGTCTCCATAACCTTAGAGTCCTTAGACATGATGCTGAGAAGAGCCTCAGGTCTATAGTTGATGGGATTTTTTCTGTCTTTCTTAGGAATGATGGGTTGGTACGCAGCTAATCTTCCAGGAAGCGGGAAACACGCCTAGCTAATACGATAGTTTGAAGAGCTTGCAAAAAATAGGTGCAGGCTCATAGCCCAACATTTAAGGACAATGGCTATAATTTGGTCAGGACCAGTAGCTTTCTTCGCGATTCGTTTTTAGAGGATGCTTTTTACCTCTTGTATGTCGAAATTTGACCTCTGCCAACGATATTCAGGTTGTATAAAGGAAATTTTACTCCAGATAGAATATAGAATATCGGTTGGTGGTGGTGATGGTGGTATTTACCTGTGCGATCTGTCCCTGGACCTGGATCGGTCCCTTCTGCTGCTGCTGTAGCTCTTATCCTCGACGCCCCTGAGCGTGTCCTGCAGCGAGGAGATGAGTATCTTGCATCGGTCGTCGTTGGCCACCTTCGACTGTTTGATCAGCGAAATAGCCGTGACGAGCGTCTCGATGGCGCTCGCGTACTCGCCCGCCGCCGCGTCCGACACCGCTCGACCTAAAAACAACACACACACACCTTTATTAGTCAAATCTACATTCGTCATTAGTCATTACTGATAAATGAGAGTGTACTACAAACGTCAAATTTTCTAAAGATTGCTGAATAACTTGGAAGATAGGCCTCGTAGACATAAACTATGGTTAACAAACTGGACCTAAAACTCGATGCAGGATTCAAAAACGTAATAATATACAGGGTGTTCCATTAAAAATAAGAAAATTGATAGGTACCTGCTTCCGGTATATCCGGAAGTTCACCATCTTTGAAATTATATTCTGCAAGTAGGCCATTTGAAAAGAAACTGTTTTTATTCAAGCGATTTTCTTCTAATTTAAACGGTAAAGAGCACAGCGCGCTTATTGGGCCACTCTGTATAGAGATAAAATAAGTATGGGGTATTTAATATTAGAAAAAACTTGTATAAGTGTTAATCGATTTAGGCCAATCATGATTGCATTTGATTAAATAAGAATAAAACGGGCCCAAGTCCATATTTTTAAATATTGACTTAACTGCGCATAATCAAGTTCACACTTATTCAATCACTGACCGTGAAAACAGGCCCAAGTCGACGATTGAAACCTGATTTGTGTCGCATGAAAAATGTGTATGAAGTGAAATCAGGCCCAAGACCTGGGACTTGGGACCGTTTTATTTTTGACTGCTGCATCACAAGTTTTAGTTATGTTATGTTATTCTTTCAGTGTCACTCTGATTTCCCTCGAAATGGATTCTGATAGCGAAATAACGCCTAAAAGAAAGTGAAAACCTGTTGCGAGTGTTACTACCAGAAAAAAATATTTTATGTAGTTTGAAAATAAAACTGGCCCAAATCCATATTTTTGTTATATTTTTTTTTTGTAGTATTTTGTGATCATTTAAAAAAAAATTTGGAAGCCAAAAATTGATTTTGTTAATTTTCCAGAATTCTTCCTGTTGGACATAAGCCCTTTTCATTCATCATATAATAATTTGTAAATAATTAGTAGACTGTGACTCGGTATGGTTGGATATTCTTTAGCAAAATGATTTATCAAAGTTCTCCAAATCAAGCATCGGACCGTAAGTTTTTGATTGAAAGAGTCGGGAAGTACTTACCGATGGCGGACGAGGAGACGGTCCTGTTCCTGGACATGATATCCTCGAACTCCTGCTCGGAGAGCTGCGGCACGTCCGGCCGGTGGTGATGGTGGTCGCCGGTAGGGGGCGGGGGGCCGCTGGGAGCGCCGTACGGGGGCTGCGGCATCGACACGGGGGGGCCGTAGCCGTGCGGGGGGCCGCCGTGGCCGTGGGGCGGCACTCCGCCGCCGCCCGGGCCGCCCATCGGGGGCCCGCCCATCGGCGGACCTTGCGGAGGGCCTTGAGGCGGCATCACTAACGCACATACACACACAGATTAATGTTACAAACTTGACCTCGTTTCTTTCTCTAAACTTTACAACTTTTATTTGCTGTTCTTCATCAACAAAAACTATCAAAATGCAATATTGAAGCTACAACACAAAATTATTTTGGATAATAATTTGAATAGCAATTAGAGCATCTACAAATACAAATGACAATTATAATCGAAGACACAAGTGGATAAAGGTGTCATGTAACATTTCTTTAAAAATGTGTATTTTTCATTCAATATGCTTAACCCTTAACGGGTAACGTGCCGTCTGTGAGACTGCAAGCAATCTTAAATTCGAGCCTACAACAAAACCTTACCGCATTTCTGGTAAATGACCTCATCTAATCTATCTGCCATTGGTATCCCTTTTATATCCCGTTTATCAACAAGTTTGCGTAAACAACATTCCAGATGTGCTTAGTTGTTAGTTCGCTTCAGTCTGTGAGACGGAACGTTACGGTTTACGTTAAAGTTTTCTCAACTGGTAGTCATGGCAGGTCCGTCATTTTTTACCAAAATATTTTTATAGGTGTATTGCTTTACTTATTATCAAACACAAAATATATAGATTTGAGTGTGGTCAAAGTTGTTTTTTATTATCTTGGTCCTACAAATTTGTGCTGCTAATTAGTGTTCTAGTTAATAATTATCATAATTTTTTTTCTTTACATCACATGTTCTGCTACTTTATACAAAATTATCATTAAAGGATATATACCCAACAAATCTTCATGCATTTTTTCCAAAAAATAATTAGGAGAGTTTCATTTTTTAAGCTTCAAAGACGTTACAGTCTCACAGGCTGCACGTTACCATCTATGCCCCGAATTTGCATGTCACCGGTAAAGGGTTAAAATATGATTAAATTTCGTTCTTAAATCCCTTTGTTATGTTATTTTCATAAATAACATCGACATTTAGGTGATAAAGCTGTTATGTATAATACTTTTTACTTTTCACAGTGGATAAAGGAGTCAAGGTAACATGACACCTTTATCCACTCAAGATGTTAAGAGTAAAATTTCTCTCTAAAGTTCGCAGCATGACCCATGAGTTTGAGGTTATGTCATACTGTTTTGTGATGCTTTAGTGTAAGGGTGTTGTTGTTGAAACAGTTTTTTTCTTCTAAGATATAGTCAGTGATGTCTAGAGGAAAATACATTTAAAGACACAAGTGGATGAAGGTGTCATGTAAATATTTTTCAAAAATGTGTATTTTTCATTCAATAAGCTTAAAATATGCTTCCATTTCATTCTTATTTCCCTTTGTTATGTTATTTTCATAAATAACATCGATATTTAGGTGATAAAGGTGTTATGTACAATAATTTTTACTTTTCACAGTGGATAAAGGAGTCAAGGTAAAAAAGAGTATAAATATGATTCTCTGAAAAAATTTTTGAAGACAACGATGGACATCTAAAGAAAAAAAGAAAAACCAATTAGTGATTCGATTAGTTTCAAGTTTGGTGTTACTTTTGCAATAAAAAATACCAATGTTTGTATACGTAGCTCTTTTTTCCATATCCTTTTAATGCAGGCTATGCCAATTTTTCATTCAAAGTCCATTTCCCGTGAAATATAAAAGTTTCTCCAAATTAAAAAACAGACGAAGAAAATGCATAACTATGCCTTAAAAATACTTGAACGCGCCAAATGTGGTGCATAAAAAAGGTCCAATCGAAAATCTTTAAATCGTTTTTTCTCAGATTGGTTATTTTGTGACATGACACCTTTATCCAATTGTGTCGTCAATTATTATAAGGCCTAGTTATCAATTTTAGTTCGCAAATACAAAACCTTAGTTTTTCAAGTTTTTTTATTGTATCTGAAGTCTTTGTGAAATATAGGAAGCCATCACACTGTTTTTCCCTTGAATAGCTGCTCACAAATATGATTGTAACTCTGCAGATGGACACAGAAGGTGTCCGGTATTATTTGAATTTTGTTAACCCTTAACTAACCATGTGGCGTCTGATAGACTACGCGAAAAACAAACTCTCCTATATCTTCGAAGCGGTTACGCTCCCCAACCAATCACGTCACCTAATCTTTCTCCCATTGGTAAAGGATAAGGCGTCCGATTTGCATTACGTACGCGTCATTTGAACACGAAAGAGAGCGCTTTTCTTTCCGCCGTAGTCTACCAGACGCCACCTGTGAGTTTATGAAAATCAGAGAAGTGGGAGAAAAATTTGATATTATATCCATTTTTTTTTTGTAATGTGTTACTAAGTTCATTTCATAATGAATCCGTTTCCATGAAATTATTAAAACATTTTGAGTTACAATTGCTTTTTTCATGCATCTGGTGATGGTAGTCGAGCTGTGGCGTGTCTGAATTTTCATAATCAAACAATGACTGTTCAAAATTGTTCATGTAAGAAGGTGCCAAAATTCACTCAGTTATGTGTAGCGATATGCTCATTTTTCGTTTACTGACTCATGTGATAAACATTTTCCAGAAAACAAAAACTATTTTGCCCTGTTTACAGTTGAAGTCTGTCAGACGCCACATGGTCGTCGATATATTATTACATGGTTGGTTAAGGGTTAATCAACGAAATGCGAGAACTCACCTGGTCCGGGCCCGGGCATGTGCTGCATGGGGGGAGGGGGTCCTCCGCCGCCCTGGAAGAAGGCCGGGTTGACGTGAGGCGCTGGCGGTCCTTGCGGTCCGCCGGGTCCTCCGGGAGGTCCCATAGGAGGTCCAGGCGGTCCGGGAGGCCCCCTAGGGCCGCCCATTTGCGGCGGTCCGCCTCCCGGTGGACCTGGGGGCGGATGTCCCGGCGGAGGATGGCCGGGGGGCCCTTGAGGGCCCGGACCGCCTTGGTGCGGAGGCCCGGGAGGACCTCCGAAGCCCTGCTGCGAAAACTGCACCACAAAATCGTCAGTCAGCTTATCGTCAAGAATTGGTTGGTAATATCGTTAAGGCCATGTTTGATCATGATACAAATATCCAAATATGTTGGTATAAAACTTGAATTATCAAAATGAGGTATTTATTTAAGCAGCAACTACATCAACAGCAAAACCTGACCAGAATATAACTATTAAGAAGGAATATAGATACAAGGTACCAACATTTAAAGCAAAAAAAGATGATTTCTGAATACATGACGTTTACACTTCCAGAATCCTACAGTTACAGCTTCAAGAAAAGTTTTGGGTACACTAGAATCATCCAAGAGATCCCCTAAAATTTATTTTGCATAATCGAAGAGATAATCAAGCAAGTGCCATACCATTTTGGAACCCTTATTAGATGCCTCAATTTTATACTTTTGGAAGTACTTGCTGAATTAGCATAGTACAAATATTGTTTCCGGTTCAGTCACTTCAAACATGGCAAAGTATTGTGATCTTTTCAAACTGGATAGATAAGTAGTTTAAACAAGCATTATTTGGGGTTCAATAAGAAAAATAAAATTGACAAAAAAATAATAACAATAAAAGTTTCAAGTGATATTAATATTAATATATTATGATTTGAGAATCAGCTGGGCCTGGGGAAAAATGTTTCACAGCATTGATCCAATTAGAGTCACAGATTGTGATTATAGTTTTGGTGAAAGTGACTGAGCTGTTATGTGTGATATAAACTGTTAATCTAAAATTATAATACAACATAGCAAAGGTTGAGCAATCTCAGATGCTGCAATGCTCCTCACTGATATACAAAATTCAGATTACTGAGTAAAAACAGAATTAATAAAATATATTATGACCGTAAGATCAAGCCATTCAAATTGGACAAAAAAAAATGATTTTTAATGACAATTAAAAAATTTGGAACAAAAAATGCGTTCTAACAAAAGTAAATAAATTAACGAATGAAAAGTGCAACTCACCATGGGCGGTCTAGGAGGTCCCTGGGCACCGGGCGGTGGTGGTCTGACAGGTCTCATGCCCATGTTAGGCCCCATGTTCGGGCCGTTGGGCCTCGGTCCGTTCCACTGCGGATTACCCTGGAAGGGCGGCTGCTGCTGCATGTTCGGCGGGCCTCCAAAGCCGGGTGGCGGCTGCATACGTTGCCCCTGCATGCCAGGCGGCATGGGCCTGCCCATCGGCTGACCCATGGGGGGCATACGCGCTCCGTAGCCCTGATGCATACCTCCGGGACCTGGATGAACGTTACTGTTAGGATGGTTAGGATGGGGGGGACGGGAGTTGGAATTATTCGTGGGAGAGGGACGTGTTTTGGACTGACTTTCAAAGTTACTCAGCGCCTGCTTGGTCGGAGGGGTCACCACGGGGTGCTGGCCGTTGATCTCCTTCTTAGGCAGCAGCTCCAGACACAGCCGCATACTCTGCTGGGATCCCAACGAGATCACGCAGAATCCTTTCGATTGGCCGTTGGCGCGGTGCTCGAAGAATTTCACCTCATGGAAGTCCTTCACTCCAATGTCACGGACTGCATTCGCGATATCTTGGTCTGTGGTCCACTGGAAAAAAGAATACATTCTCTTTACATTAGCTGTTTCTATTATGATTCTATCTTTGTTTAAATATAACCTAGATGATGTACATATTAAAGGAATCAAAAGCAATTTGTTATTATCTAATCTGTGGTAATACTCTACCTTGTTATGAGAACAACCAGCTAAAATTATCAGAACCATTCTCAAATATTTTAGGACATAGTGTATACAATATTAATATGGGTGATTCTACATTAAGAGGTACTTTCAGCGGCCACAACAAAAACACATACTACAGTCTAAAACTTATTAAAAGCAAAGCTAGTAGGTCTCAGTATTTAGCATCTACTTTAGTGCTAGTGAATTTCATCACTGTATTTTCCATAGTTTCGCCTTAATCACACTTTAACCTTTGAAAAAGTCCCTCCCCTGGTATGTCCCGTGACTGTATCATCATTCAATCAGTAACTTTAAATACACTTAAATACAGTTAAATAGTTCAATGTGAGTTATTCCATGAACTAGTATAAATTGTAATCACTACACAAATAGTACAATAAATGAAGATATCCTTATCCATGAGATATATTTTGGCAAACTTTGTCCCTTATATTACGCGTCTCCTCCCCTGGCATTTTGCAATCTTTGAAATATCTAGTTTATTTTCATTTATATTTGATGACTTGGGTCTGAATGGTATGCCTGTGAGATGAAGTTTGCAGGAAGCACGGCGCGAGTCAACAATGCGGTCTCGCTAGCGGCCATTTTCATCAAGAAGCTTGTTGGTGGCGAGTGTTTCCAGTGAATGCTGTCCTTCCACTGGTGAGTATTAATTCAGGAAAATTGATGTTAACGATCCATTAGTTTCCTGGACTAGCTGTAATTTGTGTGTAGATTGTTACATTACTTTTGTGTCTCTGAGTGCTAAATAGGTTTATTGTTATATCTATTTTCTGGCGAAAAATCCCCTCCCCTGGTATATCTCCCCTGCCTCCTAAGATGCCAGGGTAGAGAGAACATGTCCAGGGGAGATACTAATATGCCAAATGGGAATACTGCCACGACTTGTACAAGCAGTACTGCAATGTAGTACTGTTTTTTTAATGTCATGCTGGTTTGCCGATATCTGACATATGGATTTCTTTACAGAACAATAGCTAAACAGAAAAAATGGCTCGTGAGGAACGCCTTGCAAAAGAACGTCAGGCAGCAGAACGACAGCAGCACATAAAAAATGATCTAGCAAAATATGAAGAGCAAAAAGATAAAGAAAAGAAAAAGTACGGGAAGAAAAAAGAGAAAGGTAATATCAAGACTGTGGACTGAATGAACTGTTACTTCTTGGGCTGTTCGACCGGCGTCAGCACGTTTCGCCACCTTGCGGCCGAGAGTCTCTCGGAATACGCCGAACAGGTGACATCAGCTTCTGAGGATGCCGACCACTCGTGTTGGCGAAACGTCAAGCAGCGAAGCGCGTCGACGCCAAGACGGCGGAGCGTGTAGACGCCGGCCGAATAGCCCAAGAACCAACAGTTCATCGGGTCATGGCCGCGAAAGTCTTACACAATACAGACTGAATGACTCCCCGTGAAAAAAGAAAAGCCAAAAAGTTATGGCGAGAAAAGTAACGCAGAAGTCATTTCTTACCAGAAAAGCAAGAAATTTGACAATCAAAAAACAAGCAGCACAAATAGCTATACTGAAATCTGAGGTGCAGTGGTACAAAAAAAACTTCAAAGATCAACAAAACAAGCTGAAGCAGACACCAAATAGCAAAATAGTCAAATTGGTACATGCACCAAGTACGACAGAAATCATAAGGGAATGCTGTTGTTTGGTGAAGTTATTTCCCAACAACTAAAAGAAAACTTTTCAGATCTATCAACAGAAAGAGAGGAGCTCGGAGAGGAGACTGTTTAAAAGTGTAATCAGTGGAAAATTAGTGGATCAATACAGAATTTTTGAAAGAGAAAAGGAACTAAAACCTCTAAAGAAACGAAAAGCAAAATTAAGACTGGTAGTTTTGTGCTAGTCAAATTATTACACAGGGGAACTGAATACTGTTACGTAGCAATGTGTACTGGTGTGGAAGAAGATGATGGGGTAGTCTTTTGTAAAATCTGCGACAACACTGCAAAAAATTCCAGAGACTGATGATTGAAACTTTTTGTTTATTACTCGCGACCAGATTTTAGAAAAACTACGAAAGGTCAGCGGTTTTTTTTTCATCCACTGAAAGTGTTGACATCTATGAGCAGAGATGAAGAATTACATTTTTATTTACTTATGCTGGTTTCTGATTTCAATAGCCAAAGCTCAGAATATTGAATGTTTTGTTTTGTAAGAAATTTTATGCTGTTGTTATGTCTATGATGCCAGTTTATGGTACACAAAAAATTTAATAATTATATGAATTTTCATTTGTGTCAAGAGTTCTGATTTACGTTGACTGGCTGTATTTAACAGTAAAACATTGTTCAAGAAAGTTAAGTCTGATTTATTAATAGTTAGGGGTGTTTCTAAGTAAAGTTTATTTTGTGAAAGTATGTTTTTCTTATATACACTACCGTCAAAGTCCTTTCCCTGTTCAAATTTTATCCTACCCTGCACTGCTGTATCTCCCCTGCATAGAATATCTCTCCTGGTACCTCTTAAAACAACAAAAAAATGAGAAAAATAACTGGCCACGTTACAAAAATGCTCAGAGTAGCTGTTTTGATAAAACATCCTATTATGAGATCAAATGAAGAAAAAATATGCTGTGCCGCCTGTCCCTTATGATCAGTGACCTCTTAATGTAGAATCACCCATATAGCATATAGCTAGGTAATATCACTGACATTGAGTAATGTTTTTTGGGCCACATACTTTTATTATTATATTTTATTCATCAACAGGCCATTGCCCGATAAAAAGACAGTTTATAATAATTATTTTAAAAATAACACTAAATCTTACTGTATCTAGTTTCAATGTAGAGTACATAAATATTTAATATTCATTTTTGGTACATTAACACATTGTTGGACACTCTGCTGGCCAGGAGGCTTCGTAATATGGCACCTCAAAACTTTCCCATTTTTTTGAGTTTGTAACATGATTTGTGTTATCAAAATATTTTAGGGGTATTCATTTTTGACTCTTTTTTTCATTTTTGAGGTTTTTGGTGACAAAAAAAAAAAGACGGCTATATCCGTCGTGTCATATCACAGAGGACTTTATGTTCTAGAATGGCAACCTTAGCTATAGCCGTCTGATCAGTGTATAACACATCTTATGGGAAGAAAAGGACAATTTTTGAGACAAAAGCTAAAACAAAAACAACATTTTATTGTATCAAATTTATAAACAAAATCGCATCTCTAAGAATATAGGAGGAATAAAAACAAAAAATCGAATTTATTAGCAAACAGAGGTATACTATACTATACTATTTTATTAGCACAAGCTAGTACAAATAAATGCCACCCTGGAAGGTACACCTTGTATAGGGTATTGGCTGATAAATAATACAATATATTTTGACACCTCCTATTGCCTGACAGGTCCACCCGAACAAAACAGAATTTAGGCACAAATTCTTTGTGACAATCTGTAGTTCCTTTTTGTGCAATGTTCTCACAATATATATAAGAATTTTTTTGTTTTTTCAAACTATACTATTGTAAATATTCACCTGGTGAGATTCTGCTCTTTATTTAATTTATTTATTTTTATGTGCCTGTTATTTGGTATTATTGTAATCTGTGTTTTTTTAATGTGTGTATCGGTAAACATATATATGTTGATTTGATACAGTGTTGTTGTGTATGACTACAATTATGACAATTTGTTTGTAACATAATCTTGACACATTCTATGTCATCATCTGATGATCCCTGAATATTATTATTATTATTATTATTATGTTTGACACTACTCCTCCTCCTTTTCCAGACTTGAAACATTGTTTGCATCTAAGAAAATATGATTTTATTTTATGATCCTCTGGTATGGGCAGCTTCTCTGGAAAATGTCTCACACATGCTTTGAGTTTTGTATTGATATGAAACAATATATTCTATATGTATAATAGGTGGACGACGAATATCTGTTTAGGATGAAAATACCTACCTCCCATCAGTACTGAAAACATGAAAATCAAACAAAAACACACTTGCAATATGGCAGCTATACATGTGGTCCATGCATCACATTGGAGATTATGGATGGTTATAGCCGTCATGCCATTTTACCCATGCACCTTAAAACATGAATAGTTGGGATAGGGTATAGTGGGTTAGAATTTGGCAATTTAAGAAATGACGAGCTTCACGTTACAGCACTAATATTGCTTAACAGGGCAAGTATACCAACATTCTGATGGTTGTCGCCATTCTGCAGTAACAAGCACATAACTTTTTGTCTGATATAGCCGTCATGGCGTATCACAATCACTCCCTGCAGACGGCGATAGCTGCTGTGTCCAACAACGTATTAAAAAAGGGCTAATAAAAAGAAACACTACCAAAAATTCAACCACCTGACAATAATAAAGAGGTAAAAGTATATAACCAGTAACAGTAGTTAGTTAGAGCAAAGAAATATTGTGCCATTTCACTAAATTTACTAAATGTAACTTGGAATATTTCCGAAAAACCACTTACCCATGTCAAATTTCCAACATACAGTTGATGTTTCCTTCCTGTAGCAGCGATGCTGTTGACGCTTTGCAAGTTGCCCTGAATGTTATTGCTAGCATCATCGCCAGGAGTAGGAGGGTGGTGGTTGTCTCCACCACCTCTATCCACATTGTTGCCAGGTGGTGCAGCAATGACATCATCATACAGGTCTACATTTTCTCCTCCAAAATCATCCTGGAAGTATATTATCATTGTTGGTATACAGGTACAATAGATGATAATCAAAAGAAACCAATCCAGCCCAGACTTCTCAATATTTCGGCAGCCAAAAAATGTTTTTATTTCATTCTCTGATACTATATCTTATTATCATAATGATGGAAGCAAAGGAATGTACACTGAACAAAAGCACCCTTCTAACAAATCTACTACAGATTTGCAAATTGTACTAAGATCAGAGAATGCATAAGCTGTTGATAAGTGTCTCCTCCATCTAGTACCCAAACTACTTAGATATTTGCATGCCGCTGGTGCTATCATTTTGTGGAGACATGGCATAGGCACATTTAAGAACATTTCATATATACTGGTGGTACTAGATACATGATCAGGTTGCAATTATTAGTATCTTTAGGTATCTTTACTTAGCTTGAAAGATAGATCGAAGCAGTACTATGACGAGGCATGTGCAAAATGGCTTTTTCCCAATTATTACATTATAAATAGTATGCCTTGATTGGAATTTGTTAAGTAAATTGCCAGGTAGAATTTCATAGAGCAATAAAAGCAAATTATAAGTCAATATATTATTTATATTTAGCTATTTCTGTTCTTGAATGGGTTTTTGAAAGATTTGGATTCTTCTAGAACAGTGTGCATCAAAGAAAGGGTAATAATAAGATAATAATAATGAGCAAATAATATGGTACACTTTTAGTAATAAATTCTAGCTGAAAAAATAGCATAGAATCTGCTGCATATCAGCGAAGTGCCTACAAACAGTACAAGGTTAAAACGAAACGGAACTAAGCAAGTTACAAATTCTACAAGTTTGATTTGACCCTTTAAGACCCAAAATACGAGATTAGACCCTAATCGAGTAAAATATTTGTTAAACATGCCATTTAGCCCATTTTGGAGTAGTTTGCATGGGCAGCACAATTAGCTAGAATAGAAGATACATGTCGAAAGAGTAACTGAACATTCGAATTTGAGATATATGTTTTTACTGTAAAATATAACAATAAAAATGGGATAGTCTAGTTACATCTAAATATTGAACATTGTCTACCTGAGCAAAGTCTTGGTCAATATCGTCAGCATACAAGTCTATATCGTTCTCAGCCATATCGAGCTCTCAACACTTGAAATTGTGCAAAATTGCACTGTCTTGGAATATATTTATTATAAACTACCGCCCAGAATGTAGAAAATTCATCATATCACTTGAATTACTTCTCAAAATCAAAATGCCGCTCGGCTTCGGCGTCTCTAAAATCACAATGGCCGCCACAACCACAATGGCCGCCACTAAGCAGATGGCTGCCCTGCCGGGCAGTGATGGGCAAATATAACCAGCTATTTTTGAATAACCAGTTATAAAACCTATTTCGTGGTAAGTCTTGGTTCATCTACTGGAAATCAGTTATCTCCTAAGGTTATCTCATACAAAATGAATGAACAAGATTTTAGCAGTATCTAATAAAGGTTCAACGATTAATTTGAACAATAACCTTATTCATTCCTTACAAACTTTGTAGGAGTCTAGTATGAAAACGTAATAAACTAAAATTATAGCATAAAAGTATTATTGGGAAGATCCTAACAAGTAACAACTGTTGCCAAACCAATCTTGAAATGGGCAGTTATACAGAGTCCCCTCGAATTTAGGACTTTATTCCTTCTCATTCTCAGAAATTCAGAAGCAACTACTCTTGAAATGAAAAAAGCAAATAGCTGTGAAACAGCAGTCGCCACGTGAATACAAAAAAATGTCTGACTATGTAAATATGAAATTTTAAAAACCAACTCATCGTCATATTTTAAGTAGGTACCGTTCGAGGTAGCCGACATTGCTCCTCATCAGTTTGCAGAGTTTGCTGTTTACACCATTGCGACGTAGATCCAATGGATCATCCAATCCAAACCTCTCGTTTTTAGTTTTTGAGTGCGATCAGTTTTCACAGATATTTTAAAATGCAAAAAAATAGGTTATTCATCATTGATACCTACTAATACCACCTACATCTGATGTCTGGTCCATCGTAGTCAAACACTACAAAATAAAAATAAACGCAACCTGTTTCCTGCTGCCACTTCCACTTGAATGGACACTCAATTCACTTTGTAAATTTTCACTTAAGCTAGAAAAATTCACCATTAGCTCACTTTGAAGCCATTTTTGCTGGTCTTGATTCCCCTTCACTATCAAATATTTTCATAGGTGTGCCCGGATGTGTTCTATTAGAACTGATGTATTTTTCTGTGATATTTCTGAGGTCCAGAAAACATTATAATTGTAGGTACCACAACATTGTGCTTTAAAATAGGTTTTATCCTTGGAAATGTTTGTAAATTATTGTCTTTATTCTTATAAATATAACCAGCCCTTACGAGGAATACCTTTCACCATTCTTTCACCCACTTCTGTTTGAAATGCTCGTCTTGAGGAAAATTGAACACCCTAATAATATGCTTTATTGGAAGCACAATTGCTAGTGCAACCTGGTACTACGCACTTTGCAGGCATCTTTTTATCTTTATAGTTTCGTTTGTGCAGGTACATAATTAGAAACAGATTAAAAATCACCTTCCAATCTTCTTTTTTACTCTAGAAGATTACACTAATGACTTAAAAACAAATAAAAGCTCGGCCCAGCTCGGCCCGCTATTCAGTGTTGCCATATTTCAATGCTCCGGCCTAGTGAGTAGTGTCGGCAGTCGGCCATGAATGCACCTACCCTCACCTGGCAGATGACAGGTAGCAGATTGTTGTTTTCAGTTTTCCGCGCACCTGTTTTACGTTTTGCGCCAAGTGCCAGTGCACTTTTTTGTGGTGCACTTGTTTGTGTAGTGAGTAGTGCAGTGATCAGTGATTCAGTAACAGTTTTTGTTTTTTGTGGTCACACTCGGTGACTCGGTCACAGTGATGTTCTGTCGATCTGTTCACGAAGCATGAGTGGAAAATTAATTATTTTAAACATGAATTGAATATTGAATTGGAAATTAGTGTTGATGCTTACTATTATGCAGAATAGCTACGCTATCTCAAAAAGTGAGCCATTCTGTTCACAGAAAATAAACCACCGATACATTCCATAGAGCTGTTTTTATGTCGATGAGCTGGAAGAAAAATAGGTATTAGTTTCAGTAGGTCATCGATATAATGGAAATTTCATTAGATGAATAGAAAGCATGTAAAAAGTGACATGGATTCGGGTTTGGGCAGCGACGAGGACCGTAAAGGCCGCAGCACCAAAGAGCAAAAACAACTAAGAAACCAACAGTTGCTCAGCGGCTGTTTTATTGACGCAGCTAATCTTTCCGACGATGCAGAGGTGAGTGGCTACAATTAATTATTATTGCCGAATTCTCCACGCTTTAGTTAGTCGTAAACACATCAAATGGGTACATAATTTTGCAGTTGTTTTAAATATCTCTAGTGCACTTTACCAACTCTCAAAACATTGCATTACTATGCTCTATCCAGTGTAAATATTACATCAATGTAGTAGGCTCTTTTTTGTTTGAGTCTGCTTCATCATAGTGCTATTGTAGTTAACGGTTGTATTAAGAAAATTGTACCCTTGTTGTTACTGCAAACATCAATACCAATTTTAGGTAGACCAACGGCGCAGTGATGAAAGACGACAAGGTGCTTTGCTGTTTCAAACCTCTGTACCTCACTTTTCCATGCTTCAGATGTCCAACTCCCAAGAGGAGGCCAGCAACTTTTCAGGATCCTCTGGCAACCTCAGTCAGTTTCCTGAAACAAACACACCTTACAATTCTATTGTACATTTGGACAATGAGGAGACAGATGCTGCGAGGAAGTCTCCTTTGGGGTTTTATGTTGACCTAAGTGATGTGCCAGATACACCCAAGTCACAGCCTTCATCTTCAGCTACCAAAAATATATTCTCTATGGTAATCAACTCCTTACAAAGAAATCATTCTGCTATTTCATATTGCTAAACTGTTAATGACAGGAAACATACTTGAGCAATAGCTTTGCCAAGTCATATCTATTCTGCATTAATATGCTATTGTTTTTCCATAAATTTTAGGTGATTGACTTTGAGGGTCCAAAAAAGGAAAAACCTATTAAATTAACATCTTCATATGCAGTCCACAAAAAAGCAAAGCTAGCTAACAAATCTAGTCTAACTACAAAGGCAAATGGTAGTCTCTCTTCTAGTGTAAGCTCTGTTAATTCAATATCCATGGCAGGTATGTATTTTGGAAATCAAGTATTCTTATACTTTGTTCGCACATCATTTTTCAGAACAGTAGTCTTATAGTTTTCATTTGTTAGTTACTATCTCAAATAGGCACATTAAAGTTTGACTATACTTTCTTCTATATACACTGTGTCACAGGACAAATCCTGAAAACTTTATGGGATGATTTCTGGCACCGCCTTATGATAAAATATGATTAAATTATATGTTTATTCTTAATAGCAAAAACGTTGAAATTCCCTCAGTTAGATCACAAATTGGTTAGTGTGTGGGCCTCTTTATCATCTTCATACCATACAAGCAATACATCATATGATATTTGCTGTAAACCATCCACAAAAACATTCAGAATACCTGTTAGCATAATCCGACCTCCATTTTTGTAAGGAATTTCCGAAAGTGAAATTGGGCCACACACATTTCACTTATCTTTACAACTAAACTTCAAACGTTGATTTCTCTGTGACAAATGCGAATTTTGGAATAATTTCTTTTGATATCGCCTTCACATTCCAAAACCTAAGTGCAATTTCTTTTTTTGGGATTCATCCTGGGACACAGTGTATATTTGTCATAGGTTTTGCATTTATATAAACTATTTCAAATAATGTAGGTACAAGTAGGCAGTCTGAAGAACATGAGCCAAAGCTGTCCAAAGGCGTCAGTTGTGAAGTTTTGAGTGTTTCACTAATAAAAAAGCTGTCTATTTCCTCAAAGTCATCTAGCAGTACAGAGAATTTTGAAAAAATGAGTGAAAGTTCTGCAAAAGACTCTGTGGACGAGGAGCATATTGAGTGTGACATTGCAGAGAAAATGCAAGAGAGTCTTGAAGATAGAATCAGAGAAGAGGTGTTTGTTGAGAACAAGTCCAGAGATAATAATAAAGATGATGAAGGGAGCAAGGAATGTAATAATAAAGTGCATATTCAGGTAAGTGATATACTTATCGTTAGTGGTTTATTGACTGTGTCCTAAAGGATCCAATTTCTTTTATCAAGTTTTTGGGATGTCAAGTAATTTAATTACATTGTTTGGATCTGATTTTTATAAATTAAGAGTGTATGTGTTTATTTTAAAGACAAGTTTGTATCAGTACATAGAATGCAGTCAGATAATGTATACTAATTTCAGCAGTAGTTTCAAAAGGAGCAAATCGAATAATTACATTTCTAAAGCGTCAATTGTAGATTCAAACTGTTAGGTGTACAAAATACAACTAACAGTTTGAAACTACATTAGATGCTTTAGCAATGTAATTTGACCCATTTGAAACCACCGCAGGAAATTGTATAACCAACAAAGGATGAGGAAAAATATTTTTTTCTTTATCCATATATTATTCATCATGCTTTACTGACCTATAATTAACACCACATCAGTTGAAATGTAAACTCATTAGTAATGTTTTGGCTATATTTTCTCAAAGTACAAAATGTATGAAAAAAATATAATTCAATTTTGAATAAGAAACATTTATTTATTGATTGGCTGTCCAATGTAGCTATTTTTGAGTTTTTGAAAACGTAATTCCGAGATAAGTTTGTTATTATGAGATTCCAAGCAGCACAGAAAACTGTATCTAAATTGTTGATAAGATAAATTCGAGCTAGGTTACTGCATAACATATAATATGATATTGTTTCCAATTTTGCTGTACTAAATATTCTAATGTACTCTTAAACATTTAAAATAAGGTAATTTACTTGACACTAAATTGTTTGAAATTTTATACAACTCTTCTTTTATGAATTTTCTATACATTGAAATATTCATTTTAATCATATTGTTTGATGGTACATGCAGCATTAATTAATTGAATAGGTACCAAATAAATCACGTCAAAACATTCTACCTGGAAGATCATTCTTTGTTGATATCCCAGTTGAAGGTCAGCTATGACATAATCCATGCTTTTATGCCACAATATTGCTCATCATCTTCCATATACAGACAGACACTCTATTAACTCATTTGGCCATGGTTGTTTTTTGCTGTGATGGTATTCAATACAATTGTTGGTTAAGCATAGATCAGTACATAAAAAATGCCAATTTTTACATCATTTCACATGAGATCAATATGATAAATGCATAAGAAAAGGAGAGATGTTTATTAGTTATCAGTTTTGTGCAGTATTGTGAATAATTTTAGTAACAGGAAACTACAACTATTTCGATTTTAAATAAGACAGTTATAGTAGTCTGAACCGATTCTTCCAATTGTAACTGATGTTTGGCAAGTGCATTCTTAAGACAAGAAAAATCTATTGTTTAATGAGTATTGTAATTCTTTAGCAAAATATTATAAATTTTATTACATTCAGATTGCTGTTAAACTAAGACAGAGAGACATTTAATAAAACAATATAATGCTTAATATGATTTTCAAAAGTCTGCATTTGGTTGTCTGTTCCATGGTGCTTCACTGACTGATGAATGAATATTGTATATATATATGCTATAATATGGGACTTGTATCCACGTGTGGGAAGTGCAGTGTCAATATTCTCGTTTCATTTTTTCGTCATATTTTTTAACGTATTTCATTCAAATATTTGTTTTTGTTTTCGGTCGCAGTTTCTCCTCGACCTTGTGTCTGTCACATGTAAATAATGTAATACCTACCTCAACATGTCCAAAAATTCGTATATTTACGTACCGACATAGACGCGTCGATTAAAATGGAAACTGGAATGTGTCACAATATCATGTATTCTTTTCTATAAGGCAACAATAATGTATTAATAATATAATCGGCCGATACAATGGGGACACCATGTCAGTGCGTGAATTTCAATTAGAGTGGTGTCTGTGTTTTTATTCTGATGGACGCAGGATCGTCGGTAATGCTCGGTTCCGCCGTTTGGAAGGTGCGACAGTGCGACAATATAAATTCAATTCAATTCAATAGATTTATTGGTTCTATATAAGTCCATTTAAGGCACGGAACGTGTCAAAAGAAAAATAGTGTACAAATGAAACATATAAATGTATAAGGTATAAGGTTAACGGTAACAAATCGTTCACAAAAACAATGATATTCCTAATTAAGTCTTATCGTCTTATTTTATTATGAAATAAGTTCAAGAATCGTAAATATATCACAGAACTATTATGTCGTTAAAATATTCTTCCCTAGTATAATATACTTTTTGACAAAGGAAGCTTTTCAATTTTCTTTTTAAATATAAATCAGCATTCCGACGTTTTCCAGAAGATCGTTCCACATTTTTATAACTGAATATTCAACGTTTCTCTGTATATTATAAGTAAACTTTGACTCTACTGTTTTCATAATGTTTATATAAAAGTTTAGAGTGCTGTGATTCTGCTTCACTTACTATGCAATAGCAGTATACTAGGGGAGTTTTGATTTATCTTTGACTTTTAGAGGAAAACTTTTCGTTAATTTTGATAAATATTTGTAATTTTTGTATTCCTTCTAAATAAGACTTTCCAAGGCTCCCAAATAAGAGTTTATTTCAATGATGACATCTTCATTTGATTCGCCTACCACCTAGCTGTTTCCTCAGGTTTGGAAACAATAAACAGTTGGATAGGACTAAATCTGCGGAAAATGGTTGGTAAAGTAGCAATCTATTGCCCTATTGATGGATGTTTGCTCATGATGATCTCACAAATATGCACCCGTGTATTGTCCTGATGAACAATACTTTTTTCATCGCTAGTGCTTCGACACAGTGGCAAATCTGTCTATTTCAGCCAACCACGATTATCCATTGAAATTGACGATGCAGCATATATTTGCCAGCAGCTGACACAATACATACTACATACCTTGCAATGATATTTTGATACGTTGTTGCTATTGTGCCAAGGATAAAAAACGTGTAAGGAGTTGCTTCTCTTGTGGCGGAATATTCATCAGTATTAATAACACGAATAATGTGGACTTTGAATGAGATTGACCTCGTTCTAGGAACTACCCCGACTCTAGTGGTTGTTGTTCATCCCCTGACATTGTTTTACCATAACCTTGTGATAATATTAACTGGTAGAATTCAGAACAATTTTTGGATATTTCAGTTCATTTAATTTTTTTAGCCTCCATTTCCGAAAAAATTAACATGTGATATATCGTTTTAGGCATAACATTTTAGTCATTGGTGCTATCAAATTTATATGTTTTATTACATTTTTTTTTGTGTACCCCTTACCCTTGTCCACCCCCCATTTCATTGTTCGATAGGAGACCAAAACCTTTTCATCTCGAAAAGACCTTAAATTAATTATTCACATTAGCCAAATTTGGGAGCAATCGCTTGAGGCGTTTTGAGAATCGTTGGAGAACAAAATCGCAGACGCACAGACAGACACAAACCGACATCAAAAACCCAAAGTTTTCCGGTTTTTTTCAAACTACGTCAGTATGAAAAGGTTATCATTAGACAAAAATCTAGTTTTTGGTCCCGCTGCGATGATAAAAAGGGGTGGGGGTAACTCAAAAAGTAACGTCATAACGTGAAATTCAAATGCTACCACAATAAAGAGCATGTTTTCTTATATCGACCATAAAAAAAACAGTTCATATTCACTAAAATGTTCAATTGAATGACATCATTCGACCAACGTGCTAAATAAAAAACTCTCCTTAGTTTGCTCTGCTATTGTTCTTTAAAGCTCAAGTCGGATGAATGAAAAATCTTGTAGCCAAACATAAACAAAGGAAAACACAAATGCCTGGTTATTATTTGTTGTTGTCAGCCAGCAATTTGTAGAAACTGATAAGGTGATTTATAGCATCAGCGTTCTAGACAGCGGGCAAACTTGTTTTTGTTGGCCTTATCATTCTGTAGCTTATATCATACAATCACATGGCGTACTTTGTTGCTACCAAATGTGCTCGAATATTTTAGATGTTTTTCGGTTGTGCGATTATTAATTATAATTTATACAGGTATGATATAATCCACTTCAGTTGAAATGTAATGAATAGATTTCTGATAATAATTAGCAATTGCTATGAGTTTTTTATATCAAGTACGTAGTCGGCTCGCTATTTTTTTATGTTATTCGTTTTTGGCGTGTACATTACATTTTTTATTCATAAGGAGAGTTGTGATTCACCATCTCTCCTCAGTTAGGCCTAATAACTTGTCCGAATCTGTTGGACTCAAAGAAAAATATGTACATGTAGGAGATGGGAGGTTAACTACCACTGTGCTATAGGTATTGGTATGTATGTGCCTATCTTTTCATTTAGTAAATCATATCTGAACTAACAAACGCTATTTCACCTACATCAGACACATTTTGTTACTGCAAGCTATAATATGGGAGAAGTCTCATCTCAGATATGATTTTTTTGCCTGTCCAGTAATTTTTGGCACTAGTGTAAAAGGTGTTTATATAGTAAATTGATAATGGGGCATATCGGACGAACAAGTCTTATAGCTTTTAAAAAGTGATATAACAACAAAAACTACGTCGTTTTTATTATTTTATCTACTCACCCGCTTTGCTCTAGAAACAATTCGTCTACAATTTCCCTACCTCCTAATCTACTTCGATTAGGGACATCTGATACAATTAACATTTACTCTGAATTTGTGATGAGACAGGTATTAGACAACTGGAATGGCGGTGTAACTATTGGCGGAAGCAAAATATCCAACTTAAGATTTGCTGACGATACAACCCTTATTGCAGCTTCTCAGGAAGAACTAGTAGCTCTATTAAACATTTTAGAACAACGTAGTGCAGAGTATGGTCTTGGTATTAACTACAATAAGACCAAGGTTATGATCGTAGATAGAGAGCATGATAATTATCGAGAAATGAAGTCAATAGGCCGTTGTGAAGTAGTTCAAAGTTTTATATACCTCGGTTCTTTGATCGATAATTCGGGTAGCTGTGAAAATGAGATTCGGCGGCGCATTCAACAGGCACGTGTGACCATGACAAAGCTTACTAAAATATGGCGTGACCATAATATCACTAAAGCTACAAAAATGTCGCTGGTTCAGTCTCTTGTGTTCTCCATATTTTTGTATGCCTCGGAAAGTTGGACTGATAAAAAGGCAGATCGAGCTCGCATAGACGCTTTTGGAATGTGGACATGGAGGAGAATGCTGAGAGTTCCTTATACCGCCCATCGAACTAACGTCTCCATACTGGATGAGGTCGGTAATCCAAAGAGACTATCCTTCATTGTGTCGACGAGAATGCTTACATTCTTCGGACATATACAAAGAAGCGATAATATGGAGAAACTTGTAGTTCAAGGACATGCCCCGAGTGGGCGGCGCCGTGGCCGTCCCCCTACACGCTGGGTGGATACGACGAAACAGTTGCTGGATATGAGTGTCAAGAGCGCCACCAAACTGACAACAAATCGCGAACGATGGCGAGCTACAGTGCTCAAAACTATTGATAATATTCGTGTCGGCAATACTCTAGCTCCGACTTAATGCATTTTACGAGTTCACAACATGTCTGTTAAGACATTGTGACTATGATGATGATGATACAATTCAAGACATGTTCCAAAAAAGGATTGTGATATCCTTGAGGTCACTTTAGGTAAGGTGGAAATCATTTTCATGTTTCCTGTTTTCCCAAAGAAAACATTCGAGCCATTAGTGTAATTTAACGCTCGGAGTATTCCACGTTATTTTTTTTAATGGCATCGACTGCAAAGGTCATTAGCCGCTTCATCTTGTCTTCATCTTATTTTTCACATGGTAAAAACAAATTGTATGTTACTATGGGAGAGTATTGCTTTTATGGGATTCTATACGTTTGATGTTATATTTTATTAAAGAGACCAGTACTTTGTAGCCATAGCAGAAGTGATCTTGTTCTTCTTGGACTAGTGCTTAAAGTTTCAATCATATCTACCGGAATTTGGTACAACCATCTTTCTGCTTCGTATGCAGGATATGATGATTCCACGTTATTATTATCTGACTTTCTAAGTTCCACTCGCATAATTGCGGTAGCAACAAGTGTTGACGGGCTGTGCCAAGTCAACACCCTGACTATTATTGATCGGAATTTAGGAAGTATCGTACAATATTACAGGTCTTCAGGATTACAGACTTTTGGAATACTTTGTGTAACTTTTCGTCCAGGCCCAGCTGTTGAAAGTGTTGTGTAAACGTGTTTGGTGTAGTAAGGCCTGACACAGACATAATAAGGGGCACAATTGTGACTTTGTTTTGTTTCCAAAGTCATTTTATTTCCATGGCAAGGTCCGTGTATTTGGATATCTTTCCAGCGTAGGTGTTTTGGATATCCACATTGTTGGGAATGGCAATATATATATGGAATAGGTAATTTTGTCGGCCTTTGACTGGAAAACTATATCTGGTCTATTGGCTGGGATGGTCTTGTCTGTATGTATTTCAACGTCCCAGTATAGTTTGTACCGATCGTTTTCGAGTACTGATGTCGGAGTGTAATTGCAGTATGGATCTGTGTTTTCTATCAGTTTGTTTGCTGTGGCTAGTGCTTGGTGTATGACCTTGGCCGCAGAGTTATGTCTGGCGGTGTATTCGGTACCGGCAAGAACTTTGCATCCGCTTGTTATGTGATCTATTGTTTCTTTTTGTTGGTGCCATTTTCTGCAGCTATCTTCTGTTATGGATGGATCTTTAATTATGTATTTCTTGTAGTTTCTTGTGGCAATAACTTGGTCCTGGATAGCAAGCATAAATCCTTCAGTTTCTGGAAAGAGCTGGCCATCCTGCAGCCAGGTGTATGACTGTTTTTCGTTTATGTGGTCTTGCGTAATACAGTATCTATGCTTGCCGTGGAGTGGTTTCTGCGACCAAGTGTTTATTTTTACTTCCCACACCGATAGGTGAGGGGAGTATTGTGATCGCGAAAATTTTCGATTTTGAGATAATACGTTTTTTGGGCGTTTTATGATGTGTACATAACGAAAATCCACGTCACTCATTTCCGTCGGTCTGTCTGTCGGTCTGTCGGTCTGTCGGTCTGTCGGTCTGTCGGTCTGTCGGTCTGTCGGTCTGTCGGTCTGTCTGTCTGTCTGTCTGTCGGTCTGTCTGTCTGTCGGTCTGTCTGTCTGTCGGTCTGTCTGTCTGTCGGTCTGTCTGTCTGTCTGTCTGTCGCGTTTGTCTACCCTCGTAATCTCAGTAACCGCTACATGGATTGTGATGTAATTTGGGCAGCGTTATGCTGTGGGATCGTAGTAGGTAATGTTTCTATAATTTTGAAAATCGTTATACGGGGGGCGGAGTAATTAGCAAAAAACGAAAAATTTCAAATACGCCTCAAACTTCGTTTTTAGGCGTTTTAGGGGTTCCTGATCATTTTCTACTTTTTTTTGGGTGGGGGTGAATTTGGGGTGGTTGGGGGGTGGGGGGTTGTAATACTGAAAAATTTGTTGTATTCACAATGGGCTCTCTAATGACCTGTGAATGAAAGACCTAGCGCCATAATACAATTTTTTAGGTCCATCCGAACATTGCCTTGCTTATAATAGAAACCAAGGGACTTAGAATAATTTGTGATGTATACATCCGAGTGTTGTTTTAGTTTTAGATCGTTCTTTATTGCGTAACGCCAAAATTATCGAATGGATTTTAATGAAATTTTGACACAGTATTACTGCCACGGCGAGGATGGAAAACGCGTATGGTTTTCAAAAATCGTGTCAGTGGCGGCGCAGCAATAATAAAAAACTAAAAATAGCTCAAACTTCGTTTTTAAGCAATTTGGGGGTTCCTGATTGTTTCGTTTCGTCCAGTTGAAGCTGAATTGTGTCGTTTTAGTTCCTACGGAGAGATTTAGGAAACTATTTACTAGTTTTTGTGTTGGATGTTTTTTGACGACAGGCGGGCGATGATTTGGTTGCAACTGTTATGTGTGGGAAGTACGGAGTCAATCAACTTGACTCCATTTTTTCTTGTCGCGATTGTGTGGGATTGTGTGTGTCTGCGGCGTGGTCTGGACATGATAGGTTGAGTGGTGTATAGTTTTTGACTGCTTTTACTATTGCTCGATGTAAATTTGTTTGTTTGTTTTGGAAGAAATGTCTGAGTGTCTTTATCTGTCTTGTGCGAAGCGACTGCATATCTACAATCCCTCTGCCTCCTTGTTTCCGGTCTATGGTGAGCCTTTCTTTGCATGCGTTTGGATGTGACATTCGGTGTTTCGTGAGTTCTGTTCGTATGAGGATGTGAATGTTTTCTATATCAGTGTGTGACCACTTGATGATGCCGAAGGAGTATGTGAGAACTGGTATCGCAAATGTGTTAATGACTTTTGTAAGGTTTCTAGAATTCAATTTGGTTTTCAGTAGCTTAATAAGGCGATCTCTGAACTCTTGGGTTAGTTGTGCCTTGACTTTTGTGTGGTCTATTTTAACGTTCTGATTGAAGCCCAGGTACTTGTATGTTTCGTCCTTCTTCATGTTATTTAGTGTTTGGCCAGTAACTGTTTCCTGTTCGGGGTGGTCCTTCCATTGACCTTTGTTGATGTGGAGGACCTTGCATTTACTCATTCCGAATTCCATTTTGACGTCTGCCGAGCAAACTTCTGTTATTCTGATTAACTCCCTCAGTTGTACTTTATTGGGGGCATATAGTTTTATATCATCCATGTAGAGGAGATGATTGATTTTGTGTTGATTTAGTCTCTCGTGTCTTATGTTGAAACCGCAGTTTGTGTTGTTAAGTGCGTTGGAGAGTGGATTCAGACAGAGACAGAACCACAGTGCACTGAGAGAGTCACCCTGGAAGATGCCGGGTCTTATGTGTAGCTCGTCTGTCTATTCTATTATTATTATTATGTTTTGTAGGAGCAGCACCCCAGCGAGATGCCCGTGAAAGTGGACCCTCCAGCAGCAGCACCAGCTGCTGCACCGCAGCCCGCCGCCCAACAACAGCAATTCGTGCGGCTGAGCGACCTGGAGTGCCAGAAGCCGTCGCCGCGGGTCGACCTCAATTTCACGCCCCGCATGAGCCGCTCGATCCCCGAGAGCTCCTGGGTGGAGAGCCCCCTGCTGATGTCCAACTCGGTGGGCTACCGGAGCGCCCCGCACCCCCTGGAGCCCGAGCTGAGCGCCTCGCAGGGCTCCGACACCCTCGGCCGCTCCTTCGATTCCTCCTCCTCCTCCTCCAACCAACCGAAAAAGATGGTCAGGAGGCTGGGCACCGATCTGCTCAGGATGTTCCTGGAGGAGATTGGTATGTACGACCCCGCCGAAAGTAACACCTTTTTTTCCTTGAAAGGATGACGTCAAACGTTAGTCTTTGTACCACAAAATAATATGGAATTTCATAAGATATTCAGATAACGATTTTAGATATTTAGGGTTAACTTGAAAATCGGGGAGTCTGAAAAATTTGGATCTTCTTTACCTGAGGCTGAAACTCAAAACTATGACCGGATTTGAAAATGGCACTGTCAAAATATACTTCATACGAGTTTTCGTCCTGATAGGAGATCAGATAACGATTTTAGATATTTAGGGTAAACTTGAAAATCGGAGGGTCCGAAAAATTTTGATCTTTTTTGCCTGAGGCTGAAACTCAAAACTACGGCCGGATTTGAAAATGGCGCTGTCAAACTATACTCTATACAAGTTTTCGTCCTGATAGGAGATCAGATAACGATTTTAGGTATTTAGGGTAAACTTGAAAATTGGAGGGTCCGAAAAATTTTGATCTTTTTTACCTGATGCTGGAACTCAAAACTACGGCCGGATTTGAAAATGGCACCTTCAAACTGTACTCCATACGAGTTTTAGTTTTGATAGGAGATCAGATAACGATTTTAGATATTTAGGGTAAACTTGAAAATTGGAGGGTCCGAAAAATTTTGATCTTTTTTACCTGATGCTGGAACTCAAAACTACGGCCGGATTTGAAAATGGCACCTTCAAACTGTACTCCATACGAGTTTTAGTTTTGATAGGAGATCAGATAACGATTTTAGATATTTAGGGTAAACTTGAAAATTGGAGGGTCCGAAAAATTTTGATCTTTTTTACCTGATGCTGAAACTCAAAACTACGGCCAGATTTGAAAATGGCATTCTCAAACTATACTCCATACAAGTTTTAGGCCTGATAGGAGATTAGATAACGATTTTAGATATTTAGGGTAAACTTGAAAAGCGGAGGGTCCGAAAAATTTTGATCTTTTTTTACCTGAGGCTGAAACTCAAAACAACGGCCGGATTTGAGAATGGCACCTTCAAACTGTGCTCCATACGAGTTTTAGTTTTGATGGGAGATCAGATAACGATTTTAGATATTTAGGGTAAACTTGAAAATCGGAGGGTGCGAAAAATTTTGATCTTTTTTACCTGAGGCTAAAACTCAAAACTACGACCGGATTTGAAAATTGCACCCTCAAACTATACTCCATGCGAGTTTTCGTTCTGATAGGAGGTCAGATAACGATTTTAGGTATTTAGGGTAAACTTGAAAATCGGAGGGTCGGAAAAATTTTGATCTTCTTTACCTCAGGCTGAAAGTCAAAACTATGGCCGGATTTGAAAATGGCACTCTCAGACTATACTTCATACGAGTTTTCGTTCTGATAGGAGATCAGATAACGATTTTAGATATTTAGGGTAAACCTGAAAATCGGAGGGTCGGAAAATTTTGATCTTTTTTACCTGATGCTGAAACTCAGAACTACGGCCAGATTTGAAAATGGCATTCTCAAACTATACTCCATGCGAGTTTTCGTTCTGATAGGAGGTCAGATAACGATTTTAGGTATTTAGGGTAAACTTGAAAATCGGAGCGTCCGAAAAATTTTGATCTTCTTTACCTCAGGCTGAAACTCAAAACTACAGCCAGATTTGAAAATGGCACTCTCGAACTATACTCCATAGGAGTTTTCGTCCTGATAGGAGATTAGATAACAATTTTAGATATTTAGGCTAAACTTGAAAATCGGAGGGTCTGAAAAATTTTGATCTTCTTTACCTCAGGCTGAAACTCAGAACTACGGCCAGATTTGAAAATGGCACTCTCGAATTATACTCCATACGAGTTTTCGTCCTGATAGGATATCAGATAACGATTTTAGATATTTACATTACAACCCTTAGGGCCGATTTTATCAACAGGCGCATTTTAACAAAGGCTTTGACCAATCAGAGCAGCCCGTTCAAGAACATGCATCTGTCAAAGTTCTCTGAAAACTATTGATTTCTCTTGAAGTTTCCTTCAAAAAGGTTAAAAATGACATGTTTTATATACAAATCGACCATTATGAACCATCTAGTATCTTTTCCAGTCTGATTTTCCATCCTAGATGGGTGAAAAATTGCATTTTCGTGTGTAATCAAAAGTTTAGCAATTGCTAATTTCAACCAATCAGATTCCGCCATAACTGTACATTTGATTGTTGGTTTTTTCTTCTGCTAAATGATAATAATGACAAAAAATTAGGGTTTTGAATAATTTTTTGTGATAAATGGAGAGATCAAATATAAGTTTTACAACAAAACTGGTTTTGTTTTGTTTCTTTTCGCAATAATCCAAAAGTTATATGAAAATAAAAATGAGCTTTTGAATCCAGAACCGAAAACACGCCGACGGCTCCCGACCCGTGTGACGTACTTCATGAAAATACTTGTAACAGTTGTAACCAAAATGTATATTTGTTGCAACATAGGCGATGAATGAAGTTTCGAGCTTGAGACGAAGTCAACGATCGAAATAAATATCTCTGGATTAGATCACAAATCCCGGTAAGAAGGTACCGAATCCCAAATCAAATATGTACCGTTGAGGCGATCCGTTCGCCGAGATGGCGGGTGGCGGAGTGGTTACGGTGGCCGACCACGCGTGCCTGTTTTGTGGGATGTGCTGATGGCTGTTGGTTCGAGACCCTGCCCGTGCAACTACTTTTTTTCATTTTTTTTAACCAAAATATTTATTGATATATGTTTTACTCATATTACACACATTTTTTTTTGTACCATCGACGTGAATGTGTTTTTGAATCAAATTTTATTACTAGCACAACAAAAATTCCGAATAATTATACTTTTTTGGAATAATTTCATTTTAATACCGCTATCAGAGCAATAATTGGCGATTGATATTGACGAATAAACTTCACTTCCACTGAATGAATTCTCCACCACCTCCGGTACTTAGCTTTCGCAATATGTCAAGTAAAATGTCTAATAAAATTTGATTCAAAAACATTTATGTCGATCGTACAAAAAAATTTGTGTAATATGAGTAACCACTCGGCCACCCGCCATCTCGGCGAAGGGATCGCCTCAACGGTACATATTTGATTTGGGATTCGGTACTTTTTTACCGGGATTTGTGATCTAATTTCAACCATTTAAAAAGATATTTAGATCGTTGACTTCGTCTCAAGCTCCAAACTTCATTCATCGCCTATGTTACAACAATAGTTTGATGAAAAGTGTCATCCAGCTTTGACGTTTTGCTTTCAATATTGATAAAATACTATTGGACGATATTTATTAACCTAGCCCGCAATACCCAATAGAAAGTGTATGATTCGGACCACGAATCACAGAAACGGCTACTGGCTTGCTTAATAGTTTATTCAACAGTAACGACAATACAAAATACTCCGTTCATTTACTAGTGTCTGTCATCTGACATGGTGCTTGACACTCTAATCATATATGACAATCCATTACATATAACGTACGTATCATACATCTTCCCTCTTATAAATCTAACCTTGAGGGTTTTTTAACAACTCGACCTGACCTAGTTCTTACACTGCTGGGAGCATTTCTGGGTTCAACTTCAAACATTGTTGTACCAGAATTTGGTGTAGAAGCATTAGTTTGTGACGTATTATCACTGTGTATATCACCTTTAAAACTACAGTGATCAACATCGTCACAATCAGATATGCTTCCAGGCTCATATAGATTTAATGATGGCTTTATGTCAATTCTATTTCTTCTCACTAAATTTCCTGAAGCATCTTTAACAATGTAAGATCTGGGTGTTTCATGCTTATCAACTACTTGGCCCTGCTCCCAAGTTTGATTCTTATGATTATATAGAGTTACATTATCATTTGGTTGTAGTTCACTCAGATCTTTTGCATGTTTATTATAACGTTTAAGATTTTGCGCTTGCCCCACTTTAAATTTCTCATCAACATTAGTACACAACTTAGGAGATAATAAATCAGCTGAGATAGGGATCTTAGTTTTGCATACTCTACTCATCAACAGTTGTGATGGGGAATATTCAATGAATTTTAATGGTGAATTGCGATACTGCAACAGATATTCATATATATCCTTACCCTCCTCAATTGATTTTTTTACCATGCCTTTGGCAATTCCTACAGCCCTTTCAGCTAATCCATTAGATTGTGGATAGTTTGGACTCCTAGTTTGTATTTTAAAATTCCATTCCTTAGAAAAATCTTTCATACTAAAACTACTGAAGGGTATGTTGTCACAAATTAAAACATCAGGGCAGCCAAATTTGGAAAATATAGATTTTAATTTAAGTATTACCTCCTTAGCTGATTTATCTTTCAGACTTACAATCTCTAACCAATTAGAGTAACTATCCACTACAACTAAATATGATTTATTACCCAACGAAAATATATCACTACTTATTCTTTCCCAGGGCCTGTTTGGTATATCAAGTGGTTTCAAAGTTTCTTTTTGATTTTTTCTCGCATAACGTTCACACATTTTACATTTTTTTACTAGCTCCTCGACATCTTTTGCAAGATGTGGCCAATAAAAGATTTGTCTGGCCCTTTTTTTCATTTTTTCTATACCCATGTGGCCCTCATGTAGTTTATTAAGCATCTGGTATCTAAGAACTGTAGGCACAACCAGTTTATTTTGATAGAACAGTAATTTACCACAAAGATACAACTCATTTCGTAATTTATAATAATGTTTGGCGTTTTCAGGTATTTTATTTTTACTAGGCCATTCTGAACTAACAAAATCAATTACGGTTTTCAATTGCATATCATTTTCAGTTGCTATTTGAAATTCTAGCTTCTTTTCACTAGAAATTGGCAAATAATTGATAAAAGAGTGAACAGCATACTCTATTGTCTGGCCTTCTGAGCTTTCACTAGTTAGGAATGCTCTTGAAAGAGTATCAGCAATGTAAAGATATTTTCCAGGTTTATACTTAACACACAAATCATAACTCATAATTTTGATAAGCATTCTCTGTAGTCTAGGTGATATTTTATGCAAGTCTTTTTTGAAGATTGTCTCTAAAGGTTTATGATCTGTGTTTACTACCACATTTTTAACACCATAAATATAGTAATGGAATTTTTCACAAGCAAATACTATTGCATTCAATTCTTTTTCTATTTGAGCGTATCGAACTTCATGTTTATTTAAACTTCTTGATGCAAAGGCAATAGGGTGCCCTTTTTGCAGTAAACACGCACCTAAGCCATCTTTACTGGCATCAGTTTCTATTTCTATGGGTGCAGCCGGATCAAAAAATGACAGTACAGGTGCTTTTGTTATTAAATATTTTAACTCTGATAACGCTTGGTCATGATCAGTAGTCCAAATAAATTCTGTATCTTTCTTAGTTAAATTACGTAATGGAGAAGTAATCGCTGACAAATTTGGAATAAATTTTCCCAAAAATTTTACCATACCTAAAAGTCTAAGGATATCATTTCTATTTTTTGGAGTTGGCATGTTGGTTATAGCTTTTATGTGATCCTGACTAGGTTCAATACCCTTATCAGTAAATATTTGTCCCAAAAATTTAACTTTTCTCAACTTGAACTGTACCTTTGCTTTATTAAATTTTACATTGTATTTCAAAGCCCTATCTAAAACCTTTTTAAGGTTTTGATCATGTTCTAGTTCAGTGGTGCCTGTTATTATCAAGTCATCAAAGTACACTTCAACCCCCTGAATATCACCAAACATTTCATAATTTAATCGCATAAACACTTCAGGTGCTGAACATATTCCAAAAGGAAGCCTTAGAAACTGATATCTTCCAAATGGTGTTCCAAATGTACAGTAATCTGAACTCTGTTGATCTATTTTCACTTGAAAATAACCATCTTTCATGTCTAAGACTGTAAAAAAGGAAGCTTTATTAAGTTTGCTTGCAATTTCTTCTGCTGTTGGAATAAGAAAGTATTCGCGTTTTATAGCCTGATTGAGAAATTTTGGATCAAGACATAACCTCAAATCTTTATTTGGTTTTTCAACAATCACTAACGGATTTAGCCACTCTGTGGGCTTATCAACTTTTTTTATAATTCCTAACTTCTCTAGATCATGTAGTTTAGCTTTCAAACGTTCATGCAACGCTTGAGGGACTCGTCTGACAGGCTGTATGCATGGTTTAGCATCATCGACTAAGGTTATTCTATGCTCTTTGGGAAATTCACCTACACCAGAAAACAAATTCTTATACTGATCCACAACTTGCTCAAGACTAGAAAATGACTTACTAAAACTGTCTATTCTCCTAATTAATTGTAATTTCATACATGCATCTAGTCCTAAGAGTGGTACCTGATTTTTACAGTTTAAGACAACAAAAGAAATCATTGCACTTTTCTTATTCACAGTACATCCTAAAGTAACTTCTCCTATAGGTTTGACCCTAAATTTTGTACTTCCATATGAAACAAGAGTTATATTAGAGTTTTTCATGCACATCAGTGGGCAAATCTGTCTGAATGTTTCATATGGGAGCACGCTTACCTCTGCTCCTGTGTCTAATTTAAAATTAATAGCTTGTCCCTCAACTATGATTTTTTCCATCCATGATGCCTCACCAGATTTAGATTTGTTCATTGACCCTATTCGCTTTACTACACTGTCCACATAGATTTCATCTGAATACTCATCATCATCATAATCATCATCATCATCGGTTTCCTCTTCTTTCACTACCTCATCTAGATTCTTCCTTCTCTGTTTTCTCTTGCAAACTGCTGCAAAATGATTCCTTCCATTGCATACGTCACACTTTTTCCCATAGGCTGGACATTTTCCTTTTACATGTTTAAATCCACAAAACTCGCAGTATGCTTCTCTTCCTCTCCTTTCACCAGAAGTGCTGGCCTTTATTTCACGCTTAATCCTCCTAACTGCATCCGTTTTCACCTCTGTTTGCAATTCTTTTGCCTGAGACTTGCTTATTTCAACTGCTCTACAAAAATCTACTGCCTTTGTTAGTGTTAGGTTAGGTTCCCTTAGTAACCTTTCTTGGGTAGTTTTATCATTCACACCCACTACTATCCTATCCCTTACCATCTCATCTTGATCTTTATATTCTGTTGACTTCACAGCTTTCCGTAATTCTGTTAAAAAGTTGTCAAAACACTGGCCCTCTTTTTGGCGAATACTATTGAACTTATAACGCTCGAATATTGTGTTCTTTCTTGGTGAACAATACCCTTCAAATTTGGATCTTATTGCCTCCAGAGATCCAGCCTCATCATTAGTGAGCGTGAAGGAGTTATACAGCTCTAATCCATCATCACCAATGAGGTTTAGCAGAACAGCTATTTTCTTTCTATCTTCCTTATCACACAAATCTGTGGCGTTCATAAAGAGTTCATACCTCTGCCAAAACTTTCTCCAATTGTCCGACACGTTTCCCTCCAGGGATAGTGGCTCCGGTGCTCGCGCAAAGTTCTCCATATTCCAAAGTCGTCTGACTCACTCCAATTTATCTGCAGCCGTATTTGTAACCTGACACCATGTATGATTCGGACCACGAATCACAGAAACGGCTACTGGCTTGCTTAATAGTTTATTCAACAGTAACGACAATACAAAATACTCCGTTCATTTACTAGTGTCTGTCATCTGACATGGTGCTTGACACTCTAATCATATATGACAATCCATTACATATAACGTACGTATCATACAGAAAGCTTTTGCTAAATAACAACCAATAGGAAAGCTTTGTTAAATTCTTTGTTAAATACGCATGTTGATAAAATCGGGCCTTAATTTATTATAAATATACATATACGACGGCAAGGCAAGCAATATCTCGGAACTGGGCAGTAGTAGCGAATTATAAATTTGGGGGTGTAAATAAGAGCAAATATAGTATATTTTCTTGTTATTGTGTCACCCAATGAGGTATTCGTTTTCGGTCACGTGACGTTCGATTCAAAAATTTTAATGGGACACCCTGTATGTTTGTGACTTTTTGTGTTCCTCTCGATAAAACAATTCCAACAAACTAGCACACTTGGGGTGTAAAGTGATTAATTCAAGAGCTACAGGTACTTAAGGAACTGTACCACTACCATTATGAAACACTACCAAAGTAATTTAACTGTAGGGATACAATGTTATAATTAATCATTTTAGACCCCAAATGTGCTAGTTTGTTGGAATTATTTTATCGGGAGGAACACAAGTCACAAATATACAGGGTGTCCTATTAAAAATTTTGACTTGAACGTCACGTGACCAAAAACAAATACCTCATTGGGTGACACAATAACAAGAAAAGACACAACATTTGCTCTAATTTACACCCCCAAAATTATAATTCGCTACTACTGCCCAGTTCCGATATATTGCTTGTCCTAATCGTCGTGGGACACCCTGTATACATATCACACATGATCTCGATCAGAAACGTCAATTACAATTAATTTGTTTTATTTCTCATAGGCCCGGACGTGACAGTGGAAGTGGAAGGTCACAAAATGAAAGCCCACAAATGTATCCTAGCGTCTAGATGTCAATATTTCGCGGCGTTGGTCAGCGGGAATTGGTTAGAGAAATCTGGAAACGTTATATCCTTACAAGTAAGTTCACCTTCGTCATGTCGATTCATAAACAGAACAACTTAAGCATTGTTCTCCAATAGAATAGTCTATTCAGTTATCAGAGAATTAATTTGATGCTCTTACAAAAAATAATTTGAAGATGATAGGTAATGTAAGGACATCTGAGGAGCAGACTTTTAAATTGCATTTTGTCGCAAAATTTGGTACAAGAAAGTTGAAAAACAACTTGGAAAAATAAAAAAAAAAACTGTTGGACAGTTTGTTTGTCTCTAGTGGACATAATGCAATTAGTTAGTGATGTCCACACAATAAATACCAGACAAAGAGGAAATGTGTATGTACCATATAAAAGATATGTCATAGGATATAATTCTCCAGACAGTTTAGGTTTAAGATTATTCAACAAACTACCATGTAGGATTAGGAAATGTAGTAATAAGAGTTTGTTTAGGTCGTGTCTAAGAAAATTGCTCGTTGAGCATTGTATCTATAATGTAAATGACTTTTTTCAAATTAACCTTGTGTGATATATTTAATTTATTTATCGATGTATTTCTATCAACCATTTTTTTTAATTTCTTTTGTGTAAACCTTTTTTTCTCTTCGACTATTCCAATACGATGTAATTTCGTCTTCTGGAAAATAAATATTATTATTATTATTATTATTATAGTTTGTCACTTTTGGATAAAATGTAATTTGAGTTTCATTGTCTAGTAGCAAAAACAAAAATTTGAAATCATACCCATCATTCTCAGCGCATTCAAAAACTTCTACGCCGTTGTTGTGTTCGGCTTCTATATAACTAGCTTGCCACAGTTTTCTCACGTATTTGAAGCTATTCATTTCAGCTCCCGGTCTGTGTCTTAGTAATGTAAGAAATAAAACCCCAATTAAAATGCATTTTGTCCATCTTAATGGCGCAAAATGCACTTTGAAAGTGCTAAATGACAGGACTTAAATCGGTCTGTTTGTCTAGGTATGGTTTCCTACCGAATAGCACGGAGACTAAATGCATTTTGTCTGTTATATTGTTTATAAAGAGTAAAGCTTAATTCAGATGCATACGACATCCGACGATACGACGGTATGAAACTGTTCCTATTGGTTGAAATATTCAAAATGATGTCTAATCAAAATATTTCAACCAATAGGAACGGTTTCGTACTGTCGTATCGTCGGATGTCGTGTGCATCTGAATTAAGCTTAAGCATGTACTTGATCATAGGAATACAGTGCCACCTTTATCTCAAATATGGAAAATTTGGACAAAATGCCTATTGAAAGTCTGCTCCTCAATTATGAATGAAATATATCGATATAAATATAGATATTTTGAAATACAGGTATTTTTTTTCCTGCGCATCTGCATGTTGATTTGCGAAATAATAATTATTATCATTTTGTGTTGTTTAGGGCTTCTCGTACGAATCTGTGTACTTCGCGCTGTGCCACATCTACAGCGGGGCCGCCCACGTGCCCGACTCCATCAGCCTGGTGGAGTTGGCCTCCTTGGCGGACATGTTGGGCCTGGAGGGCCTCAAGGAGGTCGTCGAACACGCCCTCAAACTCAGGCATTGCCACAATTTCCACAGGTACGTACACAGGCTACAACTATAATTATTATAATTTGATCTTAATGAAACCAGAGCTGTTACAAATGCCAATGAAATACCTACCATTTACAGAAATTCTTCTATTTCAAAAAATACTTCAAGTATACCTTTATTTGAAACTTGAGTTATTTCAAGTAAAGCATTTGAATTACGCAAAAGATTACTCAAACAGTTTTAGTATTTTAAAGTACTTAAATAAGTATTTTAAATACTGTACAGAGATTGTCAAGTATAAATGAATAATACTAATGAGAAATACTTGGTTCTAATATTTTCAAAAACTACGAATTCTTCATTTTCTTGATCTCCATTATCTTCATTGGTACGCAATATCGATACAAATTTTTTCATGGACTTTTTTCGTCAATATTTGAGTATATGAGCTACCTTGCTGTGAAATTTAAAATGTTTTACTATTTCGAGTAACGAGGCCACTTATTTGAAGTGCCTTTTTCTGTTTTCACCCACCAAATATAAATACTTTACATAGAGTATTTGGAATATCAAATACAAGCATTGAAGATTTAATTTGCTTGAAGTAGACTGCTTCAATACAAAGTAATTGAAATATAGGGTGCCCCAATCAGAACGATAGGAAAGAAAAATTGAATAAAACAACAACGGTTTGAGATATCAAGTTGGTTTTGGCTTTATTTTGAAGCTACATTTATGGAATTATGTATGGAATACAGAACATCATTCAAATGCCTGTCTCGGGCTCCTTGGCAGTGGTTCAAGTGGTCGGTCCCATTTCGGATGACATTTTGGAGCAGCGTTATGGCAAAGAAAATAATTGGGAGATGTCGAATCACACGATCGCGGTGGCCAATCAATGAACGATCGTCTGGTGATGATCCAGTCGCCAAACTTCTGTCGGACAACTTCGGCTGTTGCAACGCTTGTGTAGCTCGTGGCACCATCTTGTTGGAACCACATGTCGGTAGTATCCATGTTGCCGATCTATGGCCACAAAAATTATTCCAACATCGCTCGGTAGCGTGGCCCATTGGTTGTAAGGTCATTTCGAAAGAAGAAAGAAACGGACCAATGATGCCGTCATGCCACAATCTGCACCACACATTCAACTTTTTCGGATACTGGACCACTTTTTCAGTCATTTGTGGATTGTTAACAGCCAGTCACGACAATTCTGCTTATTGACACAGCTATTGAGGTAAAAATTGGCTTCGTCTGAGAAGATGGTTTTTTGGCCAAAATGAGGATCTTCGTCCAACATTTGTAGCGCCCAATTTGCGAGCTCACCGCGATGGCCTATGATCGTCTGGCTTCAATTGTTGGGTCAGCACGATCTTATACGGGTGTAGTCCCAAATACAAAAGCAAAATTCGCCGAGTTGTCTCTTAGGAGAGGCCCAATTCCGCGGCTCGGTGGCGAGACAACAAATTTGGGTCGTCATTAACACTGGCCGCTACGGTGGCGATATTTTCTTCACGTCGACCAGTTCGGATTCGGGTTGGTTTCCTTCAGTCAAATAGAGTGTACTCACGCTCAAACTTTTTCACGGTGTGACGAATTGCTTGCTCAGTGAAGCTATGATGAGGGCCGAGGTCACGACGAAATGCGCGTTACGTATTTACAATTGAGCGGGAATTTCCGTAGTACTTTTTTATAATTTCCAAATGATTATCAAGCGTGACACGATCCATGATGAATTGTCAAACATTACTAAATATTTTGACTGCTGAATGACGTTTGTACCTTTAACAGTTGTCTAGATATCCCTATTAGAAAACCTATCACTTCTATTGGGGCATCCTATACATTTTTCAAGTAGTTTGAAGTACTGACGACTTTGCTGTTAACCTATTTTAATATCAATTTAAACAGTCCGAAAGATGGGGTGATGTCTAGTTGTGTGCCTTATCTTATACTTTATGGATATAATTTTCATTTAAAAATATTCGTAATAAATTTGAACTTGTATGAAGCCGTTGTCGGTTTCTTGAAATACCATGATGCTGATGAGATGACGATTGTTGTTGTGGGTAGGCCGTGCGCTGGGTGTTGCACCGGCGTGCTGGAGGTGCTGCCTCTGTCGGCGGCGTACGGTCTGGACGATCTGTACCAGCGGTGTCTGCACTGGGTGACGCAACACTTCGTGCGCGTGTGGCCCAGCAGGGCGTTCGCCAGTCTGCCCAGGGAGCTGAGGGAGAAGTGCTACCAGCAGCATGTCGTCCACATGACGCCCGACAAAGTCTTGGAGACCATCGTGCAGTGCGAAAAGGCAAGTTCATATACTAACAACCCGTTCGATATATACATATGTTAGGAGCAAACACCGATTTCGGCCAATGGACGGAAAATATGGTCAAAACGCGTTTTGGCTGCTATCATTTTGCCCATGTCCGAATTATCGCTTTCCGGCTGTTTAATGTAGCTCAGAACGCGTTCTGGACTAACAACGACTGCTAAAACGCGTTCTGTTGTACTACGATTGCCATGACGCGTCATCGATTTTGTGTGGGTTAGACAGTAGCTAGAGAGTTCCATGGAAGACCTAAGGTTACGTTTTAACGATGAACTGCAAATAGTCATAAGTGGTAGCAGTGATCGTAGTAATATTTTTACAAGAGAAAGGTACGACCAAATACTCACAGAGGTAGAGGCGGCAATAGCTTGTAAAACTAACGGTGACAGTATTTTCGATACACAGACGACGATTGAACAGATATGATATTTTAAAAACTTGCGAAATCGAAAAGCTAATTGAAAGAAGGACAACAAGAAATGCGGGTGTAGGGCGAAGAAAATAGTATGTAACAGTGTAAATGTCATATCAATAGTTCGTGTAAAAATAAGTAGGTATAGATAAGATCAAAGTTGTTCTTTTTTGTTTCGCATTTTAATGTTTTCAGTTTCTTTTAAAAATAATGTTAATCTTGAAGCCTGTATGTCGTATTGACATAACAAATAAAAATACTTTTTCGCATTGACGATTGCTATTGTTTACAAGCTGAGACACTCATAAAATCGACGAGGCGTTATGGCAATCGCAATAAAACAGAACGCGTTTTGATAATCGCAGTTGGTCCAAAACGCGTTCTGGGCTACATTAAACAGCCGGAAAGCGATAATTCGGAGATTGGCAAAATGATAGCAGCCAAAGCGCGTTTTGACCATATTTTCCGTCCATTGGCCGAAATCGGTGTTTGCTCCTAACACATATACCCGGCACTCTTATGTCTCAAAAGTTTTTCTTAAAATCATGTTATTGGCTCTGATCTGAGATCAACTAGCCGGTTGTATCTTAGATTGACATTTATTTTGAAGCGTAATATTTTCGTTATAAAAGAGCATAAAAGACATTTGTTTTCGAAAGCATGTATTATAAGTTATTCAATAGGCTTAAAAACCCAATTAGATTTATTTTCAACCGTTTTTTGCGTCAGGCGAATTCTTATTTTATTTGTTATACTTATGATTCCACGAAATAAATAAGTTTGCGTTTAAAACCAAAGATACTGCAAGATTTTAAATAATATAAGGACCTAATTTGCGTAGAAAAACTATTTGGTGCTATTTGAAAAACAGAAGATGAGGGTGAGTTTTAAGGATTGAAATACAAAAAAAAAAAATGTTTTAAAAACATGGTATTGTTATAAGTTCTTAGTTTGATTGGGTATGTCATTATTATATTATTTTATATGGAATATTATTCTAAATTATAAATGTAATGTAATACAATACAATATAATAATAATAATAAATCGACTTTATTGGCTCTGATATAGGTACAATAACAAAAAGAAGTACAATAAACCTGTGGCGAAGTCTACCCAAGCGGCTATTCCACTTAACTACAGGTGGGATAACCCAAAAAAAGAAACCTTAAGTAGTAGTAGGTAATGTAATGTGTACATAGCCTTTTCGCTTAATATTAGCATCTGAATGACAGGTGGGATAACCCAAAAAAAGGAACCTTAAGTATTAGTAGGTAGTGTAATGCGTACATAGTCTCTTCACCTAATATTACCAACCAGGTTTAGTAGAACTCAAAAAAAGGTATACAAGAATCTTTAAAATAGATGGATACGTAAACACATATGAAGTGCAAGGACCTAGTGTCTTTGCACTTTGTGTTTTGAAAGGTACCGAAAGTGGGAAATAAAAATGAGATGGATATTGTGTTGTATGGTTTAGGTATTGTCTACATTGCCGGCGATGCGTTGGTCTGAGCCGGTGAGCCAGCTGGTGGTGCAACTGACGGACGCGTGCCATCTGTACCACCGGCAGCACTTCGCGGCCGTGCTGGGGTCCAGGTACGTGGCCGGCTTGGACACGGGACTCGGATTCGGCGTGGCGCAGGTGGAGGACCAGATGCTGGCCGCTGCCAAGAACCTCGGCGTCGAACAGGCCTGCAAAAGCTACACCAGGTAATCGAACATCTTTGAACTCGTACTTATTCATCAACCGCTCTACAAAATCCTACCACATATACTTCGGTGAAAAATAAGTCTACAATTTACTCAAGTAGCATGTTGCTATCTTTAGCTGCAACGAGGTTAATAAGCAGGTTTGATCTCTTTTTTAATTTTGACTGCAATCGATATTTTGTTTTTAAAAAACCATGGAAAAAATGGAGCCAAGTTGATTGACTCATTACTTCCCACCCATTACGGTGATATCATTTTATTATTTTTCTCATTGCATGATAGTCTGAAATACCCTTGCAACCAAACCATTATCCGCCCGTCCTCAAAAAAAAAACATCCAACATAGAAACTCGTAAATAATTTCTTGCATCTCTGTAGGAACTAGGACGGTAATTCTGCAAGCTTCAACTGGATGAAACATAACGATCATGGACCCCCAAATCGCAAAAGTTGAGCTATTTTTATATTTTTAGTTTTTATATTATTCCTACGCCACCACTATCACGATTTTTAAAAACCATACGCATTTTCCATTCTCGTCACGGTCCCTTGGTTTCTGTAATAGGCAATGGACAGCTTTTTATGAATACAAAATTTTTTCAGTTTTACAACCCCCACCCCTTAACCACTCCAATTTCACACTCACCCAAAAAAAGTAGAACAAGATCGGGAACTCCTAAAACGCCGAAAAACGAATTTTGAGCTGTTCTTATATTTTTTGGTTTTTTATTATTGCTGTGTCGCCACTGACACGATTTCTAAAAATCATACGCTTTTTCCATCCTCGCCATGGTAGTAATTCTGTGTCAAAATTTCACTAAAATCAATTCAATAATGACCTCGTTATACAATACAGAACGATCTAAAGAAATACTCATCTTATGTACTTTTATACATCGCTTGCTAAAAAAGTGTATTATGCAGCTACTTCTTTCTTTCACAAGCCAATAGACAGCCCATTATGAACACAACACATTTTTCAGTTTTGCACCCCCTACCCCAATTTCATCTCCATTCAAAAAAAAGTAGAAAATGAATAGCAACCCCTAAAAACGAAGTATAAGGAATATTGGACTGGTCTGAATACACATACTTTTATTCAAAATTGCGAAAGATAGAGAACGTTTTTGCCGAAGTTGTAGCCAACCTTCTGTAGGAAGACGGCACCTCAAGAAGAAGAGGAATATTTGAATTTTTTTTTATTTTGCTAATTACTCCGCCTCCCATGCACCGATTTTCAAAATTGTAGGAGCATTACCTACTACGACCCCACGGCATATCGCTGCCCAAATTTCATCACAATATCCATGCAGCGGTTACTGAGATTACAACGTTAGAAGAACGCCAACATGTCTGTCTACATGTCTACAAACAGACAGGCAGGCAGACAGACCGACAGACCGAAATACAGACAGATCTATCGGTGTGGGAAGTAAAAAGCCAGTCAAGTCACAGTTTGGGCTTCACTAACCATGGGTAGATATTTATATCGATTACCTAATAAAAATCGGATTGTAGGTGTTGCAAGATGCTGAACCAGTCGTGGAGTAGGCCGTTCGGAGATATGCTGAACAAAATCAAATCGCAATTGGAGCAATGTCTGGTCAGCCAGGCGGATCGACTTATCAGGAGCAACGCATGGTTGCGTTTGGATACCGCACTCAGGTAGGTATCTTCTATTTTTATAATATTTATAATTCTCAAGTTCTAAATCTACAAAATATACACTCTAAGTTTACACATACCAAGCGTACACAAGCATTTTGAATCGATTACATCCCAGTGGTTAAAATTTGATAGAATAAGACAATTGCACAATAACTGCTGAGTTTTTTTATTCAATATTTTGCTTTTCGAATAATCATCCTTAATATTACTGATTTCACTAAATACAGCGTTTCTCCATTGATATTAACAAAAAAGTTGTGAACGACACTCTTCCTAAATTTTTATCTACCAAAAGCATCACGAAACGCTTCTGCGGATTTTGTTCTAAACAATTTTCTTTAAATATTCAAATCATTCATAATTTTATTACATGCCTCGACTGATTCATTGGAAGGGAAAGAAAAAATAAAGTTGTGTATCAGTGCGCTGAACAGTGTTGAACACAATTTGAGAGCTGTGAAGTATAGATAACAAAATAACAGTTTACCTACATGAAAAAATCATGTACAGGGCTCAAACACAGTATAAGATGATGAGAAGTGATGATCTCATTTCAGCTCCTCGCCATACAACTACAATTTGTCAAATATCTTTCACGTATTGTATATTTACACGTTATACAACCAGGTTCCACAAAATATCTTAAGAAATAAATGTCCCTAAATATTTAATACGTAACTTCGCGCTTTGTAATATGAATTGCCATTACTCCGTAGCTCAAAATGAACAACAACAAAAATGTAATCTATTTTCTATCATTTTTTTTTATGTTAGAATAAGTTTCTGAGTCTGAGGTATGGTTGAGTGAAAGACCTGTAAGCCAAATTCTTGAAATTTGGTGATTTTAAAGTCCGTCTTTTGAAATGTATATTTTTGTATAAATTTAGCTACTACTACTACTACTACTACATAACGTTTTTTACGAAATTTTTCCTAATTATAGTTATTAAATTTTGAGAGAGTTAGTTCTTGGCTACTAATAAAAGTATTAACTTGATCTGTACCGAACCGTAACCAGATATTGTCCTTGGAATACTGGCCATAACATTGATATTTCCCTCCATATCTACTTGTATATACAAAAACTTACAAAAAAGTAAATACGTGAACGGCTTGTGGTGTTTTTGCCAAGAACATACGATAGGATTTTGCATTATTTGAGGTTAAACGAGACTTGTGTTATTTTCGCTCATAACATGCGCCTTCTAATCTAGCGGAGTTTCTTAGTAAAAAGTGAATTCCGTAAAAACTGATTTATGTCAAGATCAAATGAAACGTCTTATTTTTGGCGGATAAACACCTATTATTACTATTAATATTACGATCGTAGGAGTCGCATAAAGGAGCTGACGCCGGCGCTGGAACCGGCGAGTCGGCTGCCTCGCGCCACCCACCTCCGCCACAAGAAACCGTCATCTTCTTCAACGTCAGCGGCCGTGAAATCCAACGCCACCCTGACCGTCAGCTCGTCGGATTCGTCGCGGAACTCTTCGCCAATCACGCAGCAGCAACATGCGGTGGTGGGGGGCAGCGGGCGGAGCAACGGACACGCCCCCTCGCTGAGGCGGAGCCTGCTACTCGCCGCCAAGGCGCCTCAACAACACGACCAACAGACCGCCAACGCCAAACCGCACGCGGCTCAGCACAAGAGGACAAGGTGAGATCGTCGTGTTCAAATTGGGAAAATATTCCGTGCTTAGTTCAGAGGTATTGTCGGGTTTTTACGCCGTCGTCTGTTCGTTTGAAAAACACCGACCTCTGAAGGTGGTAGCTACTCGAAACGTTAGGAAGAAATTTCAACAGGTGACGGCCTAAAAACGTAAGAAGACCCCTGAACTCTTCGACTGACTACAGCCGCGAAAGCCTAGACACCTTCATCCCTTACTTAAGTGCAAGACCTCTCGACTCTGGACTTTGGTATCGATGACAAACTGTTATGGCACACCTACATAATTATATTGAATTTTGTAAAAAAAAAACACTCGGCATATTATGCAATCGGAAATCTAAAAAAACAAACACGAAAACCACAAAGAAAACAAAATCGTGAATACACAATGCTTCCAAAGTTCGGGTACGTCGGTTTTGTTACTCTTGGTCGGGTTCTTAACAAAAAAGGCTAGGTTGTAGATTATGTGAGATTTGTAGGTTGGCATAGTTTTGACAGCTTGCCCGCTACTTCATGAAACGGATTCAAATCGATCTGAAAATTAAACATGTGAACACATGAGACGCCGGGTATAGTATCGTATTCAATTGGAATTGAATTCCCATATAAACGTAGTAACTAAAATAACGAAGTGACCACATGACACGTTAAACTCGTAGCGATTTTGTAAAATAGTTTTGAAATAAGGTGTCGGATGTTCTGTCAGTTCTGACTGCTTCTGTCACATCAAGAAAAATGTTGAATATTCGGCAAACAAAACAGAACAAAAACAGATAATAGAAAACATTTAAATGCGTAACGCTTAAGCATAACAAATTTATTCATATTTTACATAGGACAACACCTAAGTGTTACTTGCGTTAGGTTCCCTTCAAATGCACACTAGAAGGACGACTCTGAATACAGCCCTTGGTGCCTTTTTCTGGTTCTTTCACATCCTGTTTAACAGGTAAATGATAATTTGTAAGTCAGGGGGGCCCAGGATGGTTTCAATAAAACTTGATTTCTTTTTCGTTTTCTTTATCTGTATTTTTCACGTCCAACTTGTCTGACTGTCGAAGTGAAGATGTATTTTGTGGTTGGTAGAAAAAGGTGAAAAACATTCGATCATTCGAAAAAAATAGCCCCCCTTGTGGTGGTCGCAGGAAAACTAAAAAGCACATAATACATAATATGGAAAACTGGGTCTTAATACCTTTAATATTCGAAGGTAGGCACCGACTATTTTATAATTCTCATAGTCGGTGCGTAGAACAACTTAAATTTTAAATTGCGACTTTATCAACCGTGACTTGCACAAAACAAGAAGTCATTTTTGTGTTCGATTTGGGATGTGCTCTTATCAACTCTTGACAGATCTCTAGTTTGATTGCGGATGATCTATGCTCGGCCTGAGGGCAGTAAATCGAAAACGCTATAAGATAACCCATACCGCATCTTTGGGTCAACATAACTACTGGTTGACCAGAGCTTTTGACGTATACCGTCGATTATGAAATGGATTATTTTCGCTAACGACTAGTTTGCTTTTGACCACTAGTTAATTAACGATTGTGAAATTGGGCCTTACAGATTAAAAGATATTTTTCTGGTCGATTGCAGCAGCGGCGGGGGCAGCGTCGGTGGTGTCGTAGGCGGCAGCACTTTGACGCAACCGACGGCGGCGAGCGCGGCGAAATGCGCGGCCGCCCGGATGGCCAGAGAAGCGAGACAGCGGCAGGCGGCGGCGCATCCAGCCCCGCAAAGGCCCCTAGGAGGCAGGGCGCCACAGCTACAGCTGCAGAGGACCTCGAACGCAGCCACCACCACCTCCAGGCAGTCGTCGTCGTCCACTTACTCCTCCATCAGGACCATCACCAGCGGAGTCTCCAGGAACTCCAGCACCTCCAGCGTAGGTAGGTTAGGTGGGTGGTTGCTATATATATCGGAAAATACATTTTACAATTTACACGAGACTAAATACTATACATAAATGGGCAAATAATATGACAAGTAGATGCAAGCTTCTCTAGAGTTTGTTTGATATTGACAAATGTAGACGTGCTACCACAACTCCTTCTAACAAAGCCCTGGGGGTGTTTGAGATAAGATAGATTAATTAAAACAAATGTTGCAGTTGCCACTTGAAGATAAATCTGTATATAAATAGATAATACTGTTAATGACGAATAATTAAATAATTTATGAAGTTGATAAATAAATGTTAGAATGACTAATTATTGGTTGTTAAGATGCAAGAAGTAACAAGAGATATTGAAAAAATAAATTTGTCGACGTAAAAAATTATTACTTTTCATCATTTTGTTTAGATAAATGTGAAGAAATTTTATTATTTTAGTAGATATAACATTTAGGGCCGATTTTTACAACACGCGCATTTTAACAAAGACTGACCAATCAGAACAGCCTATTCAAAAACATGCATCTGTCAGAGTATTCTTATATCTTTTCCAATCTGATTTTCCATCCTAAATGGGCGAAAAATTGCATTTTCGTATTTAACAAAGAGTTGAGCAATTGCAAATCTCGACCAATCAGATTCCGCAGAAACAGTACATTTGATCACTGGATTTTTGCTGTATCAAATGATGATGACAAGAAATTCAAATTACGGCATCATTTTAATAAAACAATAATTTGCTATGGATAATAGTTATAAATACCTGCAATATACCTTTGTATTATAGTAAAAAGGCGTAAAAATAATATTGCATTACTGGTTACCCATCCTTCTTAACAGCGAAGCTTACAGGCTGGTAAAAGTATAAAGTATAGTCGTATAAGTTTATTTTTTGTAAACCAGAAACCTGCCGTATACCTAGTTAGAAATAAATCAGGTGCTCTATATACTTTTCAGAGAAATGGGGGGAACTAGCACGGGGAATTTTTATTCATATAAGCATGCACCTTTACAGCTTCTGTGAATATTTTTATAAGAAGATCTATAACAAACATTTGTCTATTTCTCTATAATCAATCTGACTGTCTGAGATGGGATTATTAATTATTAATTAAGGTAGCTGTGATTAATAGTAATTTTATGATTCTGTCACAAACTAACGCAGTTTGCAATTAGTAATTATACAATAATTATAAGGTAAACATGAAAAATCTGGCATTAATTTGCAAATCGTTTGCTTTTTTCTGATTTTCTGCTTTATAGCGGAATTGATCCATGAATTCTAAAATACTTTTGACAAAAGTGTCATCCATCTTTGACGTTTTGTTTCCAATATTGATTAAATACCATTGGATGATACTTATAACATAGCCTTCAATACGAAATAGAAAACTTTTACTAAATAACATCCAATAGAAAAGCTTAGTCAAAGCCTTTGTTAAAATATGCATGTTGATAGAATCGGGCCATAACATCTATATAAGAGTAGCTGATTCGCTAAACTTCCCCGCAATGAACTCCATACTGTGCTACACCATGTAATTGGTTAATAAAGGCATATTATATTATTATTATTATATGTCCCTTTCCAATACAGCATAATATAATCCATCCGGAAGTGATGAATTTTCTAGTGAACATGCCTATGAAAAGCTCAGCCAAAACATGAGTAGATTTCAAAATGCTCGATTTAACTGTGACAAGTGATGTTTGTCGATGTTTCCAGCAGCAGCGGCGGGTGGCAAGGCGAGAGCAGAACCGACAGCACCATCGAAGCTGAGCAGTGCCCGTCGTCCGGATTACGGCAGCAGATCGAGCTCTCCGTTGAAGAGCGACGCCAGCCGCACCAGCTCCCCCAGGAAGCTGCAGGAGAACGGGGGAAGCAGCAAGAACAGCAGCAGGGTGTCGTCGCCCATCAAGACGACCACCACCACCACGAAGACGCTTAAGGACGCCGCCGGCAGCGGGGCAGCAGCGCCGAGACGCAAAACGACGGCGGCGGTGCGGAAAACCACGACGGCTATGACGTCCACGCGCAAGGAGGAAGTGCAGCAGGAGACGAAGCCCCCCGCGGTGCTGCAGCGGTCCAGCACCTTCCTCAAAGACGAACCCACCGTCTTAGGGAAGGTCGTCTGAACTGACCGCGTTCCGCCGTTGCCGTTCTTCTTGAGCTACGTTTTCCTACAAATTCGCCAGTGGTTGGTAGCCGCGACTGGGTAGCTGGTACCAGTTCGCTACATTTCGGTTAACGTAAATTAAATAAAACTGTTCTCCTACAAATTCGCGAATCGCTGCTACCAACGATTCTTCGCTAGGCGCTGGTCGTTATTAGTTTGGCTCGCCCGAGAGCAGTGCAGCGCCCTAGTCGTAGCGAATTTATCAATATTTCTATTGGGTTTCAAAGGTGACTAGAAAATGATAAAACACTTGTTTGTCTTGTTAGTAACAACCCAGAATTATATGACTGAATATCACGTATATCACATTTAAAATATAATTAAACTGATACCGCGAAATTCAGAAAAATTCCTTAAATTTTATTTCATTATCTAGTAGATACTTTTCAATTAAAAGAGATTGAAAACCTTCTATTTGCCTGTTATTAAACATGGCCAGTTCTTTCTGTCTGTGCCTCTCATTTTGGAGTGCCAAATATAAAATTAAACTTTCGTCTTCTACCTGATATTGTAATAGCATTGACATAACCGCCCTTTTACTAATATTCATTTTCAATATGCAACTTTTCGGTTCACTACAACTTTGAAAGATATCCAATATGTACCTAGGAAAACAATCTTGACAACTGTACACCTACCAGGTGGGTAGTGGCTACCAGTGACCAGCGAATTTGTAGAAAAACGTACCTTTAGGCTGAGAATGGAGAATGGGAGAGATCAGTCATCTACAAACGTGTAGAAGGAGAGAACTTATCCTGTGGGGTTACCTTTCTAATTCCTTGTGCTTCATTAGCATACAGTTAAAACCGCGTACACTAACGTTTCGGCCAGCTCTGTAGCCTTTATCAAAGCCCAAATTATTTCATTGAAAATAATTTGGAAGAAGTAACATTGTTAACAACTTTGCTAAACACGAACATTTTATCAGATTTTTCAGTTTCCACAAACAGCTATTTCTTGAATATTTTTTCTAGCTAGTATCACAAAAAATAACTTCTTACGAGTGTTTTGCTTATCACTAATCACAAAGTGTTATTTTTTAAGAGTTTTTTTCCGTCTAACCAATATCTGATTCTAACACGTCACCGTAACTTTCTGAACCAAGCAGCCGTCTGCCTCACCTTGTCAAAACGTTGTACATATTATGGTAGTTTCTACTTATTTTCATCTCTATAATTTTGTTTTTCTGCTCTAACTTGAGTAACGTTAGGCAATAGTTAATCGCGGTTTAAATTAAGGACTAATGAAGCTTGATGAATATAGAATACATGGCTCTTTCGATGTATCACTGTGAATCCTGTCCCTAGTCCCGTTCGTTTTCATTTCCTACATAGAATACCCTTAGGTACTGAAAAATCTAATATTTTTTCTGCTAGCAATAAAATCAACGTCAGATTGTAACCTATACTATTAAATCATGCTTCGTTTCAATGAATGGTAGCAACAAATCCGTTTAAGCATTATGGTTAACGCAGACACACACAGTTATAGACTACTTAGCTTATGAGGTAGAACATCTTTATCAGTAGTCAGTCAGTCAGTAGTAGTTTCTGTTTTGCAATAACTACACTCATATCACGTTGAATTTCAAGTCTACTCAGTTTATTCCATATTAATGATAATACCTTATAAGATTTGTGTTATTTTCTTACGTATTACTAAACTTGAAAGTTTTTTGCAAGTTAGCACTTAGAAATATTTGCTTCGTTTCTATATTTCAAGTGTATGTTATTACAAAATACAAATAAGAATGCTTTGACTTTTACAAGTCTACTGCATATCGTCTTCATTGCTTGAAAATAATTTTAGTTGAAAAATAAGTTGACTGACGTGATCAAATATGCCTTTCGATTAATTCTGATTCAGCAGACCATAAAAATTGTACCAAATTTTCAGTGCTTGTAAATTTTTAACAGCTTTTTGCATATGTAAAGTTGCTGACTTCGAGTAAAGTAACTGAAAAGTTAACAATTTCTTTTTCCTTTTCAGGACCGTGTATGTTTTGCTATTAAACCTCCTCATATAGTATATTTAAACCCCCACAAAACTGACGATTTGATGTGTCAAAATATAAGAAAAAAGCGTGATTTTTGTATGTTCTGATCTCTCCCAGGCACCCGTATATAGTTTTTAATTTGTCATTTATTTGTTGTAGGCTGTGACAGAAATGAATTTTGCGTTTGTACGGTTAAAATTTAAGATGTGATGATGAGAAGCATTCCATAAGTGAAAGTAAAGGTGTTTGAGATTCTGACTATAGAGGAATGCGCGAACAAAACCGTGTTATTACAACAGATAACATAATAAGCTCTCTGATGGCTCTCTTCCACACCTGGTCGTTTCTATGACAGCTTCGAGAACATTCCTAGTCGTATGTCATCTGATTTTTGATCTCATTTTACGTGCGTAAAATTGTGATAATTGTTTTTAAGCATATTTTTTAGTATATTAAACTTCCACAATATCCTGTGTTAAATAGAATTTCTGCTTAGGTACATAAAATGATTAAAAAATGCTAAAAATCCGTATATGTTATGTACAGCATATTTAAGTATTCAAGATTTTCAATTTTTAGGTTGCAAAATGTTGAACGTACTAGATTTTTAGAAACGTATTCTGTATTGTTTCCTTGAATACTAAGTATTTTCATTTGTCAGTCAGTCTATCGACGCCACGTTTTATATGGACATGATCAGAGTTCGGTGAATATAATAATTTGTTGTTTATTCTGGACAATATTCACCACTGTCCATATTAGGATCTATAAAATGTTGTGAAATATACAGGGCGAATTTTTAGTACCGGATCGGTCGATAACTCCACTACTGTAGAAAATAGCGAAAAAAGTTGAATATAAAAAAGGCAGCCAAGAATATGCTCCTTACTCAAATAATATTTCTATTTATACAGGGTGATGCATAACTACGTGAGATGCAAACATACATTCGTTCTTTAAATGAGACACCCTATACACCGTGTCCCAGGACGAATCCCGAAAACTTTTAAGGGATGAAACATCCTCAGATCTTCTCGGGTTTTTAGGCCGTCGTCTGTTCGAACTTCTTCCTAACGTTTCGCCAGCACGAGTGGCTAGCATCTTCAGAGGTCGGTGTTTTCCCCGAGAACATTAAAGATTTTTCAGTTGACGACGGCCGCGAAAGCCTCAACACCTTTAAGGGATGATTTCTGGCACCGACTTGTGATATAATATGATTAAATTATATGTCTATTCTTAATAGCAAAAATGTTGAAATTCTCTTAATTAGATCGCGAATTGGTTAATGTGTGGCCCCCTTTATCATATTCATATCCTACGAGCAATACAACATAATATATTTGCTGTAAACTATCGACAAAAACATTCAAAATACCCGTTAGAGTAATCCGACCTTTTCCGTTTTTGCAAGGAATTCCCGAAAGTGAAAGTGGGCCCCATACACGTTTCAGTTATCTTTACAACCAAACTTCAAACGTTGATTTCTGTGAAACAAATGCGAATTTCATAATAATTCCTTTTGATATCGGCTTCTCATTCTGAAATATAAGTGATACATTTTTTTTGGGATTCGTCCTGGGACACGGTGTATATTCTATAAAGTCAACGACGCATATCCATATACAGGGTGAGGTAGAATACAAAAACTAGATTATCTCTTTTTTATACCAAAAACCTATTTTTTATACCAAAAAATTGCTCTTTCGTATTTGTATATCATTTCATATACTTACATTCATCGATTTCTTAGATATTTCGATTTTTCTGCAAATTTTAAATATACCTTCAATTTGTGTACTGAAATTTATTTATTTTGAGAAAATTCGGTCGAATTTGATTTATATTTAACGAACAACTAAAATATAAGGCCGTAATAGTATTTGATGAAGTCAGAACCCTGAATTGTCGGGATAATATCAAGTCAAGTATGCTGAGAGGAAACAATTTTATAGAGGTGATGCATAATTATCAAGCAGATCAATCAGTCAGGCTATGAAATATTAACTGACCCAGTCTGAATAAAAATATTCTTCAATCTTTCAAATGCATCAGTTTTAGAGTGCCTCCGTTCTGGATATCGCTGTGGATAATGTTGATATATTCTAGAGGCAAGTAGGAAATTTTTCAGATTCTCCTAAACACCCTCTATTTGTTATTGAAATATCCTGAATAATGTTACAATACCTCATATTTAAGAACGAGAAACATTAGTTTTAAATATGGCGTAATATACAGGGTTGGGATAAAATATGGAACCAAGCAAATAACTTTGGAACGGAAAGAATGATATTGCTGAAAATTTATACGCAAGTGTAGCGACGTATAGTGCATCCGAAGACATTATGTTAGCTATTAATGTACTTCCGGTTTAACCGGAAGTACCGTCAACTTTTTTAATTTAAATGGGACACCCTGCATATTTTTGCACATTTTAATACATTTTTTTCCGAATACATCCATGGTGGTTTGGGTATTAGTTTCTGTAAAAACGGGAAAGATAAAGCTTCTTCATATGTTTAAAATGCCGGCCATTTACCTCCTGACGTGAATTGATTCGACTAGGTAACTCAGCAATTTGTCAACAGACTTGCATATTGTCAGGAAGTAAATGTCGGGCATTTTGAACGTCCGAGGTAATTTCTTGATAATTCATTTTAAATTTTCTTATTGTAACGCATGAAATAAAATGAACGTTTCAGTAAAGAAAAAAGCTTTATCTTTCGCATTTTTACAGAAACAAATACTAAACCTACTATGGACGTATTCGGAAAAAAGGATGTATTAAAATCTGCAAAAATATACAAGGTATCCCATTTGAATTAAAAAAGTTGACGGTACTTCCGGTTAGACCGGAAGTACATTATAGCTAACATAATGTCTTCAAATGCATTATCCGTCACTACATTTACCTGCAAATTTTCAGCAATATCACCCTTTCCGTTTGAAAGATATTTGCTTGGTTCCATACTTTATCCCAACCCTGTATAGGGTATCTCATTCAAAAAAGTATGTTTGCATCACCATTTAATTATAGATCACCCTGTATAAATCAAAATATTTTCTGATCAAGGAGCATATCCTTGGCTACAACTTTTATATACAACTTTTTTTGCAGAACAGAAGACATTCTTTCCCCAAAAATGTGTAATTGGTGTTCTGGACCCGTTTTGAGAGAAGTGATTCTTTTAAAAAGCGTAGGAACAATTATTTCTCCTCCATTATTTCGCGAGAAAGCCGTGTTTCTCCTAAAGTGTCATTGACGTCAGCGTGACAGTGTGAAATCTTGTGAGTTGATTTATTGAATTTGTGTTTTGAATGTTGCATTTGAATTATTGACAAGAAACCTAAAGGTTGACATAAATAACAGCCGACAGCTTAGCCAATCTTAAATGCCCTATTTTGATTGGTGTGTCAGCCGATTAATCACAGACTCACGGTATTTCATATGTATTTATAATTCTCTTGAGAATTCCAATTCCGATGCCTGTCAAGTTCACCTATTAACTTTCTCAGGAGAACATTGTGAGAGAAACTGTTCCTACGAGGAACTAATTCTCTCGAACTCCAAAAACGGATCCCAGTTATCGGTTATCGACCGATCCGGTATTAAAAACTCACCCTGTATGTAATAGGGTCTTTACCGTACTTCTTTTAACATTCCGTTTCCGTTAAAATTGATCTACTATACGATTCGTAGGTTGAACGAATTGCTTTGTTTCGTTGTAATTAGATTTCGGTCTTTTAAAGATGGTTTTACGTTTTAGTAGGAACATACGTGTATTGTTGAACTGTAGTATCTGCCATATTTTTTCTATTTATTACTTGGCAAATATTTTACGGTACGTAGCAGTAGGAAGGTATTTATTTGTATATACAGTTGTCTCACAGTATATAAAAAATGTATGTATGTATCGATTATAGTGATTATAGTCTTAATTGGATTGAATTTTAGTACACAAATTTTTGTGCCTAAACGTTTAGAAACGGGTTGATCGCGAGGGTCGTGTTTCGTTTTATTTTAAATAAAAGTTTCATCTTATGCAAATATTTGTTTTATTAATACACCCTCCTTTTCATTTTACTAAAATAATTTATGTGGCTACGACTGATTACTCTAGCGTTCTCCAAACAAAACAGTGGATTAGAGTTTTTATGGTTTATTTTTAGATCCGATTTATATGCCTGTTTTGTCTCAGGATTGCACTATTATGCATCATTATGTTACAGAACGTATACTAATTTTGAATTATCACAAACGCAGATGCAATAATGTACAATTTGAGGCTTCACGAATGTTCGGATGGATATAAAAAGATGTTTATGTCGCCAGGGCTTCCTTCACGGATCAATGGACAGTCTATTGTGAATACAACATATTTTTCAGTTTTTTCACCCTTTCACTCCCCAACCACCCCAATTTCACCCTCACCAAAAAAAAAACGCAGAAAATGATCAGGGACACCTCTATAACACTTAAAAATGAAGTTTCAGCTGTTTTTATATTTTTTGTTTTTTTTATTATTTTGCGCCGCCACTGGCATGATTTATAAAAATCATACGCATTTCTATCCTCGCCACGGTGGTAATACTGTGTCAAAATTCCATTAAAATCAATTCAACAGTTTCCTCGTTACACAATATAGAACGATCTAAAGCAATACTCTCGTATGTTTACACCAAAAAGTCTTTTGGTTGGCAAGGCAATGTTCGGATGGACCTAGAAAAAGTTATTTATGTCACTAGGTCTTCCTTCACAGGTCAGTGGGCAGTCTATCATGAAAGCAACAAATTTTTCAATTTTACTAACTCCCCCACCCCCCAACCACCCCAATTTCACCCCCACCCAAAAAAGTAGAAAACGATCAGGAACCCCTAAAACGCCTAAGAACGAAGTTTGAACAATATTTATTTTTTTTGGTTTTTGCTAATTACTCCGACGTCCTTACCTACATTACCTACTACGACTCCACAACATATCGCTACCCAAATTTCATCACAATCCATGCAGCAGTTACTGAGATTACGAGGCTAGAAAAACGCCAACAGACAGACCGACGGAAATGAGTGACGTGGATTTTCGTTATGTAGACATCATGAAACGCCCAAAAAGCGTATTCTGTCAAAATCGAAAATTTTCGCGATTACAAGACTCCCTCCACCTATCGGTGTGGGAAGTAAAAATCCAAGCGTTTCATCTGTGCAAGTAGTTTTCCGATCCAAAATCCAAATGACAGTTTTTGTCCCAGAGCTGAATTAAATATCCCCAAATGAAAATATTACTGGATTTCTGGGAAACTGATATCGGCTGGCAAACTATAATAGTTATGCATTTAGGAGGAAGAACGCTCGAAGATAATATAAAACAGCCGTTTGTAGCTTGGGCGAGTGGGTAGGGTGGGTAAGGGTGGTATGCTATGCTGTGCACACCCTGAAAAAGGCTTTTGTGCTTTTCCGTCGCGCAACGGACTGACGGGGGATAATGGGAGTGCAGAGAAGAGAGTTCTCGGCAGTGATACACGGCGGCACATAGAGCGCCAGGCCAGGGAAATCCTTCATATCTTCCAGTCAGTTTGGTCGTTACAATGAGATGCAGATCTCTGCGCGGCGGATTTGCATAAAATTTCGCTACCGAAGCCGCATCTGACGCCTGTTGACGCGCTTGCTTGCCGCTCGCTCTCGTCTGCTGCTCTCATATTTCTAATTGTGAGCCAAACTTTATTCAAACGTTCTGGAGATGTTTTAGTTGCATAACTTTTTTGTGATTCCTTTAACCATTACATCCTTTTACTTCCCACACCGATAGGTGAGGGGGATATTGTGATCGCGAAAATTTTCGATTTTGAGATATACTTTTTGGACGTTTTATGATGCCTACATAACGAAAATCCACGTCACTCATTTCCGCTGGTCTGTCTGTCGGTCTGTATGTCGGTCTGTCTGTCTGTCGGTCTGTCTGTTTTTCTAGCCTCCTAATCTCCGTAACCGCTGCATAGATTTTGATGAAATTTGGGTAGTGATATGGTGTAGGGTCGTAGTAGGTAATGTGGCTACAATTTGGAACATCGGTGCATGGGCGGTGGAGTAATTAGCAAAAAACGAAAAATTTCAAATATGCCTCGACTTCGTTTTTAGGTGTTTTAGGGGTTCCTGATCATTTTCTACTTTTTTTGGGCGGAGGTGAAATTGGGGTGGTTGGGGGGTGGGGGGTTGTAAATCTGAAAAATTTGTTGTACTCATAATGGGCTGTCTACTGACAGAAAGACCTAGCGGCATATTACACTTTTTTAGGTCCATCCGAACATTGCCTTGCCGATTACAGAAACCAATAAGGGACTTGAACTTTCTGATGCATACAAAATACATACGAGTATTACTTTGGATCGTTTTGTATTGTGTTATGTGGAAACTTCTGAATTGACTTTAATGACATTTTGACACAGATTTATTACCGCGACGAGTATGGAAAGCGCGTATGGTTTTTAGAAATCATTTCAGTGATGGCGCGGCAATAATAAAAAAAAAACTAAAAATATGGGTGGGGATTTGTAAAACTCAAAAATTTGTTGTATTCATGATATATTGTCCATTGACCTGTGAAAGAAGCAACTAGTAGAATAAAACACTTTTTTTGCGGCAGGGCTAGCGATGATTTGATTGCAGGGGCATCTAGAATATAGTTTCATGCTGTGGGGAAAATAATAAAACTAGTATCATCGGAATTTGTGGGAAGTACTGAGTCAATCAACTTGACTACATATTTTACTAGTAAAATTTATCCAGTTACAAATGAGTACTTTTGCGAGTCAAAATCATTGTGATGAACTTGCTTGACAGTTACTCGCAAAAATGATTGCATTTCTACGAATAAGCAGGCAGGCATCGTGTGGATTCACTCTTAAATATCTCATGAGAAAATGCGGCGAAATGCCATCAGTGCACAGTGCACACTCGCACAGACAGACGGCAGAGCGTTGGCGTTAAGCCGAATCGAGTGCACATTGCCTTCCAGTGGATGTGGAAGTGGAAAGTGCCTGTCCAGTGTCCAGGAGTGACTGCGGAGTGCAACTGTAACTTAGATGCGAGGTAATTATACCGCGACGTACAACAGCGGAAACCTGTAGCGCAGACGACACGGACCGAAATGGAAAAGTGGATTTTAAAAACGTTCCGCCGAGCAAATAAAAAGCGAAATCTTGTTGAGAGGCGCCGCGCCGCAGAGTGCCCATAAAAATAAACGTCACATATAATTCGGCCATACTTTCAGCCGAATGGAATGCTGCAGAAGTGCAGACAACAACGACAATAGCTGAATAGCCGCCGACGACGTGATTAGCCAATTCTAGTGAGACTTGCGAGCTGAACTGCCATAAAAGCCGCATTTCAGACTTGCGTGCGAAAAGATTGTGTCCATTACAGAAATAAATAGGTACCACCGTTTTACACTCTGTCACTTTCTCGGAACTGCAATGGGATGACGTTAACCTACGTTTGAGGTCTTATATAATAGGTATTGCAACTGCTTCGACTGCAAATTTACTGCACTGCACTGGTCGTTCTGATGAGGTAACCATTCGAACGCATCGTCACCCTTCTTTCAAAAGGACTTATCTCACAGAATGATTAAATTGAGTAGCAGTAGTCTGCAACTACCCTCTTAATGGCGCATCTCAAATATGGATAGTCTCGAAGTGTCGACACGGCTCAACAATCAGCTATCTAAAGCCGCGTTCTCAGAGCTTCGAACTGTCGTGGCTACACTTCCCCACTCTTTTCACATCCGTGCTGCGAAATTTGGAATGTGTCGCCAGCGACAACAGATGACAACGTGATGACATCTGACGGCCGTGCAATGACACTTCTGTCCTTTGACAGATAGTAAAGTTGAAAATAGCCAACTACACAAGCTGTCGCTGGCGACACAGTGGTGAAGGAATAGGGGAAGTCCGGAAGTCTATTCTCGAAATACTATTGGATACTGAAGTGTCGCTGGCGACACTACGCTGCTTTGAGAACGAGGCTTTACTCACAGTCAGTTCCTTTGTGATGACGTGTTGCAAATATCTGACGTCAGCGACGCCATTTTGGGTAGGGTGACCATATGTCCGGAAAATCCCGGAAATGTCCGGAAATTTGGACTTAGTTTCGTATCCGAGCAGAATTACAAAAAACGGTAAAATGTCCGGAATTTGAACCCCAGTCGAAAATAATTGGCACAACATCCACCAAAATGGACACATACAGCTAATGGGCAGGCAAAAAATCACAAAAATCGGTAAAATGGGTAAAATCTACGGAATTTGAGTCCCAATCGAAAATAGTTGGCACAACATGCAGCAAAATAAACAAATACATGCAGTTAACGGACAGCCCCCCCCCCCCCCGAGGTAAGCCAAGCGTCCGGAATCGATCTATGAAGTAAGTATATGGTCACCCTAAGTTTGGGATAGTTTCATTCGCCATGACAGCGGCGAACTAGAAAAAAGTGTACAACAAGGCAGCATTAAGAAATACCCATGCGGTGTAAAAGGAAGGAAAACATTAAAGACAACATAAAGTTTATGATGTTGTCCTAAATGCTCCTCCTATAAAGTACTAAATTTGCGTTGAGATCTATATTATTTATGTCTTAATGTATGTATATGTATACTCATATTCTATGTAGACAGCCATGACCCTGCCGTGCCACCGCTGTTGAAATCAGAACCAATCTAACCCAAAATCTCGATGCGCAAAGGGATCGGCGCAAAGCATCCCCAGACTTTGAATAAGATATCTGATTGTTTGTTGAGCCTTCGTTATGACGTGCCATCCTCAATTTTGACACGTAAAGACTCTCTCAGTGGCCCATCTTAAGATAGGCCACTTGCTAGGAAACCACTGAAAAAAACTAAAAATGGGATAAGCCCTTTTGTAAAGAAGGCGACATGTTAATGTTGTTCGTTTAAGTTGTCCAGCGCTTTTTTGAAAGATAAAATATATTTTCCGATAGCATTTAACAAGTCGTGTAGCGACGTAACTACGTATTATCGAAGCGTTTCGTTTCTTGGAAGTATTACGTCCACCACTTCGGCAATCGTGGCATGTTAGACGGCAATACATCGTCATGCCATTAACAGAATGACGTTTCACGCGAACTTGTTTCATTCTACACAATAACAATTAACGTTTTCATTAATTTAAAATATACTGCCCGATTTTATAAATCAAAAAGCAATTAACATTATGTATTCTAAAAAGAAAATCTAGCTTTAGCGTAATATAATCATAGTAGAAGCTTTGATTAACATATTTACAACCAGCATGGAGTCTAAGCATTTGGGGTGGTATTACTGAAAACCGCATATTAACTTAAGGTTTTCTAAAATTTTCTAAATGAAAATTTGGAAAACCTGTTGGAAAATTTACCACTGGAGTGTGAGAATAATGTGGTTACAGGTAGATGGAGCGAAAGCACATTTTAGTATTGAGACCGAAACACTTTGGATGAAAGGTTTTCTGCCAATTGTTTCGTCTGCGAGCCACGCCACCTACGATTTTTCCAATTCCTATGCCATAATTACAAAACCGTAAATATCTTGAAAACCATCAAAAAGCCACATGTGCTTAGATAAAAGTGAAAGAGAATTTAATTTCGCATCCACCGATGTGAAACTTATGATACAATCCCATTTGAAAAATGAAAGTTTTTAACGTTTTTAACTTTTCAAATTTGAAAATTGCTAGTCTATTGAATTAATGTTCTTTTGAAACAATAACCTTACTGAAACACAAATACGTCCCTTGCTTGTTTCAAAACCGAAAACCGCATCTTTCTATGTAGCGTTTAGTATCAGATATATTAACGTTTCTTGTAAAGTACTACAAACGTCAAGTTTTGTAAAAATTGCTGAATAACTCCGAAAATAGGCTTCGTAGTAAAAATAGATGCTGGATTCAAAAACGTAATAATATACAGGGTGTTCTATTTAAAATAAGGAAGTTGATGCCTACTTCCGGTATATCCGGAAGTCCGCCATCTTTGAAATTATTTTCTAAATGTAGAGCATTTGAAAATAAACGTTTTTTATTTAAAACATTTTCGTCTAATTTAAACGGTATGGCCGCTAGGGAGCACCGCGCGCTTATTGGACCACCCTGTATATACCCACATCTCAAAGGCATGCAGCTTTCTTATATTTTCTTTTTTGAGGGTCCAGGCTTCAACTCCATAGAATAATAAAGAGAATAGCATCATCCTACGGTACGAAATCTTACGTTTATATCAAGGTTTCTATTTGACAAGAGTGACCTCACCTTCGTATGAGCTGTTCTTGCTATTTCTATACGTCTATTTATTTCTGCAGTTTGATCATTCTCTTCATTTATAATTGTACCCAAGTATTGATATTTTGCAACGCTTCCTCTTTATTTGTTTAGGGTGTTCATATATTTTGTCTTTTTCAGATTCAATTGTATAATGTATAACAATCCTAAGAGATCTGGATATCAGGAATCCGATTTGAAACTTGCATTCCCTGTGACATCCACTCGGTTAAACAACAGTCGCTTCCCGGGCCAATTTTATTCATAATACGCGCAAGTGAAGGTCGGAGGGTTTTAATCGCATCACCCTTTCTAAGGGCGCGAGGTGGCTCCCTTGCGGCTTTCTTTCCGCCTTGTAAATCAACGCAAGGGCCGGCGAGCCCTTTCCGTCATATTTTCCTCCTTGCGAGAGCCGCTTTCTTCGAACGGCGTACCTATCGTTCGACGCAGGCCCTTAGGGGACGCGTGCTAATTGCCCCGAAGGCCAATTTTGTTTCCCGGGTAAACATTGGCATTGGGGGGCTGTCGACACCCTTATACGACCTTTCATTTTTTGGAGGACAATAAGTTGTTTCTCAGGAGAGGCACAGGAAACAGTCGCGGCACGTCGGGAAGGCCAAAGCCCCCCACTTTTTATGAGGAATTAAAAAAATTAATAGGAAATTATTTTTTGCGTGTTCATTTTTTAACTTTATTATATATATATATTGTTAAATTCTAGTCATTATTTTAAATTACGGTAATAATAAAAAGATCTCAGCTGAAGCATGAGGGCTACTTACCAATATTTTGGACGAGGAGCTTTTGATTTCTCTAATTTTGGCTAAAACAATAATACTTTCAAAGCATTTACAATCTACCGAAATTACAGTATCTCTTGTTCTTCTCAAAATAACTGCAACCAATGCTACTTTGTAAAGTTACAGAACTGAAGAGTATTTCTGTAAAATTTTTGAAAAAATGAAAACGTTGCCAAAAGAAATAGAAGATTTAGGGTTTGAAATTAAGGAGGTCTCTTTACCACGACAAAAAAAGATTCCCAAAAAGCTAGATCCAATCGCAAATACTGTTTTTAATTTTACTGGGATTAAAGATTCTTTACGGGTTAACTGTTTTTCTGTTTTTTTTGTTTCTCTGGACCTTTTGATTCAAAATTTGAATACCATGGATCAAAAGAGGTTATCCGGCTTGGCGTTAATGACCATAGAGAAGCAAAGTAGGTACCGCAAAGCTGATAAGTCAAGATGGACTCGAGACGCTTGTCACAAGGTTTGCTATAATAAAAAGAACAGGCGGATGTTATTTCATTAGAGAACAGATTTTACTGATATGCAAGTTTCAATGTATTTTATTTTGAAAGCCTTTATAAAAATATGGAACGTATTTTAAATAGAATCATTTTTTACTTAATTTTGCCCCCCCCCCACTTTTTCGAGGCACGCGCCGCCCTTGATAGGAAACGATAGTAAACCTGAGCTTTTCTTGTTTCAAGTTTTAACCAAATCACCTTTATGAGGATACGAGCATACCAGTAGGCAGTATATGACGAGTGGAAGATAATACTTTAGAAGAATACTGTACAAACCATCTCCAACAATTTTTATTTATTTATTTTCAAGAAGCGCTACTTATTGATGACTACTTCTACAGGGTGTAACTTTTAAGAATGTCCACACCTGTACCACCATGTAGATCTCGCTGAGCTGATCATTTTTCGATAAGCAACATGGGTCCAAAAACGAACCGTTGCGGAGATAACGCAACCGAAAGTTATCCTTTCTGACGCTTGAAGTTAGTTACGGATCAGCTGCTAAGACAGATTCGGGTTGTCAACGTTTAATCGTCATGACCAAAATATCAAAAGTAAACCAAACAAATAAAACAAAAAAAACATTGCAAAAAAAACAACAACAAAAAACACCGAGATCAGTTAAAAATCAGTGAAGGAGAGGCTCCACGTGGCCATCGCCTTCTTGCACGCACAATCTGGCTTGATGGATGACCGATGCAGTGGCAGCGTTGGTTACCTGTGGCTGCTCCCTGACGTCTCCAGCTGCTGCAATGATGCGTGCAATCAGCTCTTCTGCTGTGTGCGGTGCACCCCCTTGGTAGACAAGTGCTTCCTGGTGACCCCACAGAAAAATTCCAGGGGATTGAGATCTGGAGCCCACGCCGGCCACGCTACTGGATCACCTTGGCCGATCCAACGCCCTGGAAAAGCTGCATCAAGATGAGCCCGGTCTTGCGCTCCGTAGTGGGCTGGAGCTCCATCGTGCTGAAACCACATTCCTCTTCGGACCTGAAGAGGAACATTTTCAAGCAGACTTGGAAGGACATCTTGGAGGAACACGATGTAGTTGTCGGCGTTGAGTCGCGCTGGGAGCATGTACGGGCCAATTATTTCAGGCGTCAGAAAGGACTACTTTCGGTAGCGCTATCTCCGAAACGGTTCGTTTCCGGACCCATGTTGCTTATTGAAAAATGATCAGCTCAGCGAGATCTACACGGTAATATAGGTTTGGACATCCTTAAAAGTTACACCCTGTATAGTGTTCTTTTACTTCAATAAATTTGTGCCACTCACATTTGTTATTATTTAGTATAGTAGTACCACTTGCTTCATTACTTTGTCGTCTCAAACTAAGCGATTCAAGTCAAACCCAAATATAGGCAACCAGTTATACAGCCCGCAGACTACCTTGATTTCAGTGTTTATTTATACATCATATCCATCAAAAAGGTACAAGTATTCATGCATAACTTACCATACGTCATTCATAAATTATAATGGGATAAGTATGTGTTGATTGCAATACAAATCATATAAGATTTGGAGTTTTCTTATACACGTTATAAGTTGCTATCACATCCTTTGCTCTTCTCGTCATATAAGCATGTTGAACGAAACGCAAATTGGGGAGATGCGAGGTTCTAAGCACAGGGTCTGAGTACGGCTTTTTCGTACTTTGGCGTTGTGCGGTCAGATCTACTCTCGTCTCCTCTTTTGTTTTTTTTATAACAAAAACAAACTGTTCTAGTGGAATAATTGTTTTACTTATTTCTAATGTGCACATGTGCTTCTCACATTATCACAGAACAGAACCATTCCACTACAATAGTTTGTTATAAAAAAAGAGCAAACGAGGAAGATGAGAGGAATCTTGATCGTACAGTGACCGAATACAAAAAAAACTCGTAACTCATACAACAGCACTTTTGGGCAACATAAAAATATACAGGGTGTCCCTGAATTTCCTTGTATTCTCGTAACAAAGAAATATTCAAACAAAAACTTAGTGGAATGTCTGAAAGTACTACAAGTTCTATCATACGATGCTTTCAAAACATTTTTTTTGTACTTCAGCCCTTAGAACTCACCCCGAACTTTGTTTTTTCAAATAGCACCTAATATACAAAATACACTAGCATTGGATAAAAATAAAATAATATACTAATATAGGTTTACTTGTGAACGCATTTTCCATTCCATACACAAAATAACGTATAACCGTACACAATACGTAAATATACGTGTAAAAGAATGCTTCTCAAGTTTGCAGTAACGTTAGGTGTGTATCCGCCTTTAAAATTAAAATGAAGACGCATTATTTTCAATGAAGAACTTTTCAGACAGACGAGACGCCTTGCGAGGAGCCACTCCTAAATAGAGATCATTAAAAAGAAACATTAGGGTGGGGTGGGAGTGTAATGCATATTCATATTCCCAAATTTTGCAAACGACGACTATTTTATGGAAATAAATAGCCTTCGCGCGCTGTTATATTTAAAAATCTAGAGATGACACATAGCTGCAGCGAAGAGTAAGAGTAGTAAGACCGTCTCAAGTGAATTTGCTCTCACAGTATAAATAGATAGATAACAATATTCCTTAGCTACATGATTACTAAAACGATTAGACGGAGGCTATAACCCTATAGGGCGGCAATTGTTTCTGAAACTCACAACACACTTGTCAGAATACTTGTTTTATTGATATCTCCGGTTTGAAAATCGCTAGGAAGTTGATTCTTTCACTGACTTTTTAAAAATTTTGTCCTCTATATATCTATGTTAAAAGAGATATAGCATACTATTTAAAATTTTTTTAACAATGCATAATAATTGTTATGATGTCAAATACCGCCCTGTAGTTACTGAGACAAGATAGGCTGTACCCTGTACATAATACTTTACCTTCAGTGTGCAACATATTTTTTTGAATCTATTGAATGTTATATATGTATGTATAGGACTTTTTTATATACACTGAGGATAAAATTACTCATATATCACAAAGCTGCGGAAATAGATGAAAATTTTCCTTAGCAAACAGACGACATGATTCGTGAACTAGAATTTAGGGAAGGGTAAACATGTTTTGTTCTGTAAACACTGGTTTGCAGCTATCTAGTGGGCGGAGGCCAAATATTAGCTTATCAGTCTCTTTTGCAGAATGAAAACTCGTTGTATGCTTGAAGAAATTCCCCAATATAAAATCAAGTACCTCATATGAGAATAAGCCATTGCAAAATAAGTATTTAAGTGACATTTTCGACTCATGACCCACCGTAGATTCCTTATTGCAAAGTATGCTGAGTTTTGGTCACTAACCAATTAGGTACTCTACGTGTGCATTCCAAGAGAGCTTTTCATCAATTAATAGTCCCAGGAATTTGTGAGTATCTACCTTCAGGAAGAACTAGTAGCTTTATTAAATACCTTAGAACAACACAATGCAGCATGTGGTCTTGGTATTAACTACAATAAGACCAAGGTTAGTATCGTAGATAGAGAGCACGATAGTCATCGAGTAATAAAGTCAGTAGATCGTTGTCAAGTAGTTCAACTGTTTGTGTACCTCGGTTCTTTGGTCGACAATTTGGGTAGCTGTGAAAATGAGATTCGACGGCGCATTCAACAGACACGTTTGGCCATAACAAAGCTTACTAAAATATGGCGTGACCCTAACAAAACTAAAGCTACCAAAATGTCGCTGGTTCAGTCTCTGGTGTTCTCCATATTTTTGTATGCCTCGGAAACTTGGACAATTAAAAAAGATCGAGCTCGCATAGATGCTTTTGAAATGTGGACGTAGAGGAGAATGCTGAGAGTCCCTTATACTGCCCATCGAAGTAACGTCTCCATACTGGATGAGGTCGGTAATCCAAAGAGACTATCCTCCATTGCGTCGACGAGAATGCTTACATTCTTCGGACATATACACAGAAGCGATAATATGGAGAAACTTGTAGTTCAGGGTCATGCCCCGAGTGGGCGGCGTCGTGGCCGTCCCCCTATATGCTGGGTGGATACGAAACAGTTGCTGGATACGAGTATCAATAGCGTCACTGAACTGACAATAAATCGCGAACGATGGCGTGCTAGAGTTCTCAAAACTATTGATAATATCCGTGTCGGCAATACTCTAGTTCCGACTTAATGCATTTTACGAGTTCACAACATGTCTGTTAAGACATTGTGACTCTGATGATGAGCTTCTCTATTGTGAATGTTGGTATGCTATCTGGATCAGTCTTAAATTTAAGTTTAATCTATAATACTTGGATGCATTCCGAACTTATTCAATCAACAATCGTCACATCGTCCTCGTCATAGCAAACAGTTTAATGGAAGCAGAATCGAAATATCCCATTATCGTCGAGTCAATTCATTTGTCAAATTCGGCCCGAACGCAAACGCAGTTTGATGTGAAGTGCCTGAGGCGGCGGCGACACCGTTCAACGGGGAATATCACTTTCGCTTCTCACTGGAAAGATGAACAGATATCGTCAGTCAGTCGGTCGGTTATATTATAATAGATGAGTTGAAAGGGCGCGAGTAAGGAGAAGCGATCGTGTCCTGGAGGCAATTTCCCCCCATTCACTATTAGCTAAATAATAGGGCGTCTTTGAAGCCGGAGAGCTGGGTGTTTTCGATCATCTTGCATAGGACCGCATAGAATGACTTATTAGTAAGCTAAAGTAATAACGCTTTATTTTCTATAATCTTCGTGACTGTCTATTTCATGGTCATCTGGATGAAATTAAGAATATTTCCATTTTTTCAGGAAGCCCTTTTATAACCATACTTTTCACTTCTCACACCGATAGGTAAGGGGAGTACTGTGATCGCGAAAATTTTCGGTTTTGAGATAATACGCTTTTTGGGCGTTTTTATGATGTCTACATTTCCGTCGGTCTGTCTGTCAAAGTTCGTTTTTAGGCAATTTGGGGGTTCCTGATCGTTTCGTTTCATTCAGTTCAAGCTCGCAGAATAAAAACTATCGCCCTAGTTTCTATGGAGGGATATGCAAACAACTATTTACTAGAGCTTTTGTGTTGGATATTTGGATGTTTTTGTGTGCAGGCTGACGATAATTTGGTTGCAAGGGGATCTCACACTATAGCTTCATGCAATGGGAGAATAATAAAATGATATCACCGTTATGTGTGGCATTAAGTACTGAGTCAGTCAACTTGACTCCATTCTTTTTATCTTGTCCCATGTATTCTCATCCAATTTTCTATCCAATAAAAACACTACAACGTTCTATCTTTAGCACAAGCTTTTCTATATGACGTTAAGTCGAAGCATCTGCGTGAACGTAGCGTTCCTCATTGTCTGTTTGTCCTCACTCGCATTATCACTGTTTACACATCCACCACAATCTTCCATTCACCCGAAACCAACCACAGACGACGTCGTTTCGCTTTTATTAAAGCTCGTCAATGTGATTTAGCTCTCAGACGAGTAAATGAAATATATGTTGCTACTACTAGTACGAGTTTTGTCAGCTAGGCACTATCATGCAATTTCATTTATTCTTCTGAGACCTAAATCACACTGACGAGCTTTAATAAAAGCGAAACGACGTCGTCTGTGGTTGGTTTCGGATTAATGAATGAAATTGCTACTCTTTAATTGAGTTAAGTTGCTTTTTGGCATAAACCGAATGTCGGGAGTGTTAAATGAGTGTTCCACAAAAAAGAATCTGTTTGTTGTCGTGCCCGCAGGTTCCTATAGGATCACTCTTCAATCCGTCCCGTCAACAGTCATACGTGGGAAACTCAGCCGTTTTATGTCAAAATTCATATACTCCAAAATGGTCATTCACCCTAACCCTAAAGCTACTTGACAGTCGACTTCCATAAGTTTGGTTATAAATAATTTATAAATTTGTAATTTTGTAAACACGTCAGCCTGGTAGGCAGAGTAGGGCCCCCAGTGCTCCCACAAAAACGGGGCTCTCCTTGCGCAACAAGGGTGCCTCATTGCCGCTACTAATTCTGTAATATATCACATTTGTGATGACACTTAATCAAAGTTTAAAAGTTTCAATTCACATAACTTAGGGTGGATTTATGATTGCCGAGGTGTCGCTGGATAATACTGGTTGGAAATTCGAAGCTTCGACAGAAAACCCCAACAGAAGTCAGAAATGCTTATCGAGTCTGTGACAGGCACTTTGCACTAGAGGATAAAGAGGCAGATCAACCAATACACAAGAGACGAAGATCCAACATAAAAGTAAATGCAAATCCATCACTGTAGTTGCCTAATCAAGGTTAGATGTATTTCATATAATATATATAGCCCTTTTACACTTTTGACTATAATCATGTATCATTGTCACATGGGGTAGGTTGCCTGATACTGGTAGGCAAGTCTGGGCTCAGAAGAAAAATATAAGACTGATTTTTGGGTTAATTTTTAGGGTCATGCCTCAGGGTCATGCCAACAAAAATCCATAAAACATAAAATTGTAACAGCTAAATTGGTTTTAGATGTGAGCTTTTCAATGTACTGTGGTCTACTTTCCACCATTTCCATACATGCAGCTTGTCTGGGGACATTCTGTAATGCAACTCATATTGCCTTACCAGTCATGTCGTCATTCATCTATTGCACTGTACAAATATGGAGATATTAGCTTCAACAAATCAGTTTTTTGTGACTGTATAATTGAACATTTATTATACTCTGAAGATCCTTTTGCTCAATGCCAAATGGTCACCTAAACATTGGGTTCTAATGTAGGAGTCATTCGCCATCATAATCATAGTTTTTCTTATGATTGGTATCAACATGGACATTTGAATGCCACACCTTCTGTATTGATTCCTATTATTATATTGATTCATATGTAGCTGTACTGTACACCAAGATTAAATTTGCAAATGTTTGCTTCCAGGTATGATGGAACAGGCTGGAATAGAATTGTTAATGTTCATTGACAAAATCTTTGACAGTCTCAAGGGATCAGCACTGAAACCGAAGGACAGAAAACTGCTACAAGCAGCAGTGACTGCCAAGAGTGTGCATCAGGAGTTATTATTATCATCATCCTTATTATTATTCAATTTACTGTTACTTATCGTTTTTATTTTCTTGTATCATGTTTTATTAGAAAATAATGAAGCTATGTGGACCTTACTGTTCTACTTTAATTTCATGGCTCCACCAGTATTGTGGTGGAATTGCTAACCTGTCTTTTTAATATTACAGTAAAGTTCTAACATTAGCTTAGGTCAGAATTTGCATTTTGTCAGACAAATAGAAACAATTATAAAGTGCTGTTTTTAGCGGAGACATACTCCTAAAACCTATATCTAGCGCTGAAATAGTTCCTTTATGATGTTTGTGTGGCTGTCTGGCAAATTGTAAATTTTGACTTAGGCCGTGTTAGAACTTTACTATCACCATAAAATTTTCTATCTGAAATTTTCTAATCGCCCTCGTAGTCAGGTATTTCTCTTACGCCCCCGTATATCATTATTTCGTTGCTCCAAACGCGAGATGGCGCTGAAGGTCAGTTTCCCATCTATAACCTAACCCAACCCAAAAATTTTTTATCTATGGTCAACAGTGAAAAGTAAAAACACAAAACAAAGTACGTTTCTTATGTCAAAAAAGCGCCAAATGACAGCCGTCACAAAAAATTTGCGCGAAATCTATACAGGAATTGGGGGGTTAGTACTGTTAGTAGTATTGTGAACCGACAGATGGCAGGCGTCACAAAATGTTTGACGCAATGGTGGGGTACTGATGTTACAACGGCAACCAGATCTGTGATTTTTAATGTTTGATCAAATTCGCATAATTACACCCCAATTACACCGCTTCGAAAAATGTTAGAAAATTACACCGCAGCCAGTAAATTACACCGCAATGGTGTAATTACACCGCAAACGGCAGCACTGTTCCTATACCTGATGCTTTTAAACGGGTCACATAAACAGTGCTCGGATACTCAAATTAAACGCTCAGGTACCAGCTTTGGTAGATAGATGGCGAACCAATACTTTTTTAAAGTATACTGCGTCCCAATATCTATATGTTGCTACCTCTAGTACCTACAATGTATCAAAATTTCATTACAATAAAATTAGATGTTACCAACGCACAGAGCATATACCCGTTTCGGATGTCCTATAACTCCAGCATCTTCCCAAAAGAGAGGATGTCAACTAGTATCTGCCGTAAGACCTCTGCAACTATACAATTTTTTGCATTATGCATCCATTTGAGAAGCCACAACATATGAAATGAAGATCTTACCGACTGAAACGGTCAAATGTACTGTTTTATAAACTGAAACACTCAAATTTTTTTAATCATTTCGAAAACTTTGAAAATGTACTAGAATTTGGCTTTATAATAATGAAATTTTGTACTTTGATGTCGAAAATGTACTAGGAATAGTACAAATGCACTAAAACGGCAGCACTGCCTCTGGGGTTCCGCAGGGATCCGTGTTGACTCCGACATTGTTTCTGATATAAGAATATGATAAAATGTAATGGTTTCAAGAGCCAGCACTGTACACTATCACACAAGAAGTACCTCAGCGAACACTGGGTTTTAATGAACAATCAGGTTCTGTCAAGTTAATTCTTTTTTTATACGCTTATTTCTTCTATAGGGGTTACCAGAGGTGGATGCCAGTAACATGTCCATCTTTTAGCAGGTGTGTTTTTATTGATAAGCCTGTAAGGCGCGATATATTTGCAGACATCTTATCAGTATCATTACCTTTTTCAAACTCATATCTAATAACATAGGTACCTATTATAGTTCACATAACCAGAGATCAGTATCGCCTCTGAAAGAGTTTCCTCAATTTTCCCATTATTCGCCTCAACTCTCCCTTAACTAGTTAGGTACTCTTTCTCTTTGTGCTTATTTGAATTGCGTATAATTATGCTGAAGACCTTAAAGCCTTTAATACCAGTCGAAATGGCAAAACGGCGGCAGCAGCGGCATTGTTAAGGTATCTGAAGGAATATCCAAGTCCTGTATCAACTCAGCCGTGAATATTTCGTTGCTCGCTCGGTACAGGGTGAATATTTTACTTCAGTACTTTGTAGTTCAATATTTTACTTCCCGCATGTTAAGAAAAACCAAAAATTTCGAATTTGTATAAGATATATTTATCTAGTGTTTATTGGTTTATGTAAATCAGTGGGCATAATAAGCAAAACTACAAAATTATGAGATATTCTAGTCCCGATATTCGATTTTCAAGAAAATATCCCCATAATCACACTTTTTCGGCTCGTCAGATTGACCCTCATCTATTGTCCAGTATATTAAAAAAACACACAGTGTTCTATGTCTAGCAAAAGGCTTGAATGAATGAATGAATAAGGACCAGAGGCTATCCAGCACACAATGTGACTGGTGCATAGGCCACACGATGGGCCCTTTTGCGCCTCTATCCGCGCTAGTTCCTAAGACCTGCCCTTTTAGCAAAGGCAAGTACATTCTTAGATCCTATCCGTTTTATCTCTATTCCAAGGTTCTTGAGCCCAGCATAGTCTGCCCGTGATAACCCAGGGTTTCACAGCGACACAAGATGTGTTCCTCTTCACCACACCACGTGCACGTTGTGTCGTTGACCACCCTCATCACGAACAGGTGACGCCTGAAGGTGTTGTGCTAATAGTTCCAGAGATGTTGTTCCATCTCAGAGAGTGTTGATTCTGAATCCACCCTCCAGTTGTTTTTCTAAACAAGTTTGCAGATAATCCTAACGCTGGTTCGGGGCCCATACAACTGTTGCCGGATCCCATCCTAGCCAGATGATCCGCCATGTCGTTACCTTTTACCCCAGCGTGCCCAAGCACCCACATCAGTGATACCTTGTGTTTAGCTGAGATGTCGTCAAGCGCCCTCCTGCACTCCAGGACCAGTCCCGACGTTATTTTCCAAGCACTCAGTGCTTTGATGGCTGCCTGACTGTCAGAGCAGATAGTAATCCGCCTCCTAGACCCGTCAATTTCCCGAGTACGATTTACACAAGCAAGTATCGCATTGACCTCAGCTTGGAATACTGTGGTGTGCCCCCCAAGAGGGAGTGAAAGTCTTGTATGGGGTCCGTAGACTCCCGAGCCCGAGCCCTCTCTAGCGAGTGAACCGTCTGTGTACCAGACCTGTCCTCCTCCTTCGATGAGCTGTCTTTCCCGAGAGCAAAAGGCTTGCTACATGACGCTATATGAAGTGTCGTGTAATCGACGCAGGTACTGATAGCATTGAGTCAGGTCCCTTGACGAATTGCTCTACTTCTTTCCGCCTGAACTAATAAATAAAATTTGACAACCTAGACGGTCATCGTATACAATGAAGCATCTCAGAAATCGGCTTTCTTATGTCAATGCGGATTCCAACTCATCCCGACTAAGTTTGAAAAGTGATTGATAGCAAAAGGCCACTGATTATCCATTGTGCGGCTAATCGCAGGACCCCTGCGGGATTCCTTAGAGCAATAATTGCGATCCCGAGGGTCAGCCAGGACAAGGAGCCGCACAATGACGCAGCAGGATCGGGATCTGCCGCAAAAACCGACCGAATAGAGTCTCGTTGCTGCCAGTCTTTTTTCACGCTTTTGTGTTTGCACCTTGCCCGTAAAGTGAATGTCTGCGACTGTGTCGAATGGCAGAATAAAGTCTACAACTGCTGGAAAATATACTATCGGTTTATTTCTTTGAGGAAGAGGTTTAGGGTTAACCAACATTCCTTCGTTCCCTTCCCTAAACGTCAAAAAATAAAGTCAATTTGATTGAATCAGTATTTCCCACACATTATAGTGATACCAGTTTACTATTTTGCCATAGCACGAAGCTATAATCTAAGATCTGAGAGAGTTATGCTGCTAGCTCTTTCCTTCACAGTCACAGGTCAATGAACAGCCTACTATGAATACAACAGATTCTTCACTTTCACAACGCTGTTCCCCCAAAATGATACGGACCAGCTGACATGCCTAAAAACGAAGCTGAACTGTTTTTATTATTTTAGTTTTTTGATTATTGCTGCGCCGCCAATGACACGATTTCTAAAAACCATAGGTGTTTTTAATCCTCGCCAAGGTGATAATATTGTGTCAAAATTCCATTAAAATCAATTCGATAATTTCCAGGTTACATATCAATACATCAAAATATTCTAAGTCAATTGGCTTCTGTAATATTCAAGGTAATGTTCGGATGGACCTGATGTTTGGGAGGTCCAGAAAACATTGTAGGTACCACACTGTGCTTTAAAATAGGTCTTATCCTTTGAAATGTTTGTAAAGTACCCCACCCACTTCTGTTTATGTCCTTTATTGGAAGCACAATTGCTAGTGCAACCTGGTACTACACACTTTGCAGGCATCGTTTTATCTTTATAGTTTCGTTTGTGCAGGTAAATAATTAGAAACACATTAATAATCACCTTCCAACCATATTTTCTGCACCTGGAAGAATACACATGACATAACAACAAATGCAAACTCGGCCCCCAGATTCAGTGTTGCCATATTTCATGCTCCGGCCTAGTGAGTACAGTCGGCCATGACAGAGTAGAATGACAATAACAGACGACGTAATGACAGATGACATAATGACAGTTCTCATAACCTTAATGTCAGGTAGTTACTTTGCACTAGACACGTCACTTTACTGGCGGCACAAATGAGCGGGAAAATACCAAATTCTAATAATATTCCTACAGAGTTACAGTTGATGTATATTTCGTTTAAAAATTATACGGACGATCTCGTCCGTGTGTCGTTTTTCCAGGAAGAGAGTTCGGGATGTCGCGCTCTCCCACCCCATAGAGAAAACAAAACACACCCTGCGCCCAATCCTTCAATTGTTTTGGCAATACACTGTATATAGTGTATTCTTACATTGACGGTTCATTTTTAAGGAAGGTGTTTTCGGGTCGGTGTGTCTTTTTTAATTTTGAATTCGGTTTTGATGGATTTTATCGGCGGATATCGGTAGTGCGTGATAGAATAACTGTCCGAGGATCGTTCGAGTGCGTACGTGAAGTAAAAATGCGCGTTTATTTTGGGAAAAACGGAACTTTAGTGTGAGAACTCGGGATGGGAGCCTGGCAAGGATTTCAAGCTCTGGGGAAGCGGTGCGTAAGGTAAGTGCGTGATTTTCTGGATTATAATATTCATGGATCTCGGCTTATTCACATGAATTGCTTTATTTGTATAATACGAGCACCTACGCTGTGCTTCTTGATACATTTGCGCGTTTAAATTTGAACGTATCGATGCGTATTTTGCGGGTGTTGATCGGTACCAGCGTAGGAAAAGTAGTCCTCACTAATTTTTTTTATTTTATCCGTGTTTTTGAATTATAAAACATATAGATGTTAATCATCTTGGCTTTTCGGGATGCTTTTTCACATGAATTGACTTGTAAATAGGTTGTAATTTTTTATTTTTGGTGAGGTAGTGTAGTGTTCCGCGGCGTATTTTGAGAGTATGTACAACGGCGTTGGCGTAGTAAAGTAGATCCAAGTGATTTTATGCAATTGCACCGCGATAAAGTATGAATTTATTGATTATAATGGAACAAATGTACTTTGTATTAATATCTTATGGTTTCAGTAGTGCTCTGAGGTCCTGATGTTAGGGTAACTTACTGACCATAATATAGTTCGTAGACCAATTCGATTGGTCGGCCTTGGCGTCTTGCGGTCTCTAGCAAAATAATCGCCCTTTTATAAGTTATAAGGGCAAGTATTTATAGATACCTATGTCTAAGTTGATTGTAGATTACGTGTAATAACTAATAAATCATTTGATAATTTTCGGTATTTTACTGTACAAAACTAAAGCTAATAGCTGGGTAGCGGCAAATAAACAGCGAGGTGTACTCTTTAAACTTTTATATTTCCTAGCTTTCAGAGTTCTTTTGACTTCTTCTTCAGGGCTACAATAAATGAAAAGAAAAGTTCAGCAACAAGTGGTTTAAGATAGAAAATTTTACAACCGCTGCATGGATTGTGATGAAATTTTGGCAGCGATATGAGGTGGGGTCGTAGTAGGTAATGTTCCTATAACTTTGAAAATCGGTGCATGGGCGGCGGAGGAACTAGCAAAAAACAAAAAAAATCAAATATTGCTCAAACCTCGTTTTTAGGCGTTTTAGGGGTCCCTGATCATTTTCTACTTTTTTTTGGGTGGGGGTGAAATTGGGGTGGTTGGGGGGTGGGGGGTTGTAAAATTGAAAACTTTGTTGCTTTCATAATAGACTGTCCACTGACCTGTGAAGGAAGACCTGGCGACATAAATAACTTTTTTAGGTTCATCCGAACATTACCTTGCCTATTACAGAAAGCAAAGGACTTAGAATTTTTTCTGATGTAAAGATACGAGAGTATTGCCTTAGATCGTTGTAACGAGGAAACTGTTGAATTGATTTTAATGAAATTTTGAAACAGCGTAACTACCATGGCGAAGATGGAAAACGCGTATCGTTTTGATAAATCGTGCCAGCGGCGGCGCAGAAATAATAAAAAAACTAAAAATATAAAAACAGCTCAAACTTCGTTTTTAAGCGTTTTAGAGGTTCCTGATCATTTTCTGCGTGTTTTTGGGTGGGGGTGAAATTGGGGTGGTTAGGGGGTTTGGGGTTGAAAAATTAAAAAAATTCTTTTACTCATAATAGGCTGTCCACTAACCTGTGAAGGAAGATCTAGCGACACAAATCACCTTTTTAGGTCCATCCGAACATTACGGAAACTAAGGGACTTAGAATTTTCTCTATACTATACGAGAATTTATTGGTTTAAATCGTTTTGTATTTTGTAACGTGGACACTATTGAATTGATTGTAATGAAATTTTGACAAAGTAGGTATATTGTTACCGTGGTGAGAATGGAAAACGCGTATATTTGTTAAAAATCTTGTCAGTGGCATTGTAGCAATAATCAAAGAACGCGACGAGTATGAAAGCAACTCAAATTTGGTTTTTAGATGTTTTAGGGGTTCCTAATCATTTTCTACCAGTTTTTTGGGTGGGGGTGAAAGTGAGGTGGTTGGGGGGTGGGGGTTGTAAAACTGAGAAGTTTGTAGTATCGATAATAGGCTGTCCATTGACCTGTGAAGGAAAGGCCTAGCGGCATAAGACAATTTTAGGGGGGGGGGGGGTGGCGATTATTTGGTTGCAAGGGATCTTAGACTAAAGCTTCATACTGTGGGAAAATAATAAACTGGTATCAGCGAAATGTGTGGGAAGTACTGAGGCAATCAACTTGACTTCATTTTTTTTATAATACGAGGGTTGCCTTCGCGTATAGCAATGCCCGACATACTCCCTATTAACAAATATATTTATCTATTTCGATAAAGCTGAAAACGATTATGATAGGAAATAAACAACGGCATTATTCGATTTCCGGTCAAAGCAAACGCTCGCAAATTCGGATAATAAATTAATCGATCTAATTTATAAATTATATGAGCAGATAATCAGATTTGCGTGTATCAAGTGCAGTTAGAATTTCGGCCGAATTTCGATAACGAATCGCTACACGACTGTGTAGATGACACGCCTATTTAATTGCGCAGTAATTTATGTTGGCTTTTGTAAATTGGGTAGACGCGGTGTAGTTATTATTGTAAATTATCTAGTGAACAATTTTGTTATCGAAAACTATTCCTCTTGTTTTCATATTAGCCAACAGACAGACAGAAGAGTTTTCTGTATATTCTCTATAGGAACGAAAGGGTTCTGCCAAGATGGCAGCACTTAGGCCCCTTGTACATGGTGTCCCATTTTGGGCACTTTTACGGGGTATCTCGGTTATTTATGAGGGTAGAGAGTTGCGGTTTTTGCGACAGTGCGCTACTTTTTTGTGAAACTAAAGATGCCGTCAACATTATCATGGCCCTCTTGGTTTTTGAGATACAGGGTGAATTCGAAAACTATCGATTTTGGGACCACCCTCGTATCTCAGTTGTCTTTTACTTTATTGAAAAGTTAAAAAAAAGAGTCGTATAGAATTTTTTCTGTAGAATACAGTGGTGTAGCTTGATTTTTTCTCTAACTATTTTTCAGTTATGAAGCAAACATATATTTTTTAAAATATACAACCCTGTATATTATTTTATTTATTATTTATTTTTTAATCCAATCGAAAATAATTCAAGCTTTTCAAAAATATATATTATTATTAAGTTATTGCGAAAATTACGCTCAAAATTTGATTTTTCCAATTTTTACTTTATTTGTAGCAGTAGGCCATGGTTAATCTAACATAAATAATAAGCATGTAAGCAGTTATTACTCTACAAGAGACTTCCTACTCGAATTCGAAAAAACAGAATCAAAATACATTTTTTAAATAATAATGTCTCATTAAAATGATGTTATTGTTATTAATGATGATATTGTGTTATTATAATATTGAGTAGATAGTGGGCTATGACTCATCTATTAAAAACAAAAAAGCAAATTTGTAAAAAACTTGCGAGACTGTCAGATTTTAATTATATTTTTTTTAATATAGCTTTGTTCATTTTGTGTTTTCATTTTAATTGTTGTCAATTTTCTATAATAATGGCAGCTTAGATACCCAGAGAGGCAGCAACCGTTTTCAGATAATATTTGATCGTCTAAAAATAAATATAGTTAGGTACGGATCCTTTATTCAACCACCTCCTAAAACTCATTTCAAGGAGAATAGGGAGCAAAGGGAAACAAACGTATTAGATTACATAGAAGCAACGCATTCATCATCTTGTAAGCACGAAGAAGAAGTTGTAGGGGTACAAAAATCAACTGCAGAAATAATTCTAAAAAAATACAATTACCATCCATACAAGTTTAAGATACTTCAACATTTGCATTTAATCGCCATAACACGAAGGAGACCAATAATTCTTTTAAAAGTCATTAAAAGAATAAGGAATTGTGCCAGATTTGCATTCGAGAAAATAGTCTCCAACTTAAACCAACATCTCTAAAAGTTCCTCGATGTTTTTAGTTTTTATTTTGATTCAAATTCAAATTTAATAGTGTGTTGATATAATGTTGTTTGGTTTAAGTAGTGTAATACAATAAGTAATATTTACTGACCATTATCACAAATAGTAGTTAAGAGCGTATAAAATACAATTAAATAATCGATTTTAAATGTATTGAGTATCTTGTATCTTAATAACTATTTACTTGGATGTTGTTTTTAACAGATCAGTCATGGCCTACAGATACAAATAAAGTAAAAAATGAAATTTTGAGTTTATTTTTCAGAAAAATTCATACTAATATATATTTTTGTAAAGCTTGAATTATTTCATATTGACGTAAACAATAATATACAGGGTGTTCCTTTTAAAAAAATATATGTTTTCTTCACAACTGAAAAATAGTTGGAGTAAGAAAAAATCAAACTACACCACTGGATTCTACAAAAAAAATCTATAAGACTCCTTTTTAAACTTTTCAATAAAATAAAAGACAACTGAGATATGAGGGTGGTCCCAAAATCGATATTTTTCGATTTCACCCTGTATCTCAAAAACCAAGAAGGCCATGATAATTTTGTTGACGGCATCAGTTTCACAAAAAAGTAGCACACTGTTGCGAAAACCGTAACTCTCTATCTTCAAAAATAACCGAGATACCCCGTAAAAGTGCCCAAAATGGGACACCCTGTACCTCCTTCCAAGGAACCTTAAGAAGCTAAGCGGAATTCCCCTGGTGGTTTCTCTCGAATGGATTCTCGCATTGATAAGACAGCTAAGACAGGAGTGGATGGCATCATCAGAAGCTATTTCACCTTGGCGAACTCCGAAATTCTGACTGGTGGATCTTCACCTTGCTAACGGCAACGAGGTCGAACTAGGTACTCTAGGTAGCGTTGGTAGCTTCGTCCTCTCGCGATATGACAGTCTCTTCAGGTCCTTTAGGATGGGTACCCATGTTCGGTTGACTTTCTGTATTTCTTCATTTATATCGAAATTATTGATCCTATGGCCTTAATCGCATGTTCGGCTACCGCTGATTTGTCCGAATGACCTAGTCGCCAGCTAGCCTTAGGTACATAATTATGTTCTGCAATTCTTGTGTTTATCGATCGCTTCGTTGTTCCTATGTATACACTCCCACATGGGCATCATATCGGATCAACTCCTGGTATTATGAGTGGGTCTCTGTTATGCTTCACCGTTCTCAAATACTCCTGTATCTATCTTGTGATTACAGAGCTTAGTAAAATGCGTGGTCATATTTAGCTACCCCCTAACTGGGGTAGGTAACAGTGCTGCCGCTGCCGTTCGCTGGTGCGTACCGAATTTGACACAGAAAACGTACTGAATCCATAGAAAGCGTACTGAAAATGAAACCGCGGGAAATTCGAAAAAACTTTTCATTTATTGCATTAAAAATACATTTGAACTTAAACATTAACAAAAGGAAACATTATGCATATATATAAACCATAAAGGTAACCAAAAATACTTCTTATTAAAAAAAATTGTCAAATAAACAAAAAATTCTCGATACAAATAAAATAATCAATTCTCAAAGGTACCAAGATTTCATAGATAAAGATATTACATTTGTACCAAAGGGTCCAAAATAGTCGTAAGGTGACGCCACAGTGACGCTGTCTAACGCTGTCTAACTAAAAATTAAATAATTAGACAGCACAATGAAGCCTAAAGCTTAATTCAGATGCACACGATATCCGACGATACGACGGTACAAAACTATTCCTATTGGTTGAAACATTTTGATTTGACATCATTTTGAATATTGCAACCATCGTCGGATGTCGTGTGCATCTGAGTTAAGCTTTAACTGTTATGTCGATATATCCTAGAGAAGAGTGGATCGTTCGATATCCACATATAAAAATGTAATGACGTATTGAACTACCTGAAAACGTACTGAATTCAGTACAATTGTACCGAAACAGCAGCACTGGCTAGGTAATGAACACTTCTTTAGCAGCTGTGTAGCTAGAAGCATCACTCTAGGCGGTCTTAAAAGTCGTCATAGTTTTGGAGGGTAAGATACAAAAAGGCTTAGGTCTCAAGCTTTCTGTGAGCCTTTTTATCCAGCATGCAGCTAACCAATATTCTGTTGCAGATAAAAGCTTCACAACTATCTGACGGCAAACTAATACTGAGCTTGCCGTTATCTTTAACCACTTGACAGACAGTAACGCTAGTCTGCAGTCTCTGCGGATTTAGCATTGCCTGTTAGCGTGGAATACGAGTACCATTCACGCTAATAAATTTCAAATGCCCGTACGGGGGGTTATGCTGTTTAGGTTAAACAAACGCATAATGGCGTGATTCCATCGAAATGTCATCCCTAATTCCATATAATCAAAGGCAAACGTCGCATCAGGAAGGTAAGCGTGGCCGTTCTTAATTTCAGCGTGTCAGGAAAGAAGAGTTGGTTTGTCGTACGTCGCGTGCGATGTCACTTTGCGGCTTTTCAATTCTGGTAATTCGTGTAATAGCTGCGGACAAGTCCCGCTACTGTCGGTTTGTTTTGTATACCTATCATCATCGTAGTCACAATGTCTTAACAGACATGTTGTGAACTCCTAGAATACATTAAGTCGCAGCAATTGCCGACACGAATATTATTAATAGTTTTGGGAACTGTAGCTCGCCATCGTTCGCGATTTACTGTCATTTTAGTGGCGCTCTTGATACTCATTTCCAGCAACTGTTTCGTCGTATCCACTCAGCGTGTAGGGGAACGGCCACGGCGCCGCCCACTCGGGGCGTGACCCTGAACTACAAGTTTCTCCATATTATCGCTTCTGTGAATGTCCGAAGAATGTAAGCATTCTAATCGCCACAATGGAGGATAGTCTCTTTGGATTACCGAGCTCATCCAATATGGAAACATTAGTTCGATGGGCGGTATAAGGAATTCTCAGCATTCTCCTCCACGTCCACATTTCAAAAGCATCTATGCGAGCTCGATCTGCCTTTTTAACAGTCCAAGTTTCCGAGGCATACAAAAATATGGAGAACACAAGAGACTGAACCACTGACATTTTGGTAGCTTTAGTGATGTTATGGTCACGCCATATTTTAGTAAGCTTTGTCATGACCACCCGTGCGCCGTCGAATCTCATTCTCACAGCTACCTAAAATTGTCGATCAAAGAACCGAGGTACACAAAACTTTGAACTACCTTACAATGGCCTATTGACTTTACTTCTCGATGATTGTCATGCTCTCTATCTACGATAAGAACCTTGGTCTTGTTGTAGTTAATACCAAGACCATATGCTGCACTGTGTTGTTCTAAAACGTTCAATAGAGCTACTAGTTCTTCCTGAGAAGCAGCAATAAGGGTTGTATTGTCAGCAAATCTTAAGTTAGATATTTTGCTTCCGTCAATAGTTATACCGCCATACCGCCAGTGTATCCATAGATAGAAGCTCTCAAACTGACTTTATCTCTACTGATCTATCTAAGGCATTTGATAAAGTAGATCATAAGCTGCTTTTAAGGGAATTAGAAGAGAATGGCGTAACAGATTCGCCAATAAAATTTGTTCAATCCTATCTTTGTGGAAATAAATAAATAAGTACTGGACACCATATCTGTTCAAATCAATTATGATAACTAATAATCATAATAGGCTTAGAAGAATGTTGCATAACCTTAAAAGCCATCAAAGGGATGTATAAAAAAATGGAGTCAAGTTGATTGACTCAGTACTTCACACACATTACTGTGATATCAGTTTATTATTTTCCCATAGCATGAAGCTTTAGTCTGAAATCCCCTTGCAACCAAATCATCGGTAGCCTTCCCTCCCCTAAAATTGTCTTATGCTGCTAAGTCTTTCCTTCAGAGGTCAATGGACAGCCTAAAATATCTAAAAACGTAGTTTGAGTTGTTTTCATACTTTTAGTTTTTTGATTATTGCTATATACGCTGCCACTACCACGATATTTAACAAACATACGCGTTTTCCATCCTCACCACGGTAATAATACTGTGTCAAAATTTAATTAGAATCAATTTAATAGTGTCCACGTTACAAAATACAAAAAGTCCCTTAGTTTTCGTAATAGGCTAGGCAACGTTCGGATGGACCTAAAAAGTTGATTTATGTCGCTAGGTCTTCCTTCACAGGTTAGTGGACAGCCTATTATGAATACAAGAAATTTCTCAGTTTTTCAACCCCCCACCCCCTAACCACCCCAATTTTACTCCACCCAATAAAAACGCAGAAAATGATCAGGAACCTCTAAAACGCTTAAAAACGAAGTATGAGCTGTATTTATATTTTTATTTTTTTTTATTATTTCTGCGCCGCCACTGGCACGATTTATAAAAACCATACGCGTTTTCCATCCTCGCCACGGTAGTAATACTGTTTCAAAATTTCATTAACATCAATTCAACAGTTTCCTTGTAACACAATATAGAAGGATCTAAAGCAATACTCGCGTATGTTTACACCAGAAAAAATTCTAAGTCCTTTGTTTTCTGTAATAGGCAAGGCAATGTTCGGATGGACCTAAAAAAGTTATTTATGTTGCTAGGTCTTCCTTCATGGGTCAGTGGACAGTCTATTATGAAAGAAACACATTTTTCAGTTTTACAACCCCCTACCCCCCAACGACCCCAATTTCACCACCACCCAAGAAAAAAAATGATCAGGAACCTCTAAAACGCCTAAAAACGAAGTTTGAGGAATATTTAATTTTTTTTGTTTTTTGCTAATTACTCCGCCGCCCCTGCACCGATTTCCAAAATTATAAGAACATTACCTACTACGACCCCCCAGCATATCGCTGCCCAAATTTCATCACAATCCATGCAGCGGTTACTGAGACTACGAGGACAGAAAAACGCGTACAGACAGACCGACGGACAGACCGACAGACAGACAGACAGACAGACAGACAGACAGACAGACAGACAGACAGACAGACAGACAGACAGACAGACAGACAGACAGACAGACAGACAGACAGACCGACGGAAATGAGTGACGTGGATTTTCGTTATGTATACATCAAAAGCGTATTATCTCAAAATCGAAAATTTTCGCGATCACAATACTCCCCTCACCTATCGGTGTGGGAAGTAAAATAATATCACGCAACTGTTCAACCAATTTTATAACGCTTTTCATTATTTTTTTCATCTTCGGTACATAATTAAAAATCGTTTATAATTCTGAGCAGCTAATAAGCAAAGTACTGTGATCGCAGTCAGTGTATGGGAACCAAAAACCGTGAAAATCCGCATAAACAAAAATCAATTTTGTACCCGATAGAAAGCCGAACATGGTGTCGAGCACATTGTGTGCATGAGAAGGGGAGTACGTGAGGACGTGTAGTGAAATTAAAAGAGGCGGTAGAGGTAGAGTCGTGTCGTGTCGAAAGTCGACCGCTGGCGCTGCTTCACGGTTCATCCGCTTCGTCGTCGATATCAATTGAGAGGTTCTCTATTCTGTTCTCTGTTCTCTTGTCGAGCACGATTGCCCGCCACATACGCCGTAGTCTGTCCGTCGCGCGTCGCTCTATTCTCTAACTATCTCATTCACTCCGGTCACGGCGGCGCTTAAAATATGCAATAAATTAATACTTCCCTCAACTCACATCACTGAGCAGAATTTGTTATCTTATAGGCACAAACATTGTATTCTAATCATCTTTATTAACATAATCCAAAATTTTAAGACACTCGAAAAGAAATAAAATTTTGTGTTCGATTGGGTACTACACTAAGTGAAACTTTTGGAATGTTAAAAGTGCAGATCCATAAGATAGTTTATCTCGATGTAGAGTGTATCTGAACAGTAGCGTGCTAAGGTCTTCGGGGCCCCCCTCGCAAGATTTTTCACGGGGCCCCCTCTATATAAAAAAATAATATTTCAAATCGGTTTATAGATTGAGAGAAAAAATTGTGTGACCTCAACTTTATATTTTTTTTTCGTTCAAGTTTTTGAAGAATAATAATTCATAGACCTTAGGTACAATATAATTATACATCGATTAATCACATTATAATGTAAAAAACTCCGTCTATATTATACGGCCACTATGAGTTTTAGATTTAGAAAACTACAGAATTTGAGATATAACTCTATTTAATAAACATTACTAACACAACACAAAACTATAACAAAATCAAAAATAATCAAATAAAACACTTTAACTCTAAAAATGTTATCATTATGATTTGACTTGCATTTCATGAAAAGTAAAAAACCATTTTTTTGTATGTAAAGCAACAAATGCATCAACTATTTAGTCTAAGTTTATGCCTTCTGCCCATTCATTTTCTATAGGAATTACAGCTAAAGGACTTAGGCGCGATTTACCCATTGTCGATCTTGCAAAACTTTTTAATAGTTTTAGTTTTGAAAATGATCGTTCTGCTTGAGCCGAACGTTTATTATTGCTGCGCCGCCACTGACACTATTTCTCCAAAACATACACGTTTTCCATCCTTGCTGCGGTAGTAATACTGTGTCAAAATTTCATTAAAATCAATTCAATAATTTTCGCGTTATGAACGATCTAAGACAATACTCGTATGTATACATCACAAATGCTAAGTCCCTTGGTTTTTATAATAAGCAAGGCAATGTTCGGATGTACGTAAAAAATGTATTATGCTGCTAGGTTTTTCATTTAAAGATCGATGGACAACCCATTATGAAGTTCAATTTCAGTTTTACAACCCCCCACACACCAACCACCCCAAATTCACCCTCACCCAAAAAAAAAAAACGTAGAAAATGATCAAAAACCCCTAAGACGCCTAAAAACAAAGTTTGAGCTGTGTTTATATTTTTAGTTTTTTTATTTTTGCTGCGCCGTCACTGACCCGATTTTTCCAAAACATACGCGTTTTCCATCCTCACCGCGGGAGTAATACTGCGTCAAAATTTCATTAAAATCAATTGAACAATTTTTGCGTTACGCGATATCGAACGATCTAAAACAATACTCATATGTATACACCACAAATTCCCGTGGTTTCTATAATAAGCATGCAACGTTCGGATGGACCTAAAAAAAGTGTATCATGCCGCTAGGTTTTTCATTCACAGATCAGTGGACAGCCCATTACGAATACAACAAATTTTTCAGTATTACAACTTCCAACCCCTATCCACCCCAAATTCACCCCCACCCAAGAAAAAGTAGAAAATGGTCAGGAACCCCTAAAACGCCTAAAAACGAAGTTTGAGGCATATTTGAAATTTTTCGTTTTTTGCTAATTACTCCGTCCCCCGTATAACAATTTTCAAAATTATAGGAACATTACCTACTACGAGCCAACATCATAACGCTGCCCAAATTTCATCAGAATCCATGCGGGTGTTACTGAGATTACGAGGGTAAAAGAACGCGAACAGACAGACCGACAGACAGACAGACCGACGGAAATGAGTGATGTGGATTTTCGTTATGTAGACATCATGAAACGCCCAAAAGCATATTATCTCAAAGTCGAAAATTTTCTCGATCACAATACTCCCCTCACCTATCGGTATGGGAAGTAAAAGAATCCTAGCATCCTTGTAAGGTCAATTGATGTAGAAGCATTAACCTTCCGTATTCACCGTTGGGCTCAGATTTACCTCAAGTACCTTGTAAATCTGCATGTATCAGCAACAGTGATGGCCCTTAACGTGTGTTTGGAGAGAGTATACCAACTCTGTCCAGCAGCAGTAGCAGCATGATTGCTGATAACGGCAGACAGCGATGAGCGAGCGAATCGGCCGTAATCTGGCGATTATCATATCTCGCGAATTACGGCCGCCATTTTATTTGGGAGCAATATCGGCGGCGCATGCATTGGCCGGATAAACATGTAAATGAAGTGTCTACGAGTTTATTATGCGATGATACTACGGCGAACATTTTATGGACCATACCTGCACTTTGATGGCGTGCATGCCACTATCGTTTCGACGATGGTTCCTAACTGTCGCATTATCATACTTGCCACCGTTTGGCGGGCTGGCGGGCGCTCGTTATAAAGTTTCGATTCGATTTTACCAATTTCAGTACAAAATGACACATTCGTTGAGTGTATTACAGTAAATGAAGTCAAGCTGATTGACTTAGTGCTTCCCACACATTACGCTATCGTTTCATTGCTTTCCATAGCATGAAGGTGTAGTCGTTGAACGAGACTAAAACTTAAAACGTCGGCCGGATTTGTAACTAGGATACTCCAATTATCTAGGATACCAGGTCTTGTCCTCATTGAGGGTCAAATAAAGTATTTCGATTTTTTGCAGATGAACCTCAGGATCCCGGCATTGGAGATTTTCCTTTTTCGTTGAACGAGAGTAAAACTTAAAACGTCGGCCGGATTTGTAACTAGGATACTCTAATTATCTAGGATACAAGGCTTCGTCGTCATCGAAGGTCGAATAAAGGTTTTAGATTTTTTGCGGTGAACCTCAGGATCCGGGCATCGGAGGTTTTCCATTTTCGTTGAACGACAGTAACTCAAAACATCGACCTAATTTGTAATTAGGATACTTTATTCATCTAGGATTCCAGGTCTCGTCCTCATTGAGGGTCAAATAAAGAATTTAGGTTTTAAGCGGATGAACCTCAGGATCCGGGCATCGGATACTTTCCATTTTCGTTGAAAGAGACTAAAACACAAAACAACGGCCAGATTTGTAATAAGTATACTCTAATTATCTAGGATTCCAGGTCTCGTTCTCATTGAGGGTCAAATAAAGATTTTAGATTTTTTGCGGGTGAACCTCAGGGTCCGGGCATCGGAGATTTTCCAATCTCGTTGAACGAACGAGACTAAAACTCAAAACATCGGCCGAATTTATAATTAGGGTACTCTAATTATGTAGGATACAAGGTTTCGTCCTCATCGAAGGTCGAATAAAGAGTTTAGATTTTTTGCGGTTGAACCTCAGGATGCGGGCATCAGAGAATTTTCAATATCGTTGAACGAGAGTAAAACTCAAAACATGGGCTGGATTTGTAATAAGGATACGATACAAGGTTTTATCCTCAGAGAAGATCAAATAAAGAATTCAAATTTTTTTACGGGTGAACCTCACAGAATCCCAACATCGGAGATATTTCATTCTCGTTGAACGAGACTGAAACTCAAAACATCGGCCGGATTTGTAACTAGGTTACTCCATTGTTTTTATTATCATGTTTACATCCGTATGTGGATTTCTCAATGTAAATTCGTACCAGAAAATGTCGTCGGCCGGCGGGACTCGAACCCAGGACCTCCAGATTTGTACTCCGGCGCTCTCGCCAGTTGAGCTACAGTCACCCTGTCAGCTCAACTTCGAAAGCGCCGTCTATTACTACGCTGGTGGTATCAAAAGTTGGCGCGAGAGAGTCAAAGTGAAGTTGACAGGGCGACCGTAGCTCAACTGGTCAGAGCGCCGGAGTACAAATCTGGAGGACGTGGGTTCGAGTCCCGCCAGCCGCCGGCATTTTCTGGTACGAATTTACATTGAGAAATCCACATGTGGATGTAAGCATGATAATAAAAACAATTCTCCACTCAACTTATTCTTTAGCATTGGTTTGTGCTTTGTTGCACAGGTCTTCAGCTCTGCAACATCCAGTGATCCTCAATACATTGACTGAAAGTTTTAAGGTATATCATAGGTAACAGGAATACAGGGTGTAACTTTTAAGGATGTCCACTCCTATACCACCATGTAGATCTCGCTGAGCTGATCATTTTTCGATAAGCAACATAGGTCCAAAAACGAACCGTTACGGAGATAACGCTACCGAAAGTTATCCTTGCTGACGCTTGAAGTTAGGCAATTCATTCAACGCCTCATAATTGGCAGAGGAGAGAGGGGGTTACGGATCAGCTGCTAAGACAGATTCGGCTTGTGATCATTTAATCGTCATGGCCAAAATGCCAAAAGTAAACCAAACAAACAACACATAAAAAACATTGCAAAACAACAACAACAAAAAACACAGAGATCAGTCAAAAATCAGTGAAGGAGAGTCTCCACGTGGCCATCGCCTTCTTGCTCGCACAATCTGGCTCGATGGATGACCGATGCAGTGGCAGCGTTGATTATCTGTGGCTGCTCCCTGACGTCTCCACCTGCTGCAATGATGCGTGCAATCAGCTCTTCTGCTGTGTGCGGTGCACCCCCTTGGTAGACAAGTGCTTCCAGGTGACCCCACAGGAAAAAATCCAGGGGATTGAGATCCGGAGACCGCGCCGGCCACGTTACTGGCCGCAAGGCGTCGAATTAATTGCCTAACTTCAGGCGTCAGAAAGTACTACTTCCGGTAGCGCTATCTCCGAAACGGTTCGTTTCCGGACCCATGTTGCTTATCGAAAAATGATCAGCTCAGCAAGATCTACACTGTAATATAGGTGTGGACATCCTTAAAAGTTATACCCTGTATTTTTCAGGGTTTTAAGCAAGTCAGGAACTGTACTATTCAAATGATCATTCATATGATCGTATTATAGAAGCACGTATGCAAAAACGGCCGATCTTGGCGATGTGAGCGCCGCGTATGCGCCGCGACGGCCCGCGTCGGCGTTCGGCTCCGGTGCACGAGGGCGCCGCGACGCTCGACGTCGTCACTCGGCGACGCATCGCGAGCGCGCCAGCAACCCTGCTGCTGCAACTCCGACCCCGGCGTCGTCACGTGACCGCCGCCACGCGCGTCCCAACACGCCGCGCCGCACGCTGCACGTTGTCGCGCGACACCTTCGCGCGATCCTCTTCTTCCGGTTACCCGGAATTCTGTCAACGCGCGACATTCTTTTTTTTGTGCCGCCGCCGATCTGTGAAACTGTGTGTATGTGTGTGACTTTGTGAACGTATATTTTGGATACTCTATAACCACTAGTTTTTGGATACTCGCCGTAGCTTTTTATATATTCCTACTTTTTAACGCTGTAACTTTAAGGTACGTTCAAGCTGCATTTAAATAATACATTTTTGACTAAATTATGCGGATCCTTTGGTGCACTACACAGTCTTAACAGATTTTTTCAAGTGTTTTGATATGTGAGCATATGCAGGTGGAGATTTATAGTGGTTTGATTATTTACAATTAGTCCTAACACAAACATAGTGTACGAAAATATATCAGCATACAGGGTGTTATTTATTTATTTATTTATTTATTTATTTATTGCCCAACAGATAATTCCAATAAGAGGACAATACATACTCAGTATCATAAGACTACCTAAGGTACAAAAAAAAATATATAAAAATATATAACAAATGATGTTTTAGATAAGCTAAATTTGAAGTCGCAAGACGGCATCAGACCAATCTCAATGAATCCTGTGAATTGCATAATACTTCTCACATGACTTTTCTATTATTTCATTTAGACTAGAATTATTAATGTCACAAGCATGAGAGATCAGATTGAAGTTGGTGCAAATAGCGTACATCGGAGATTTAATTAAAGCATTGGTTTTAGGGGTTGCTTGATAGAAGGTGGTATGTTGACGAGAATTAGATTGCGGTACCCGAAACTGAAGTCGGGATATCAGATATATTGAATCCACCTGGTTATGCACAAGTTGGTAGAGGTACCTTAAGCCATAATTTACTCTTCTTAGTTCTAATGGTTGAACATCAAATCTTGCTAACAGTAATCTATGGTCTGATCCTCGTCTTGGATAAACTCCATCTAATTTATAACTAAGATACTTGACGAATCGTCTTTGCAAATTTTCTAGGACCTTAATGTGGACCTGATATATGGGACTCCACACAATAGAAGCATATTCTAACTTAGACCTAACAAAAGAATAGTATAGTGCCATTAAAGCTTTTTGATTTGTGAATAATTTACAATTCCTTATAATAAATCCTAAGCTACGAATTGAAGATGATGTAATGTTTTGAATATGACCTGAAAATTCTAACTTATCATCGAACGTCACACCAAGATCTCTTATCGTGGAACACCGTGTTATGCTGCTACTCCCCAGTTTGTAGCTTGTATTTAATCATAGGCCGTGATTCCAAGGATGCATCTTGACCTAAATTAAAGTAGAAAAGTTCACTTAACCATGTGTTCTAGAGATTCTGGTTTTCATGATTCATGGTGTCAAAAAATAATGATTTTTTATTAATTTCTTAAAGATCATTTAGCTGCCGACCTTATTTTTTTGTGCCGCCGCCGCCGGTCTGTCAGACTGTGTGGATGTCTGTGAATTTGTGAACGCTGCGTACGTTGGCTGTTCGTTTATGAACGCCGCCCCCCCTCCCCACGTATATTTTGGATACTCTATAATCGCTGCGCAAATTTTTCGTAATTTGGCAGTGTTGCTCGCTGCAGTAAGGCGCTAAGTCAACACCGACTTGAAAATAACGATCATTTCCAGTGGCGTCCTGAGCGGCAGTCCCACAATTAAAATTAACAAATAAACATGACATGATTGCTGTTTTTCAGAGGAAACACATAAAAAAACAACTTTTTTCCTCATGATGTGTCTTCCTATCTCACTTCGTTTTCGAGCAAAAAAAATAAAAACCACTGTACAACCAGCCGAAAAAAATTTTAAAACAAAGCTTCGTACTTATTGACTCCAAACCCGTATATCTAATCCAAGTCCAAATAGAAAAATTAATTTAAACACTGTCCTCAGTAATCTGGTTTTCAAGATATAGGATGACAAAGCATCAATTTTTTTCCAAGCTGTAACAGCTTTTTTTCTCTACATTTTGTATTTTTTATTTTTTAAAGACAAATCCTATATATTCTTTTAAATGTCCGAGGAACAATATAGAATTCGATTTTGAAATTGTTCGTCGACAGTTTATGACAAGTGCGGATAAAAAGAGAGGATAAATTAGTGCATTGAACAGAGAAGATTTTAGAAATAAGTATTTTACTCTATACTATAACTCGAGTGTGGTTATTTTCTGACGCATTCCCGTACAGAGTTCTACATCTATTTAAATGAATTAGCCAGCGAAGTGGCCACGCAGGCTGCACCGTGCCGCGCACCAATCTGGTGATCAGCCAATATCGGCAAGCCGCAGCCTACACTAGCTACCTACTAACAAGTCCTCGCACGATTTCCAACATTTTGTCGCCACTGCGATGCCGACACTTTGTGTATCCAAATAGACTAAGAGCCACTGATCGGCAGACTTACGGTATTAAACATTAATTTATAAAAATCCTTAAACATTATTATGACGATGGAATCATTCTCACTCCCTGTTACAATAAACGAGGCAATATCGTACACTTTCATTAGTACGACAGAATCGACCTGTCTTTGGTTTTTTCAAAAATATATTTATAATAATAATGTATATAACATATATCTGTGCTATAATAAACAAAATTTTTATAAAATTTTCGAGACTTTGCCATATTACTTCCAAAAATTTTCGATTTTGAGGTAATACACTTTTTGGGTGGTTTATGACGTCTATACAACGAAAATCCAAGTCATTTGTTTCTGTCGGTCTCTGTCGGTTTGTCTGTTCACATTTTTATAGCCTCGTAATCTCAGTAACCGCTGCATAGATTGTGACGAAATTTGAGTGATGAGGGCCTAGTGAGTAAAGCTGCTAGAATTTTGAAAATATGTTGTAAATATATCAATATCAATTCATATCTTCCCCTGGTGCACACTGCTCCAACTGGGGCTTACGAGAGCCCCAAGTAAAACTACTTCATGCTCGTAACGTGGTGTATATTGATCTTTCCTTGTTACAAACTACAGATGTATCTTATATCTAACCCACATCCTATTGACCTACTTAACACACTCACTCAGTTTACAAACAATCCTACCTAAACATATACATAATTATATTTGTATGTCTCACGTACGGAACTAATAACTCCTTACAAAGTGGAGCAATACAATATACTGAGTGTTACCTTTAGATCGTTCTGTATTATGTAACCTAGAATTGATTTTAATGAAATTTCGACACAGTATTACTATCCTGGCAAAAATGAAAAATGCGTATGGTTTTTAGAATTCGCGTTAGTGGCGGCGCAGCAATAAAGAAAAGCTAAAAATATAAAAATAGCTCAATCTTCGTTTTTAAGCGATTTGGAGATTCCTGATCGTTAGGTTTCGTCCAGTTGAAGCTTGCAGAATAAACACTTTATCGTCCTGGTTCCTACAGATATGCAATAAACTATTTCGAGAGTTTTAACATAGAAAAACTGTCTACAAGAAGATAAAGACAAGCCATTATTTTTAGATTAGTATTGTCAATAATATTATGTTCAAGGGCTGTTACATTATGAATTACATAACATTTAAAATACCAAAGGCTACATTAAGGAATTATTGGAAATAAGGAATTATTTTATGTCTCCAATAATCTTTCTGCAACCATTAATATATTGGCATTGTGCAATTATTTTGTAAAACAACATGACATGATGGTGTTTTTAATGCTAGCTTAAGGGGCCTGGATACACACATTTATTCATACGTATTTGCCATGTAAAACACGGACTCACAATTTCTCGCATAACTCACTCTATTTTCAAACTACATATATAATATTTCAGAAGGCGATAGTTAAGACCTTAGTGAATGACAACTATTTTCGATTTTCTCAAAAAAGTTTTTTAATGTGCAAAAAAACTATCAATTCATAGTCATACATTCTATAAATGCCTGTAATTTAACAACCAAACACGATATCAAAAAAAGGCTAAGTATTTGCACAAGCGCAAGCTTTCTTGTTCAATTTGCTCTTTGAGTCATTATTGTAAGTTCAAAGGTAACGTCAGGAGATGGAAATGCGAAATTAATTTTAATGATGACCTTTGGATCTTTTGACCTCACCTTTGGATTTTTGGACTTATCTCCCCTCATCTTAGACACCCTCATTGGAGAAAGGGAACAGGCGGCCACGCCTCCTCGCTAACACGGGAATAAGTCTTTTCATGGATTCTCAATTTCGCGCGCTATACCCTAGACCCAGACCCTAGACCCTTAAGCCGTATTAAGAAGTTACCTGATATGTATTTTTATGGTGTTTTTCTTTTCTCTTCCTTCACCTGTAATTAACCCAGGAGGAGTGTGTTTGTAAAGTATAACAAATAAAATAAAATCACATATATGCGAAGTTTGCTAAAATATCGTCAAGTGCGTGCATGCGATCACTGGCTCATAGACTAAAATATTGCACGTTTTAATGGGGGATGGGTGCAACGCTATGCTACCATCCTACTAGTACACTCCAAATGCGATTATATACCAATTGTTCTCTATTGTTTTAATTTACATAATGTGGTTATGTCCATTACTACATTCATACAAACACACATTACAGAACGCGGCGGACATAATTCGTACGGTTGATACACATTTCAATTTATCTGAATCGACAGATAGACACACGGACGGACATACATATGTAGATATTATGAGCGCATGTTTTGGATTGCTGCAATTTCGTTATTGCATCGTTCGCCCTTTTCTTTCTTCCTATTATCATATCATTCCTATTGCAAACTCCGGTGAAAAGCACCGATAAAGCTATCGCTTCAAGCTGAGAACAACTTTGTTGTTCACTGTAAATACTGCTTTCATCATCATAGTCACAATGTCTTAACAGACATGTTGTGAACTCGTAAAATGCATCAAGTTGGAGCTAGAGTATTGCCGACATGAATATTATCAATAGTTTTGAGAACTGTAGCTCGCCATCGTTCGCGATGTGCTGTCTGTTCAGTGGCGGTCTTGATACTCACATCCAGAAACTGTTTCGTCGGATCCACTCAGCGTGTAGGGGAACGGCCAGGGCGCCGCCCACTCGGGGCATGACCCTGAACTACAAGTTTCTCCATATTATCGCTTCCGTGATTATGTCCGAAGAATATAAGCATTCTCATCAACACAATGGAGGATGGTCTCTTTGGATTGCCAAGCTCATCCAGTATGGAAACGTTAGTTCAATGGGCGGTATAAGGGACTCTCAGCATTCATATTTCAAAAGCATCTATGCGAGCTCGATCTGCCTTTTTAACAATCCAAGTTTCCGAGGCATACAAAAATGTAGAGGACACAAGAGACTGCTCAAAAACAGCTCAAACTTCGTTTTTAGGTGTTAGGGGGTTCGTGATCATTTTCTACTTTTGTTTGAATGCAGGTGAAATTGGGGTGGTTGGAGGATGGGGGGTTGTGAAATTGAAAAATTTATTGTATGCATAATAGGTTGTCCATTGACATGTGAAAGAAAGATCTAAAGACTATATCTTTATGCTATGCGAAAATAATAAAATAATAAACTGGTATCACCGTAATGTGTGAGAAGTGTAAGAATGTGTAGAAGTAAGTCAATCAACTTGAGTTCATTTTTTTCAAACCTAGTGGAACAAGCTCTCATCTGATTCAATGGAAGTAATATGCCTCAGTGCTGGCGGAATAATTAACAAAAAGAAAACAATAAATTTGCCCAAACTTAGCTTGAGTCGTATTCGAGGATCTTGACAGTTTTTCAAAGTTCCAGTGGTAAAATTTGGAGAAAGGGGAAGAAATTATTCGATAGGAGGCTTCTGGAATATCCTCAAACTTCTGGTTCAAAAAATAAAACCAATCTTATAAAAAAATAATGTAGTCTGAAGCAGTATTTATCTATCGTAGACAGAAAGCACGATAATAATCGAGAAATAAGGTCACTAGGCCGTTGTGAAGTAGTTCAAAGTTTTGTGTACCTCGGTTCTTTGATCGACAATTCCGGTAGCTGTGAAAATGAGATTCGACGGCGCATTCAAAAGGCACGTGCCGCCATGACAAAGCTTACCAAAATATGGCGTGACCATATCACTCGACCAAAATGTCGCTGGTTTAGTATCTTGAGTTCTTCATATTTTTGTATGCCTCGGAAACTTGGACTGTTAAAAAGACAGATCGAGCTCGCATAGATGCCTTTGGAATGTGGACATGGAGAAGAATTCTGACAGTTCCTTATACCGCCCATCGAACTAACGTTTCCATACTGGATGAGCTCGGTAATCCAAAGAGACCATCCTCCATTATGTCGACGAAAATGCTTACCTTCTTCTGACATATTCACAGAAGCGATAATATGGAGAAACTTGTAGTGCAGGGTCATACCCCGAGTGGGCATGACCCTACACGCTGGGTGGATATGACGAAACAGTTGCTGGATCTGAGCATCAAGAGTGCCGTTGTACTGACAGTAAATCACGAACGACGGCGAGCTACAGTTTTCAAAACTATTGATAATATTCGTGTCGGCAATACTCTAGCTCCGACTTGATGCATTTTACGAGTTCACAACATGTCTACTAAGACATTGTGACTATGAAAAAATGTTACAACTACCAATATAACGGTTCATACTATTGCAGGTACACCACCGATAAGACTATTCCATATCGACTGCGAGGCCAACTTGAAGACATATCGTCCACCTCTGCGAAAAACAAAAGCAGACTTCCAGGGCTACTTCGATCACGAGGAATAAAAGGAATCAAAAGACTGTCATGCATGCTCCGCTGGTGCCGTATATACAACGAAACGGCTGCAATTCTGAATAATACAGGGCCGTCCTAACGTTCGCCCTATTCAGCCCTTGGATACCTTAAATATTCAACACGCCACATACGCAGGTAGGCACTTTTTTTCTTACTGATCGAATATTTATGGGGTAGTTTCCGTTTTTATTTATTTCCTCTGACCTCTTTGGAACCCAGCTATATAACAAGAATGTCGTCGAGTGGCTTGACTCAGTACTACCGACACATTGTCGCTAATAATAATGGATGATAAGTTTTAAGCTTTAATTTCATTTCCATAAATCTATTTTGTTGAACATCAAAGACGGGTTCAAGGAAGATTTGGGCCTCGATATGCAGCTACCTGCTCGTAGTAAGTCCTGGATGTACTAGCTGACAACTTTCTAGCTGTTTAATAATATTTTTTTACATCCTTAATATCAATGAGTAGCCTGAAAAAAAAATTGGTTTGCGCTTAAACGTATAAAAATCCAGGCATCCAATGAGCCATAAATCCCCTCTCATCTGATGGATGCATCACTGATTAATAACTTTTTATGACGATTTTTAATGAAAAACACGTTCCACAAGCAGTTTTTGATTTTTATAATAGTAACACTTATACAAAGAAGACATTTTTATTTAGATTATTCAACCCTGCAGAGATTTATAGCATAATAAAATACTTCAAATCTGAGGCCAAGGGTGTGGATGGTTTGAGCTTGTCAATGATTAAATTGAGCCTGCCAGTTAGTATAATTTATATAACTCATATTGTGAACAGTTGTCTGGAAAAGGGATATTTTCCAAGAACATGAAGGCAGGCGATTCCCATATCAAAGATCAACAATGCTGATGAATTTGCTCATCTAAGACCTATCAGTTTGTTACCAATGTTGTCAAAGATATTGGAAAAAGTGGTTCACATTCAGTTGACTGCATACTTAGGTGATATTACTAATTACTACGGGTAGATGCACACAACCTAACATAAGACATGACACCCTACCATGATATCACACTTTTTCAACGTAGCCTGTACAATGCTGCTACTGTTTACAACTCAGTTAGTGCTCAGTATAAAGAAATGTCGTTGAACATTTTTTAAAATAAAGGCAAGACCTCAATGTTTGATTCTTCGAGTTTGATCTTTAATACCGCAATAGCTCTTCGTAACAGCTGTCAAACGACGCCAAATTACTAACATCGCAAATATGGATAATCGAGGTTTTTTTTTCATTGCCCTGTAATGAAACAGTTCGTTTGATTTTATGTTTACACTTGATATTTTTTAATTTGAGCATCTAATGAATGTGATACACTAGTGATTAAGTGTATGACTTGACACTTTGCCAAACTCCGCCACTGATGTCATATCCTGATGTAAGCCCTTTCTTACATAATTTTTTTAATAAAGACGAGTTATTCGAGGGTTGGTCTATATCTCCGTCAATCCACCAGTACGCAGACAGCTGTTTCACGCTTATTAGCGATCATCAGTGCGCCATAGGTCGACTGACGGAGATAGAGAACATCAGAATTTTCATGTCTACTAGATATGTGAAGCATGTGTTTCTGTTGCCTACTCAGATGAGTTATCTTCCACTTGTCCCTAATTCAAGGAGGAGCAGGAGTTTCACGCGAATTGGCAAATACCGCCGCGCGTTACATTGGTGTCTTCCGACGTGCAACTAGATTCTGGTGACAGAAAATATAAGAAAAGCAATTTATATAAGGCGATTTTTGATACTTCTAAGACGATTGGTTGTGTCGCTGCACGTGAACGGGAGTTGGTGATCTGATTTCAGGGTTGAACTATCTTTAAGGTCTTTCGGTGTTTCTTCAGTGAACGGAGCGTAGAATTTAATCAAAGCGACTCTTGCGGTGCAAGGGCACCAAGTGGGGTGAGCGGCTGAAGAAAAATGCGCGACGCAGGGGGAGGAGGTGATAGGATCGCAGATTTATAGGGCGATCTACATGGATAGATAGTGAGTGAGTGCGAATTTTTTCGGCCTTCCTGCGATGTCGAGTAATGAAAATCCGGATGAGGGGATACGTAGGGTGCCTTTCGAGAAAGGCCGTCAAATTGGAAACGGCTGGAGACTGCCTTGTCTTCGAGCGGCTGTGTGACTCCTAAATCGCTTTTTTTTATTCGCAAATGGTTAACTGTCTCCACTAATTTCAGAAGTACCTAAACAGTTTTGGTTTTAAATTAAAATCAGAGTTTACTGGAGCTGAAAGAATCGCCAAATGTCGGGCAATACTGGCTAAAATCGAATAGAAGGCTCCGTAACTGATATTATATCAAAAAAAATGGAGTCAAGTTGATTGACTCAGTACTTCCCACACATAACGATGATACCATTTTATTATTTCCCATTGCATGAAGCTATAGTCTGAAATCCCCTTGCAACTAAATCATCGCCCACCCGCCCGCAAAAAAAACATCCAACACAACAACCCTCGTAAATAGTTTCTTGCGTCTCCCTCTTCAGGAAATATGCATTAAAAATCAATTGAACAATTTTCACGTTACGCAATCTAGAACGATCTAAAACAATACTTGTATATATACATCACAAATTCTAAGTCCCGTGGATTCTATAATAAGCATGCAACGTTCGGATGGACCTAAAAAGTGTATCATGCCGCTAGGTTTTTCATTCGCATATCAATGGACAGCCCATTACGAATACAACAAATTTTTCAGTTCCACAACCCCCCACCCCCCAACCACCCTAAATTCACCCCCACCCAAAAAAAGTATAAAGTGATCAGGAATCCCTAAAACGTCTAAAAACGAAGTTTGAGCTGTTTTCATATTTTTAGTTTTTTTCATATTGCTGCGCCGCCACTGAGACGATTTCTAAAAATCATACGCGTTTTCCATCCTTGCCAAAGTAGTAATACTGTGCCCAAATTTCATTAACACCAATTCAGTAGTTTCCACATTATAAAATCCAGAATGATCTAAAGCAATACTCGTATGTCATACATCGGAAAAGATTCTAAGTTCTTTGTTTTCTGTAATAGGCATAATGCAATGTTTAGATAGACCTAAAAAAGTTATTTATGTCGCTAGGTCTTCCTTCACAGGTCAGTGGCCAGTCTGTTATGAATACAACAAATTTTTCAATTTTATAACCCCTCAACCCCCAATCACCCCAATTTTCGCCCCCACACAAAAAAGTAGAAAATGATCAGGAACACCTAAAACGCCTAAAAACGAAGTTTGGGGAACATTTGAAATGTTTCGTTTTTTGCTAATTGCTCCACCGCCAATGCACCGATTTTCAAAATTGTAGCAGCATTAGTTACTACGACCTCACAGCATATTGCTGCCCAAATTTCATCAAAATCCATGCAGCGGTTACTGAGATTACGAGGCTAGAAGAACGCGCACAGACAGACAGACAGACCGACAGACCGACAGACCGACAGACCGACAGACCGACAGACCGACAGACCGACAGACCGACAGATCGACAGATCGACAGATCGACAGACCGACAGACCGACAGACCGACAGACCGACAGACCGACAGACCGACAGACCGACAGACCGACAGACCGACAGACCGACAGACCGACAGACCGACAGACCGACAGACCGACAGACCGACAGACCGACAGATCGACAGACCGACAGACAGACAGACCGACGGAAATGAGTGACGTGGATTTATGTAGACATCACAAAACGCCCAAAAAGCATGTTATCTCAAAATCGAAAATTTCCGCGATCACAACACTCCCCTCACCTATCGGTGTGGGAAGTAAAATGGAAGACATTTTCAGATTTGGTTCTTTACTATTATCAACAAATGATATCAAACTATCAAACTGTCCGGCAAGTAAAACTGTTGAGCTATTTTTTTTATGATCATAGTAACAAAGGTGTTATGTCTTGAATACATTGAGAGCAGATCGCTTCTAAAGTCAAAATTTGAGCACTATTTGACTACAGATACCTGAACTCTACATATGTATAACTTTGAAACTATGACCTTCTTTTGTATGTACCGACCTGGATGTATCGTAAACACCATGTTATAGGGTTGTAATAAAGTAGTGTTAGTTGATTGATGTAATGCTGCAGACTGGGATTACACAGGGTTTATTAAGATGCAGCGCATAATCAGGACTCGCTTAATCCGATTTTTCATCCTCCTGTTGCAGTATTTTGCGGCATCCGCATCCGTAATTTTATTAAAAGCCCCGAACGAAACCATACTGCCAGCCAAGCTTTTGTTTATAAACAATAATTTCTTTCGCGAGCAGATTTGCAGCTAAGCTCTAAAAATCGTGAATTAATTTAATGAGACTTCAGTTTTGTGTTAAGAGTAAATTATAAAATCAACCGCATCCAAAAGCTAAATACAAAAAAAAATCGGGTGCATTAATTTATCAGTTCTTTTAACGGTTTTGACCTTGTGCGGTCGGCGACTAACTTTATACTTTCATTGCATACTTTGAGACTTCAAATCCAACTATCGTCACATTTTTTAAAAGTCGTGGACTACGTTACAGTTGCCAGTTGAAAATTCATTCTACTCGCTTTTTCTTTTCCTTTATCTTGGCCGTGACATTCCTTAGCTCTAAATCTTTATGGATAATTCTTTGAGTGGAACAGAGTAACACAAATGTTCGCGCAGTTTGTCATCCAGGCATAAGTATTTTTAATTTTATTTTGAAGGTTTTGGTCCCCTGACTAAAAACAGAGATTTCAAACTTTGGGCCCAAAATGAACTTAATTATTGTTCGGATGTACAGGTTCTCTTTATTGGATATTGAAATAGCCTTAATACTGAGTATAATTGCAGAAAAAAATAAAATCCAAATAGCATTCTTGTTTTTGTTTTTGACGATTTCTTGGAAAAACTGGAAAATCTCTGTTTTCAAAAAAAAATCATATCTCGAAAACTATCAATAATCGGTACACATACATGGGGGTGTTTTGGATAGGTCTCGGTACGGGCTATCTATAAAAAATTATTATCGTCACCCGATTGGCCACCCTGTATAACCGGAGCGACGGTTCTTTGGAGGAATAGTGTGAGTGACCTCCGGAAGCGCGGAACTCGGCAAAGTTATTATTGAAAACTCGGAGGAAAGTTTTTCGGGCATCGCCAGCGGCAGCCGCGCTAGACACAAGTCTAAATCTCGCAGCCGCCGCCGCCAAACGAAAATATCAAGCGAGACGTTTTCATATTCCGACGGGTGGGCAAAGGAAACAAAAGATCCGGCCGACAGGGCCGAGAGGCGACAGTTCCTTCATTTTGTTTGCTTCAACTGTGAGAAGGAGATTTCACCCGTACAAATTATATTTCTATAATACAACTGCTGTGATCGGCATGCGATTCGAAAATGGCTTCAAGCGGCTTCTCGGCAATAACAAACCTTTTTGACTTACAATTGGTGCAACAGTTACTGAGATTACCAAGGTGAAATCATTAACCAAAAAAGCTCGCGCTGTTTTGAAGTTTAAGAAATTTTTACACAAAAAACGAGTTAAATTTAATAAATAGTTACCCTCAGTATATATTATCCTTTCTCATTTAGACAAAGTACTGCATATCTCATTTTTATAAAAATCTTGCTTTTGGGAACTGAAGAAGTGTGTCGCCTTGTTTTCCAAAGCCTCTTTATTTTCAAATCGCCGATTCCGCATGTGAGTGTCAAAGGCCAAAAACAGGGCCAAGGTCTGGTGAGTAAGAAGGGAAAGGTAGAATTTCCCAGTGGAGTCCTATAGTTTCCGGGGTGATTCTTGCTGTATGTGATCCTGCATTATCCAGATGGAAAACAACACACTTTCTGTTCGCCAAAGCAGGCTTTTTTTGTGACTTAGAGCGACTTCAACTCTGTTAAGCTGTACTGAGTAGATTTCAGCAGTGATGGTTTGTCCACCTGGCAGAGGATCACAGTGAACTGTACCTGCTGTAGTCCTGGTAGACTAGTATGGTTACTACAATACACATAACAGAACCTTTTCTTGGTGAATGCTTTGGCAAAGAGAAAAGGTGTTGCCTTACATCAGGATAATTCAAGACCACATACAGCAAGAATCATCCAGGAAACTGTAGCGAGATTCCACTGGAAAATTCTATCTCACTCTCCATATTCACCAGACTTTGCCCTGAGGACTACCATCTGTTTTTGGCCTTGGAATACCATAGAGAGGCTTTGAAAAACGAGATGACACACTTCTGCAGTTCCCAAAAGCTAGATTTTTATAAAAATGAGATATGCAGTCGTGTGTCTTGATGGGAAAGGGTAACACTCACTGAGGGTGATTATTTTTCTGAATAAATTTAAGTTTAACCCATTTTTTTGTTTTCATTGTTTTCATTTCATTATAGTAGCATCCCAAGAGAGTTGAATCAAAATTCCTCATTTGGTTAAATGGAAAGTTGAGCTAGCTTTAATGGCCATTAGGAAAATAAATAGGGTATCGATAGCAAGAGATGTTTTTGCTGGTTTTTCAGAATTCTCTGGTTTTTTCGATATCTCCACATTTTCCCGTTTTGCAGATTTCTTCCGATTTTTACAGATTTTTTTTAATATCCCGATTATTTCCGTTTTCCTGAATGTCTTCCAAAATTTGCTATACGTCTATACTTTAACAATTTTTATCATAAGCCTCCCGTATAAACTTTGCTTTTACGTTAGTTCATGACTCCCCTCCTGGCACAGTCGATATTGTAAGTTACTTATCCAAACAGATTTTCCGTCTATGTTCTTCTTGTTCCATCTTATGTGTTCTGTCACCTTAACTGCCCTCCGATTCTACTTTGGCGTATTGACCACATGCTGTTATCAAGTTTAAATAAAAAAATACCCAGGTAGCTCGAATCATTAACTGTCATACCGGCAAGACTTGTAGAATTAACAAATTTGACCTTTTTTACCAACCCAATGTCCCTCTTAACGTACTTGGGGACACTATTATAAATAAACAAATTATTAATGTTGCTGAGCAAATGAGCATTTAATTGAATGTTTTTATGTAGCACTGATTTTATAAATTTGTACACACCAGCATCATTTGCAACGATACAGGAAAAGGGTCCAGTGTCATAGTTTATAGGATTACCAGTTGTACCATGCACCATGCTCAGTATGTATCAAATAATCGCAATCACAAATCCACATAATCTCATCTTTGGAAAGAAAAATGAAAAACATATCAAAAGTTCACAGATATGTCTTTCAAGGCCAGATTTCTAGAGGACAGAAATAATTTTTGCTGAAAATGAGTAAGGTTAGCAACCCTGTACCATCTAACCGTGCATTAATATAAAGCTGAGTGAGAATTTCGCAAGAGCGGACGCTACAACAGCGTCAGGTAAATGAACCACACAGGAAGCTATTAAGTACTAAGGATTAGTTTTGTCTGGCAGCTGCACAACGGAATTTATCTGCTTTACCCTATACACTGACTGAATTCATTATCTTTCAGCACCAAACAAAATGTTTTCAGTGGGTAATAAACTAAGGAATCAGTTTTATAAAATTGAAAACTCTTTTTATGGTATTTTTTTAGTTCGGTATTTCAAGTGAATTCGACGATTTCTTGATACATACTTCAATAGTTTCAATTATTGGTTCTATTTTCGTAATTTGTTTGTCCTGTCAGATAATACGTTAGCAAAAGTTTCAAGATCATCTCGAGATTTCTACTCGGAATCATTAAAGTCACCAACGAGTTAAGTTAATTAGTAACATTCAAATGGTTTGGGTGTATGCACAGACTTTTTTAACTATTTAACTAGCATAGAAACTAGAAAACCAATACACAAAGTTGACAAATCCTGATAAGTAGGCAACCCATTTTATCAATCAATAATTTCGCCATCTATCACCAAAAATAGGCTTGCTACGCTAAATTCGTTACCTGAAGCTAAAACTCAAAACAAGGGCCGGATTTGTAATTACCATCCTCAAACTATACCAGATAACGATTTTAGATTTTTAGGGAGGAACTTGAAGATGTAAGAGACTAAAAATTTTTGATGTTTGTTACCTGAAGCTAAAACTTAAAACAAGGGCCGGACTTATAATTAGCGTCCTCAAACTATACATGTCCCGAGTTTTCAGCTTAATAGGAGGCCAGATAACGATTTTAGATCTTTAAGGTAGAATTTGAAGATCTTTGAGGTTAGATGTATTAGTTTCTGTATCGTACAAACAGAAGCGTTTCCTTTACACAATACATCACCAGATCCAAGCAATATGACTAAAATTATTCAAAAATATTCCATATTTTTGAATAAAATTAATTTATTTCACTGTCGAATCACACCTTTTGAACGTATTTATTTAAAATGTTCCCTAGAACCCCGCAAATTGCCAGGAGAACTGAATAAATACATGTTAATAACGGGGGGATTTGAAATGAAGCCGCAGTGGCAACGCAGATACAAAACTTATTTCTCAGCTAAACCTCAGTACAGAAATCTAATGTTAATTTCAATATTTTCAATAACTATATACTTATAATGATAGTAGGGTTAGTCTACACTAAACGGGTCTGTTAAATTGTACCAGCTAGGGAAAATCTGTTTGTAGGTATACCTATATCATATTCATAATCTAAGTACAGTAAAGAAACATACACATTTGCTTGAACTAGTAACAGAAAAATAGATCTAAATATGTCGCTACTTATACTTCAACAAATAAAAACATTTGTGGCTTTTCGTTGGAAAAAGTCTCTCAATGTATTAAAAGCATCTGCCATCTATAAGATTCTTTATATTGCACATCCACCAAATTTTTACATTTCAAAAGGAAGTACATAACATAACAATTTTGCAAAGTACAATCGTACACATGGATGATTTTTCAAGATCGAAAGGTATCTGCATATCTGGTTGCCTATCCACTTACTCATATAGACCAGGTACATACATCAAATACTTGATATTCATGGATTTATAAGCTAAGAGATGAAAATTGATAGGCTGAGAGCCTGCGCCAAAAGGAAATAAAGCAGAAAGCGGAAAACAAATCTATTTACCTTTATGCTGAGATACTATTCAGACTCATTGGCGAAGAATGTGAACTACAAATAAGGAGTCCTAACGAAATTAACATATATTTCGTTACATGTCTCAATTTATTTAAAAGTAATTTATGACCAGCAAGACAGAACATATAGCTTTTTAAAGGAACGATATGTTCATATGAACATGAAGGGATTGAAATTTCATCGGAATGCGTTTTTGATGTAATTGTTGTATGGTGTACATCCACCAAAATTGCAACAACGAATTCTAAAACTTGGTGGATGCGTTCTCCCATGAACAGTTTGGCAACAATAAACCATAATAAACCGTTAAAAGATGTGTGTTCCACTCTTTGTTCCTTTCTCTCTCTCTCTCTCTCTCTCTCTCTCTCTCTCTCTCTCTTTAACCAACTCATTGAGTCAAAAGTGAGGACAATAACACAAACAAGATGAATTGTTTTTCATACAAATTTCATATCATTATTTAACATAGATGAACGTTGTGATGATTTGTTTATAACTTTTTGGATGATACTAGAAAAGAAGTGAGTAGCTAAACCTAAGAACAAACACTTTGCATTTTTCAATACTATTTCAATAATGAGTATAAAAGACAATGCCCAATGTTTTTTGGGATGATGTACAAAAAAAAATGTTTTGAATGCGTAGTAGTGTGATAGACCCTATGGTAACTTTATTAGAATTACAATTCAGTTCAGTTGATTATGAAAACATTACGTGTCAAGGAAATTCAGGGACACCTTCCATGCACCGCCAGTCAAAAACAGCTGTAGGGTGATTATAGTAAATATTAGAACTCATCTGGGAGAACTGTCCTTAGAGGCCTGTCGTTGCAAGTCAGAGATGCAGTTAACACTGCTTCCAACGTAATTGGTTAAGAGCATGTGAACTGATATAAGAAAGGTCGCAAAAAATAAGTTAAAAAATACGAGGGCTGCTCAATCCACCAGTACGCAGACAGCTGTTTCACGCTTATTAGCGATCATCAGTGCGCCATAGGTCGATTGACGGAAATAGAGAGCATCAATTTTTCCCATGTTTAATGAACATGTGAAACATGTACGAGTAGACAGCAAGAATTCTGCCGGTGCGCCATGTTTCACATGTTTATTAAACATGGAAAAATTGATGCTCTCTATTTCCGTTAATCGACCTATGGCGCACTGATGATCGCCAATAAGCGTGAAACAGCTGTCTGCGTACTGGTGGATTGACGGAGGTATAGAGCAGCCCTCGTATATCGGCTTTCATACGCAACGGCGTATAGAACCCGCGCTCTCTAGTGGCCAAGCAGATGCACCTTGGCGTCCCACCAAGAAGTCTACTGCTGCTAGGCAGAGATTTCCTTGGTTTGCCTTTACCTTCGGGTACCAGATGGCGCACCGGCAGAATTCTTTCTGTCTGCTCGCACAAGTTAAAAAATGTTCTAAATAGTACGATGTAAGAAGAAAAACGCACTGTATCATTTGAAATAAACAAGTGGTTAAAGTTGCTGTATTATTCATTTTCGGTTCCCGTTCAATATACAAGCATGTTTGTCTTATCCGTTTGATTAGGCAATTGAAGTCGCTCAAGCCGTCTTGATGTCGGCCAAACCACCGTTTAATATTAGATGAGACGAGGGTAGAGCAGCAAAAATAGCCGCAGGTCGTTTGTCTGCAAGGGTCGTTATTGAGCCCCCATTAACAATTGATCAGCCTTTTGTTTGACTTTTTTAATACGCCATACGCGATACGGTGCGCCCAAGGCTTGTGTATGCGTGTTCCCGCCGTTCTACTAATATTGATGCTGCGGCTTGTTTATTCATCAGTCACTTCTATTAATGTTGCCGGCGAAAAGCTATTTTCAGGGTAAATGACTTTCAAGCTTGTTTCAATACTGTAACGGGGTGTGTTTACAAAGGCAATATTTTTTCCGCGGATGTATCATCGCGGTTACATGGAAAACATTTTGTAGTTGCTTTCGTATAATTTCTGTTAGAGTTGTGCTGTTTGTGCTTTGTGGACTATTCGATGAATGTGTTCTATATATATCAGATCAGTTTTTATTCGTTTATTTTATAAATGATTAAAGTTACTGAGGAAGTTACAAAAAGATGATGAATAGAATATTATTATGTGTTTTATTCCTTTTCAAGGAGTTTTTGAACCTTCGAGCTTATATATCTTGATGAGGTTTTCGGGAACTATGGTTCAATGTGACAAGGGAGAAGGGAGAGTAAAACACAAAGTTTTATCTCAAATGGGTCGAAACGTTTCAACCATCTTTGTGGTCTTCTTCAGTCTGGTTTTTTTCTTTAATTTCCAAAATAAACTACAAAAATGTGTTAATAGATGACAGGTTTTTATAATTTTAAAATATGTACCTACCAAAAATTCTTTGAAACCAGGTTAGGATACAAACAAAAAAAAAATGACCCAGGCTGTTAACAGCTCTGGTCTTTATGTTTGAAATGCCCTTTAGCGCATTTTCTTCGTTTTCTCATTTCCACAAAGATAAAAAAGAAAATTTTAAATTATAAAAATCGAAATTATGAGCAAATGCACGTGCACAATTTTTGACGGTTGTGAGACACAAAACAGGTAATAGGCTGCAGATCAAATTATAGTTGCCACAGAGCCATTAATACACAGAACATTTTACATTAAGAAAAATATTTTCATATGAATAAGAATAAGAAAGCTGTGTATTTAGATGAGTCATGCAAATAACAATAGTGGTGACATTTGGCATTAAATGTTATGTTTTCTTTTTTATTATTATTTTTTTGATATTTGTAATTTTAGTTTTGTGTTAAATGTTATTGAAACAGAAAAATGTTTAAAATTTTTGAATTATGCTAAATGTTTGAAATGTGATTTTGTGTGGAATGAAAAACATGACATTGTTAATCATTATATGATGTTATAATAAATTGAACTATGGTTTTTAATGTCTGTTTTATTTTTTTTATCATACTTATGTCCTTTTATTCTATTTTCTAATAGTTGGGATGTTAGGCCAATATAGGAACTATTACAGTCGTTACAGGGAATTTTGTATACAACATGTGTCATTTTATTTTTCTCTGTTTTGGTTTTTAGTTTACTGAAAGACCTTTGTATGAGGTTGTGAGCTTTATAACTGGTGGGGATATTATGGGTTTTCAAAACTTTTTGTATATTTTCTGAAAGATTTGGTATATATGGAATTGTAAGATATTTTTTATTTGTATTATTATTTTTATTTTTATTAAGAGTATTATAAAAAGCATGGATTCTGGATTTGAAAATGGAGTTTATTAGGTCGGAAGGATAACAGTTTTGTTTAAGAATGTTTTTTGCTTTGTTAATGGCTGCTTCTCGGTATTGTTGGTCAGACAGTTTGATGGCTCTGTCAGCAAGGCCAGAGATAACAGATTTTTTTGGGTAATTGGGTGCTGAGAGTAGTAATTAAGGTATCTACCAGACCATCTATCTTTTGTGTACCAAGCGGTATTCATTTTATTATTATTATGGTGTATGGTTAAATCTAGGAAATTTATTTTACTGTTTTTTTCTATTTCTATAGTGAAATTGAGTTTTGTATGATAGTAGTGGAATTGTTCTAAAAATATTATTATGTATATGTACATATATCTGATAAAGTTGGTATTTTGGTTGATTGCAGCTACCCGCTAACCGAACACTGCCTTCGTCCGCCACCACTGCCATATCGTAAAGCCCGTCGCAGACTCGCGATGACGGAGAGCGCGTACAATTCGCCGCTGTTGTCGCGCCGCTTGGAAGCGGCCGCGTTGGCCGCTTCCGGGTCGGCTTCCTGCTGCAGCTCGCCGGCGCGCAGCATCCGCAGCCACCACGTCGACGACCTGACCGACTCCGATGGTGAAGGGGACTCGGTTCTGGTGACCGAGGTGCCCGGACCACCCGATCAGACGCTGCTCGCCGGATGGCTCAAGTTCCGGGACAACAAGAAGGTGAGACACTCACACACGTACATATCGTACTACTATGATAATGGGAAATTTTCCGATTTTATTTGTATCAATAATATGAGCAATATGATTCAGTTGTACCTAAAATTATTATTCCTTAAAAGTTAAAAATAACGTTGTTACAAGGCTTCAAAGTTTCGCGCGCTGGAAGAGCCCTTCGAACGACCTATTTTGCACGCCACTCTCGCTGACGTCATAGTGTATAACAGTGTTTGATACGAAGCTCTCTGCCCTATTATGCCTATGCTCAATACTAATGTAGGCCGATTTGCAGACGATAGATCCGCTAGGCCCGATTTTATCAACACGCATATTTAACAAAGACTTTGACAAAGCTTTTTTATTGGATGTTGTTTAGCAAAAGCTTTCTATTGGGTATTGAGGGCTATGTTAATAAGTACCATCTAGTAGTATTTTATCAATATTGAAAACAATGCGTCAAAGCTGGATGACACTTTTGTCAAAAATATTTTAGAATTCATGGATCAAAATCATAGCAGGATTCAAAACAAAGCGATTAATTTGCAAATTAATGCCACATTTTTCATGTTTACATTATAATTACTGTATAATTACTAATTGCAAACTACGATAATTTGTGACAGAACCATAAAATTTTTTACTTTTTGAATCTTGACCGTCGGTACTAAATATTTAGTAAAACAATCTTGGGATACGGTCAATTATTATATTTCTAAAATATAATTTTTTTACGACGTTTCCACGCTTCTATTAGGCGTCATCTTCAGGTATTAAAACTAAAATAAAATATCAAAAATGTCAAACAGATACAAAATGACTAACATTCACAATTAATTTTTTCTTTTTAAACAAAATTAGAATTTAAAACAAATAATTAAAATGCAACAGAAAACTTACATTATACCACAACAGTCATATGTATTATGCCGGGTGGTGTTGGCAATTTGGTTTTCAGTGAGAGACTGGCGTGGTGGAACAAAAATATCCAGCTGATAAAATATCCGTTAAAAAGGATTTACAAGTACAAAACATAAGAAAATAATTAAATATCGAGGAAGGTAAATATTGATAAGATGGAAGAAAGTATAGGCTATGTTCCATTTATCAAATTTGCATATATGCATGAAAGATTGCTTGTATCTGTCCTGAAATTCATGCTGTTAGAACTTCTTTTTATATGTATCATCTCTAAGATGTTTCTTTTATACCAATCTTTCTCTTTTCATATAGTTCTAACGTTGTTGAAATCGATGGTATGTTTATTTTCTATAGCATGTTTGCTGAGGGCGGTAGAATTCAGGTTCTTATTTCTAATATCATACTTATGTTTATATATGCGTTTATTTAAATATTGCTTAGTTTGTCCTATGTATAAGTTGGGGTGAAGTATTTATATTGATCTGTTGAAATATACGTTTCAAAAATGTCTTAATAATAGTGGTAAACTGGCTCTTGTTATTGATACTAGGTATAATAAAGAAATGATTATAAACATTCACAGTCTAAATGATGAATAATAATAATAATAATACATCGTGAGCTAGGTCTCTGTTCAACGTCAGGGAGAGAAATATGGATAGGATGTTGAAAATGTAAAATATCAGCATAAATAAATATAACCAGTACATAAAGGAGTAAATAAAGGATGTAATTGGAATAGGGTATCTAAAATATAAGCATAGCATAGCAAGCATAGCAGCATAGCAAGCATGGTATCTAAGCACATCAATAGATCAATAAATAAATATAAGCAATAAACAACATATAAAAGGGTTGGTTAGAGGAAACGTATGGTTCGTAAACGCGTGATCATAACCCACTTCCACCTACGGTAAGTGATAGGCCGCCCCGGGGACAGTCACCTTGGTTTCCACAACCATAAAATAAATATCGTATATACATAAAGAGGATCACTAAAGGTTGAAATAGATACACCTAAATAAGACAGAGTTGCCTCTACTCACCATCAGCCTACAATCCCTCAGGACTTAATACCTAGAGTAGACGTAACTCAGAGACCCAACACCATATAAAGTCGTCTTAAAAACCCGGAGGTATAGTATACGTTGTCAAACACTTTAAATATCGTAGCCAGTCCACATTAGTAAGTAATACAAATTCAAGAGACAACATACCTGCAGATATTCGTGAAAAAGACCCAAAAACCCTTTTGTTGAAATTTTGGTCTCCAGCTTGTTACGTTTTTCCAAAAACAATCGCCTCTCGTAATAATTAAACAAAACCATAGCAACGATTACCACGACCTACTACTTTATTCAAGTGACAAAACCCAAAAGCATCACAGAACTGTAACTTTGAGTCACACATTGAAAATTAATATGGAACTATTTGTTCTATGAAAAGTCACTCATGATGTGACAAATATCAAAATATCTGAACAATATTTGATATAGTAATAATCAAATACATTACTTATCTGAACTTCATCGACCAATAACACTCATACTCAGATCTTACAATTTTTTATGAATCATCCGTCGATGCCGTCAATGTCCATCTTCAGTCACGTGACCGTTAAAGGTGCATTCTAACGTCTAGCAGCCAGGAGCACGTTCCGGATCACCACAAACCTTAGCTAGAATTCCTTCTAGTTTAGAAGCTGGAACCAACAATTCGTTTTTAACATATAAAAAAGTTAAAACACTGATTTTTATTAAAATTACATACATTACATATAGTTGACAATATCAACATTGAATAATCCTTATCACAATAAATTGAGATCCCGAGCTCCTTTCGACTGTCCCAACAAAGGAGTCTGACTCTGGCTAGTAAATTTCGTTAGTTCTGTAGTAGGTGTGTGGCAGAGCCCTTCAATGCAATCGGTCCTTTGGCGAGTAGAATCTGTCGGTTTATCTGGTTACGATGAGTACGAGAGTTTCGACGTACGCCGTGTAACTTCCGTAACGCATTTAAAGCGGCGGAACAAGAAGTTGTGTGGTGCGCGCGGACACAAGCGGCCCTAAATGACAAGCGGCGCTGCCCGGAGCCCGGAGCGCCCGGAGTCCACTCGAATTATGCGGTGGCGGCGGCGGCCAAAGGGCCGAAAGGGCCAAACGAGCCATTCAAACTGCACCGAAAGGGCCGGCCGCCGAGCTGGATAATAACACGGTGGAGGTGAAAAGAGGAGAACGGCCGCGTGTGCTCTCGTCTCCTCTCTCGCAGAGGACACCACCGCAAAATCTCGTTGGCGATTTTGTATGCCGGCTCAAGTTGCTGCTGCTTTCGACGGGATTGAAGGAAATGTCAAAGGACAGGGAAAATAGTGTACAGGGATACTTTAGAACATATATAAATAAATTCTTATAGTCTAGGATCCGAATATAAAGCGACCTTCACCGAACTAGTTAATGTATGAAAAGTATTTTATATTAAATTTAATATGTTAAAAAACATATCGCGAGTGCGTTGGCTGAAAAATTTCAGTCCAGGATATGATTAATTAAATATTGAAAAATTAATTTATTTCAAACATTTCACTGGTTTGGTTAATAAACAAATCACATACCAATCGAAAGTATGAAGCCCATAGAATATGAAAACGTTAGGTTGGCTACGTTTTTCCCGTCCCAACTATAGGGTGGGCAGGTATAAACAGGTACATCAATAATAGTAATTTGCACCGGTGTGGTTAATGCATGAAACTCATATCAAAATAACAACACGTCGATATAGGGTTGTCAGCAAAAAATCAGTCTGGAATTCCGGTTGCCGAATTTTAAAGATCAAAATATTGCTGCCAGTGAATACGCGCGCCAGAGAGGTCCGAGCGAACTATCCCGTGTATTAACAAAGGACGCAGCAAGGCAGCTGCGTGTAGCTTGGCCAATGAATGAAAGAGGGTGCGCATATCTTGTGTCCGTGAAATTGAAATGATTTATTTGAATGAAACATAATCAAAAATGTATAAATTTATGAATCTTCCATGCCATTATTTCAAAATTAAAAAAATTTAAAAGATGTATTTACTAAGATAGTTTTGAAGGTTAAATTATTATGCACCTACCGTATTCTCACCAAAAAAGTTATTGAACTCTTCAATACATTTTTTACCCAAAGCAGTCACTTTTTTGTAGCACGTGGTATGATAACCTTACAAAATCGAGTGCTCCATTGGTTAAGTCAACGCCACTGTATTTCTTCTTTTTACGAAAATTTAATTTCAACGAACAGTTTTTATACGTTTCATCGTTAAAATCAAGAACATCATCGTCCGAATTACATAGAAAACACTTTTTGCCATTTTTTATCACAATTTAATGTTTATAAATAACAACAATCAGTATAGTAGTAGTAGCACGCTTTTTCAATTCAGAAGAATGAGGTAAACTGTTCCAATACAATGATGCACAGCATTTATGAGTGTATCGCTATCCTTTGTTAATACACGGGATAGTTCGCTCGGACCTCTCTGGCGCACGTATTCACTGGCAGCAATATTTTGATCTTTAAAATTCGACAACCGGAATTCCAGACTGATTTTTTGAGACAACCCTATATCGACGTGTTTGCAATAAAATTATCTTAATTTTGATATGTTTCATGCATTAACCACACCGGTGAAAATTACTATCATTGATTTACCTGTTTATACCTGCCTACCCTATAGTTGGGACGGGACAAACGTAGCCAACCTAACGTTTGCATATTCTATGGGCTTCATACTTTCGATTTTGTCTATGAACCAAACCAGTGAAATCATTCGATTGCACTCCTATGAACAACAACCGTTTGAGTCGGGTATGTTCCTAGAACGAGATGTACCTCGTTCAACGTTTACATTTCTTGTTATTTTGAGAAGAAAGATGTAAAATCATCTGTGTAAGCGTTAATTAATTTTGATGAGCCGTTGCCAAAACTATTGTTGGTTCCTTTTAAGAAAATATTAGTACTGAAGCAAGATTTTGAACTTTTTTTATGAAGATTTAGATAACACGTTATCTCGTTCCTCACTTACGGAATAGAAAGTACAAATAAATCAACCTTACGTGAATGTCTCTAAAGTAAACAATCAATCAATCAAATGAGGTGCACTCACGGTTTCACCGCAATTATATCGTTTGCATCGAAAAAGTTCGAAGAATGCTGAAAATCAGCCAGAATCCGGCGAACCGGTCTGAATTATCACTTTTTTCTCCGTCTGACAGTAGTTAGCGGCCGGTAGTATGAACTGGGAATGAGTTATAACGGAAGTTCCGTTCGCAAAGTTTCGTGGAGTTTTTGCGGCCACTTCAGCGATTTAATTGTTTGATCAACGGCAACGGCAACCCGCCCTGATACGGTGCGGTTCGCCATGGAAAGTAAACAGAAAAAAAACTCCGCAGAATGGTTTGTTCGCTGCGAAAGTTTGTTTCGTTTTTGGGTTGCTGCAGGTCGGTCAGTGGTATTATGTATATCGTTTCGAGCATGAACAAGCTAAAAACGAAGAAAGAAATAAGCCCAAGTAGATTCATTCTGTTCTCAGTTCTTAACGTTTGGTGTAAACAAGTTTTAAAACTATTGATGGCAACGTTAGAATAAGTGGCCAAGAAACATTTCTCTTACTGTGTGGTTCTAAAGAAATATCAAAATGAGTGAAAATTCAGGATAATGACGTAATTCTTACTTGATACCATAGGAACTGGCAATAAAAATGGTTCAATATCTTGACACTGTACAAGATTTTTTAACATATAGAATGTAGTTAAAAATGTAAAGACAGTAAAAGGTCTTTAAGCAAGATACGGCATGAGTGTCTTTTATTTTCCACACATCCGGTTCTCACAATTCTCTTTTTGAATGATAAATACTTCACTAACACGAGGGCCTCAACAAATAATGCAATAATTTAATACAAATCTGATATGGGCAACTAGTACATTTATAAGATATTCTTGTCAACATAGAGTTTTAGCTATGATAATTTAAAGCAATGGATCCACGGGACATGTCATGCTTTGTCTAAGGGTACGCGCACATAAATCGGCATCGGACGGACGGTACGAATGGAACGGCCGGTACGGTACGGATTTTTCATTGGGGTATCGCACATATCTAATCGGAATCGTCGGAAGAATTGGAAATCAGTTGCAAATATGCAAATGACCTGCAGGCAGTGTTGCCAGGCAGATCAGATTGAAATTCGCTACTGAGCCGCCTTGAATGTCGCTACGTTGTCGCCCCACAAAAATAACGTATATTTCAGCCTATGTATAGCTGTATTCGTGGTTGCAATTGATGTTAGGTACCTATAATATCATATAACCTTTCATTCAAAACTAGTGGATTACCCACCGACTATGGATTACCCGATACATAGTCTTGACACAGCATAGTAAACAACTGAGGATTTCCTATATAAAAATGGTTCCCACAGAATCGAAGTCTGGGTAGAGATGCGGAAATAAAAATATCGATACCGGTACCAATTCGATATTTTTTAGCCAAGTATACACGCCAATGGAGGGGCGTTTGGTTCGTAATTATTTTCGATACTGATACCGCTACAAAAGTAGCGATACCACCTTGGAATCGCTCAAAAAATATCTAAGACAAAAATACTCGATATTAATGCAGAAGTATCGATACATTTCAAGTATCGAAGTATCGTTAGCATCCCTATAAAGAATCATCCAAAAGGGGCGATGCGCATGTAATTGTCGCCAACCTGATTGTTTACTATGCTGTGGTCTCGACACCAATATAAGACAGTCTGGGCAAAACCGAAAAGAAGAATAGACAAGCAGTAATCAATGGCGAAAAAAAGATAGTAACAGAATTTTTTAACAAGTCGCTACAAATCGGTTTATTTTCTTAAATGCCGCTACGTCTTAACGTAATCAAAATGTCGCTATTCTCACAACAAGTTGCTATGCATGGCAACATTGTCTGCAGGAAGTACAGGTAGAAACTTGGAAAATGCCGACGGTGCCTCGGCAATTGTCGATCAGCATCGCACATACGTCGGTATCGGCACGCACGGCACGCATCGGCTGGGCCGGCTTTATTTCTAGTTGCTATATTTTCGCCGGACTTTGAAAATCCGATGCCTACCATCCCGACGTATGTGCGATGGTCGATTAAATTTAATATAAAGTAACTTTTTCCGATCCGTACCGTCCGTCCGATGCCGATTTGTGTGCGCGTACCATAAGAGCGTCTTTCGAGTATTGACATTTAATGGCAGAACCAATTATTTGATGGAAATGTCTTTCCGGGACACCTTATACACCTACATTTTAGAAACTTCCGCTGGTAACCAGACATCGACGCTTCCGATGTACAATATGTTAGAATAGCAAAGGCAAAAGCCAGCGATCCGTGTGCTGCATAATTAACCTAATTCGTGGTTCTAAGACATGCGGAGCAGAGCAGAGCAGACCGATCCGTAATGAATTGATAATTCCATCGGTGGCGCAGAGCCGCAGTTCATCACAAAGTCAAATTCCCATTGACGACGGCGGCGGCGCAAGTTCAAACAGTCGAATCTATAACGGTCCATTAACCGGGGCATTATTAGTTTTGAACGGATGCTGACGACAAACAGAACGCTTTCTCTCTCTTCGGAACCGAATAGACCGACTGGCAGCATTGTCTTCCGTTTCACCGTTCTAATTCAGATCAGTGAGCGGTTTCAGATTTGCAAATGTAGTTATCAAGTAGTCCGGTATGCCACGACATAAAAAAAAATGTGGTCGTGGAACGAAGTAGACCTCGCTCTAGAAACTTCCTTGACTCATGTGGTTGTTGTTCCGCACCTAGAGACAATTTTATTTCGTGCAACTCCCATTCCCTTTAACCCTTTATAGGCCCGATCAAACAGAGGCATTCCGGCATTCTCTAACAATACAACGAAACGCTCTAACCTCATACTGACAAAAATTGGCGTAACGCTTTTGCTCAACCCGTCAAACAGGCCTGTTTGGTACAAACAACAGAATACTGTTACAAGTCTTTACTCCGATTGGGCAAAGAAACACTGGGTACGGATTTCACTATTTATTTTCTCTAACTATGTACACTACACCTAGCCTAATACTTAACAGTCTGATTTATATAAAGTCACTATTTATTTATTTCGCGCGTGCCACTGAACTAACGCGTATTACTACCGAACGCTGGCTCTCACTGACTGTAACTGACTCGAACTGTAACTGACTGCCTGCCTGGTTGCCCGTGCTCCGTTTATACATATGTGAACCTGCCTGTGAATGCCTAGAACCCTTGCGTGCCGCTAGCGTCGGTTCGGGAAAGATTCTGGACGTCTGAATTCTAGATGTCGTGTAAATGGCCGACCGTACAGAGCCGACCTGGCACAATACTATAACGCGGCGTTAGAGAACGCCGTAACGCCGCGTTCTAGAACGCCCTCTGTTTGACCGGGCCTTAAGAGTCCAATTGAATAGTAATATTATTTTGAGATATACACAATTTTATTGGAATGTTGTCGCAACTCACTTACTAATGTATCAACCTCAGAGTAACAATTGAACATAGAGGTAGTAAACAACTAATTTTAATAGGCCGACATCTTTTCTTACATTGTCATATCGAACCAGATACGGCAATCATAATTGTTTACTATCATCTTAATTGTATAGCATTCAGGAATATTCCATTCTGTGTTAAAAAAGACGGTATTTTGATAGTTCAGGAATGATTACAGCAAAATCAATAGATTTGTTGACCTCTACTGCGTTACTGCATATTTCTTCATCATAAACACAAATTCTGAAGTCTTACATAAATTTTGAGGAGCTGGCAACGCCGGCATAATTTTCTTGCGACTAATTTACAGTAGAAACTCAATTGTCAAACGTTTGTTTTGTTTGTGCGTCTTTTATGCTTGGTCAGTAAAATCTAATTTGCTATTTGTTGGTAACTATAGTGAAGCTTTACGGACTTGCTGAGCTATATTCGGGTGTAGTTTAACAGTTTTTCGAGATGGAACTCAAAAAGTGCAGTGTTTGTAACATGGGTTGCATTGGAAGAGTTTTCAGGTTAGTTGGCGTTACACAGCATTGTTTACAATTTGAACTGTCACTGCGAGGTCACAGCTGATCAATGTTTGGAGGCTGAAGCGTCAAAGATGATGGCTTTGAGCACGCCATGCTGAAGTTTGTTTACTACCCCTATGTTCAGTTGTTACTCTGAGGTATCAGCACGTAAAGAGGATTTTTTTAATAAAAGCAGTCGGGTACAAAAACTACTGAAACGCGCTAAAGGTTATCCGTCTTACTCGTAGAAAAACAGTCATTCGAGCGGCCGTCGAAGGAGAAAAAGTTGCCTTCTGCGAAGCAATACGTCTTCAGACGGAGAAAAAACGTAACGGCGCGGCGGCGGTTGAGCGTATGGGGTAGGGAGGAAACTAAAAGAATATCCGTATACGGGTATACAAAGTGAGTTGGCGCAAGTCGAGTACCGCCAATTAAGTCGTCCTTTCCGCAATTCCGGCAGGCAAGTAAATGAGCGGGAATGGCGGAGCGTTTCTTTCAGGGGAAATTCCAGCCAGGCAGCCAGGCAACTGGCGGGCAGGCAGGCTTCTCTGCGGTTTGGTTTTCGCCTCTCTCTTCGCTCTTCGCCATCCAGCCAGGAAGATGAAGCGGCCCAATGTGGAAGCTGAGACGAGCAAAAAGCTGCTACAATGACGCTGCCACTACTACACATAGGCGCGCACAAGAGCAGGCTCTCGAACGCTCTCTAAACGAGACGGCCAGCCCAAAGCCTCCATTATAGTTATGAAACTAGAGCCCGAAGTCTACTTATTTTTGCGTGAACTCAAAAAATGTATGCGGTCGTTCAATACATTTTTCTTTAAGTGCCTTCTTCATCATTTGACATTCTTCTCAGGCTTGTGCTAAATGGATGAGTGTGCAGGCTTGTCTCATATTAAACCACTCACAGAAGTTCCGAAGCCAGGAGAACCGATTAGCTGTAAAAAATGTACTTGTTATTTTTAAGCTGCTTTTCTTCATTTTATTGCGGTTAAAATTTCCTGTTCTTCATTCATTCTTTCTATACCCTATTGTTTGTTACGCACTTGGTCCTTGATATCCCTAATCTGCATCTCAATAGCCACATCTCAAAGGAATCCAAACGTGACGTGGTCCGTGCTTTCAATGTCCATCCCTCAACTTCCTATAATAATGTGGACAGTCCACAGCATTTTGTTGCTCGGCATCGGGTAGTAAGACTTAAAAGTTGGTTGGCAAAGTAACGTTTCCATTTTGGAAAAAGCATTTCTAGCTATTTCAATTCTGCTTCTTATCCATTTTTCATTTAGCCAGCACCCCAAATGTTTAAACCTTCTCACTCTTTCTGTCCTGTTTCCATTCTAAAGTTATTTATACTTAATCTAATAATGACCATAACTTTTGATTTTTTCTGTTTATTTTGAGACCATAACTAACATTATTGACTCTGTCCACCATGTAGTGTAATTCTTTCTCATCGCTAACTAGGACCACCGTATCGTCAGCATTCCGGATGTTATTAGTGCGTCAAATTCAGATACAAACTTTTTGCTCACTAATTTCACAGTTTTTGTGTATCTTGTAGAGAATTCATTTGTTATAAACAAAAATACGATACGATCTTAGCACAAAGCTAGAAGACACATGTTGAAAGAAAATCTACCAAATCTTCCACTTCTTCCTAAACCACTGTTAATCGGATGGGAAACTTGGCTCAAAACCGCAGAATATTATGCCTGGAATTACCAAAATTTTATGATATCATACCTGCCCTGAAATCACAAAGATCTATAAAAGAATGCCTAATAACTTCACCTAATCCTGGTTGTATTAGTGCTTATTTTTTTCTTTCTTCCAAATAATATATTTCAATGATACTTCTTCATTCAAGATAAATTTTCCACCCCCTCCATTTCTTCATGCTTGTAAATATAAAACAGCAATACGAGGATAATAATGGTAGGTGAGGTGAGATCTCACAGTCCAAATGATGAATTTTTACCACGATGACTACCCGCGTTTGTACATTTGCAATTTTCTAGTAAAGCAATACTTTCGCTAAAGACGGTCGTTTTAGCTTCAAAACAGTGGAAGCGGTGAAGTTATGTAAACCGACTATTGAGAACTCGCGAAAGACAAATTTCTATGACTAACGCGAAAGTTGTCGCACAGTAACTTGCTAGTACACCAGAGTCACGCTTCATCATGCCGCAGAAATATATTACTCTACTTTCTCGAAACCTGCACCCTCTCCTTCCATGAGGTACCTCAAAAAACCTCCTTTATTTATCTGTTCTCTGCTGTAAATCTTATAAATAGAAGCCATTCTAAAGAAGAAGGGTGAAAATATTTTAAACCGTTAAGTCTCCCCGTTGGAGAATAGTGGAAGGTTGAAATTTTAACACTGTGCGGGGGAATAGTGTAGATTTTTACGATACTTTCTTATAATATACGCGAAGAGTGTAGAATGGGAGAAATGGTTCTCTATCACGACAACCATCTCGTGTTTAGAATAGCCATTTTTTGCCCTGATATGATATGAGATTTGGAAAGTGTTTACCATTGGTTTATGGTCTACATGTTTCGCTATCGAACGAAACTATTTTGTGTTTTCAGAACCTCTATTTAGATAGCTATGGCTAAATGAGTACACCGTACAACACTCATGCTTCGATTACAAAAAACCAAATGCCTGCCATAAAATGGTATCGTGGAAGAAAATTACTTTTGAGGGGTGATTTGTCGATAAAAGCTAACGTAGCGTCCTCAGGTATTAGGCAGTTTTCGACTTACAAAGTGATATTCCGTTTAACGCTATTTGACAACTTTGACATTTGCATTTCGTTTCACGTATATCGTAACCGCTAAATGCCGGTATTGTACGGACGATAGACATAGCGGTTTTACAAAAATGCTTCCAAATTCGTCAAGCTCAAAGAGTGTGTTACAAATAATAAAAAGGGTCAGAGTTCATTTCACCGAGAAAGACGACCAAATTTTATTAACAGAAATAAGAATAAAATCAACTCCATCATTTTAGGGCAAACCACAGCGAACACTATTGAATTATGATTTTCTTTCAAACAACAAGCTTTACAATACTCAGCTGCTATTTTGACGTTATGGTGTCAAAGTTGTAGCTCAAAATAAGGTTAGGGGCATCTTACAGTGGTGTCGTGCTCCGAAAACTATTTATTTATCTGTCAAATAGCGGTTCTGACAACGTATTTGTTAACCGAAGCGGTAAGATTGATTAAGAACAACGAAAACTGCCTATTATCTGGCCAACGGTTCTGAAGCTACGCGGTATCGGTAAGAGGGAAATAGTTGTAAAAAAACATGGCCGATTTCATCCATAAAATAGTCATAGGCGTGAGGATTTTATTTTATTTTTTATTTTTTTTTATTTATTGTTCAACACCCAACAGCATATGCCAATTACAAGGTGGCCTTACATGTAAAATAAAAATATAAGAAAGAAAAAAAAATAATAGGTATAAAACATTAAAAATTATAATTAATTTTATGTGAATACTTCAGGGGTATGAAGCGTCTTTCCTTTTGTATAAATGCTCATTTTTAAATAAGATAATAACAATAATAACGACGAAAAACAGTGTACCTAACAAGCTGACAAGACAATAAACTCGACAGAACAGATATCAAATAGTTTGGGACTGTAGAAAGATTATAAACACGACATACAAAACGCCACTGGTATTTCGATATTTCCAGACAGAGAGAGAGACAGGAACATAAAGTTGGTGGCAGGGCGACCAATAGCAAGATTGAATCTCCATGGCAATGCCATGGTAGCAGATCCTCAACCAATAAGGTTCCCTGACAAGACGTTGGATGACAGGATTCATGAGTTGTTGCCGATTCATCTGAAGTTGATGATATCTTCAGAAAATACGTACATTTTATAACAGGCAGATTAAGAAATATCGGTTATTAAACAAAAATACATTAACAAATACCTATATAAAAATATCAGTTATTAAATAAAAGTACATCAACAACTATATTAAAGTAGCTATGAAAATATCCTAAATTGCCGTTACCGTTAATTTTGCTTTTTTTATAAGTAAACTTGGCAACATCGAACATTTTTGTCCGCATTCCTTTTGTAGATTCAGATCCGCTGGTCAGATAATATAATGGCTTTTCGTATTTTCTCATTACCAGTAACGTGTGGGAAGTGTTAAACCAAGCCACTTTACGGCACTTTTTTCCTTTGTGGTGTGGTGTGAGAAACGACGTCGCTAACAGCTTAGAGCAGCCAGAGCGTCGGTCTCATTTGAGCTGGAATCGATTGTCGTATTTCGCGCGCGCCGGTAAATATTTCAAGTGAAGTTGTGTGGCTTTTCTTAACGGGGCAGTAGCAGGCTGCAGGCTGCAGGCCGCTTGGTGGCTTCAATTCTATTTCCGATTTTATTGGTTCGCACCGATCGACGGCGGCGGCGGTGCCAGTAAATTATTCGGAATCCATTGAACCGGCGGCCATAAAATCGAACGGCCACTTTACTCTAACCGGCCCGGCCGCAATGCATCCTTTTCGCGACATTGCCGACATTCTTACTGCCCAAAAAAAAACAAAAAAAAAAACTCGGCTGCTCGCAATAGAGCGACCACGTGTTTAACCGGAAACAGGGTCAGCGCTGCTATTTGTACGTTTGACAAGTCATAGATGATTTCAACAATAATGGACTAGTATCACGAGGTTATGAACAATGATTTCATTATTATAACTGCTTAGTGCATACAAAAATAAACGTACTGCTGCATTTCGTTACTTTCTAGATCATTTCGTTTTTTAGTAATTCCATTCTAAAGTTTAAAGAAATGAATTCAAATTCAGCCAATCAGTGCCAACCGCGCGAATCATCAGCAGTGCACTGTTGCCAAGAACAACTCCGACTCGCAAAACATTTACATTTCATTTTACTGTTTATCTGAATCGGCTTTTGTGAATCCACTATCGATTTTACTCATACTTGTTGGTTATGTTATGATGAAATAACTTGAAACCTGGTAAAATGGAACAAAAGAATATCCTGTACAAATAAACGCAAACAAATAATAACTTTAAGATTGGTGAAAATTACAGCCAAAGCCCAATGGAAATTCGAAATGACAATGACAATGACCGACAGGATTGACGGATCAGGAACCTTAACCTAGCTTTCGGAACTTCGGATCACGGGATATTAAAACCACAAAACATATCAGACGGGAACAGAAGACAAGAAGATGAGCCAGCCCGCGTACAGCTCCGGCATTTCGCGCGCCATCAGAATGCAGCAATACAGCACACAAATCTGTCGTTTGAGTGGCTGTTCGCCTTTAGGGCAATGATGTCACTGCCCTAGGAGAATTTAAATATTTTCCTTATTTTCACGGTTTTCCTGTGCCCAAAAAAATCGGAGAAAAAAATGAGATGCGTTTTATGACGTACTCTATCATATGCATCAAAAAAAATTCATGATGCTAGTCCATTATCGTTTTCAAACGTACTAAGGGTACTTAGGAAAGTTTTGCTTGATAACTCAACAATAAAATGGTGTTCAAGGCAATATACACAACATTCAATGTGAAAAAATACGTATAATAATTAATACAGTGTCATATTAAGTTTTGTTAGGATGTTACAATGATACTAAAAGAAGTCCGTAATAATATTCTGCACATTGAAAGTCTAGCTTTAGTCCTTTAGTTAATCAATTACCATATTTTTAACAAATTTACAGAAACATGAACAACAGACATTTGAAAGAATTCTGCGGAATAAAGTTGTGGTTTGTGAAGTAGCTCTAATACTGTAACGATTTCTACCATCATTGTGTCATGAACCTCATAACTAAAAATCAGTGTCTTAGGTATCCAGGTTTTGATGAAGAAAAAAAATTTGTGAATTAATATTAAATACCCATATTTTACAGTACTGTCTAATTAAGCACTTCAAGTCTTTGTAGTATATGATGATCTGTTTCTTTAGGCCAAATTTAAAACGAACACAGTTATTTTAGATTTACCTAATAAGTTTATGAGTCACTTTGTCATCTATCAATTTTAATATCAGCCTTCGTTAAACCTTCATTGATAACCATTTTGTACACAAAAAAATCTCTAAAAAGCTATACTTTTTCACAAGAGTTTCTAATTTTCTGTCTGCCGAGTTGAGGTTAAAAGTATATTAGTCCATCATACAACCCCACTTTGACTATTGTTCTTCTGTACTTTACCTTTTTAACTTAAATCAGCTGGCACAGTTACAAAAGTTGCAAAATCACGGGATCAGAATTATCATAAGAAAGAATCGCTATACACCTGTCTATTTGATGCTATCAACTCTTATTTGGTTATTTGTATCACAAAGGTCTTACTGATATTTCTTTTTTACTTGTAAAATGGTATCAAGTATGGCACCAACGTATTTGCAATGCTTTAGCTACAGTAGTGATATACATGCACATCAGACTAGAAAACAAACTATTTATATTTCTAGAACTAACAAGAAAAGTAGCATAAATTCTTTATTTTTTAAAGGATTCAATGAGTACAATAAACTTCTAAATACAGTAAAACAGGGTTCTTCACTTAGAATATTCAAACGACGCGACAGCTATCAAAGTACATAAGAACCATCTGATATAATCTTTAGACTCACGGTTTGCTTCTCTCTATATTATTAAAGTTTCTAACATTAGCATTGTAGTAGTATCAGTATTAATTCAATTATTTTTAAGTGTTAATTTTATTATTTTGGGATAATCGATTTGTATTTTTAGTAATAACTACATTTATTTTGTATTAGGGTAACCCTATTTTGAAATAAAGCTTCTTCTTCTTCTTCTTTATTGACGAATAAGGTTGAATAGATATTTTCGGTTTAACTATATTAAAAGTTTAAAGACATTTTTCCTATTTTTTGATCAAATACAGTCTTTTTACATATCTAGATACTCCAACTTCATTCTTATAACATAATATGCTCCAAAATAGAGTTACATTCATGGGTATTATGATAATTACCCAATGGTTAAAGTTAGCAGATATACAGATATTCCCGTAAGGAATTGCCAGCATAGCATTCGCACAGCATTCAGTATTCAGTAAGCACGTTAGTATTAATTTGTTTTAAAATTAATATCGCCCATTAGAAGCGTAATCTTCGCCAGGCATGTGAGGCGGCACACAAAATCACTGCCGTACAGCGTATAGCCCAGTCCAATTATACATACACATCAAGTTAGCTGATTAGCCGTCAGATCACCAGGTGAGTTCTGGCCTGCGATTCTGTTCTCAATATAAGAAGCATATCGCGAAGTTACAGGCCGTTAGGGTAAACACACAAAGAAACCTGATTTCTTGCTTACTGGCATTAGGCGTTCTGAAGTGCCGATAACTTCCTTTTTTTTCAGATTATTGCGGACATAAACAAAGCATGTCGGAGCTTGTTACAAGCGAGAATCGGCACAGGCTATTTTACCGGAATGAAGTTTTAATTCTCGGCTATTTGTTTCGGAGCTGGTCACAAATGTTGAGGGAAAGTGTAAATGAATTCGGCTGTTTGTGCCAGTTGCACCATGTTTTTGTCAAGTAATGTTCAGTTTTTCTCAATGCATAATTAAATATGTTCATCGTCATTCTTATGTACTGGAAAAAATGCTCATCATGTTCCTTCAAAGTTAAAAATAGGTGATTATATTCTTCAAAAAGTTGTCTCTCTTGAATTACTGGACGTATTCTCTGTATTTTTCTTTGCTTTAAAAAAAACCTGACATATTAACACAAATTCTTCATCGGAAGGAGTATGCCTATACAAAATCTGTTTTATCTGTAACGTCTTTTAAGAAAAAATGTAAATATTTAATAAGTAACTTCGCACTTTGACATATGAATTGTTATTACTCCGTAGCTCAAAATCAACAAGAACAAGAATGTAGTCTTTTTTTCTACCATATTTTTTCCTTTCTTTTATTTGTTAGGTTAAGTTTAGGATAGGTAAGGTTGAGTGGAAGACGAGTAAGCCAAAAAAGATTACATCCTTGGAATTTGGTGACGCTGAACTCCGCCTTTTGGAATGTATATTTTGTATATTTCACTAAAGGTTACTACTATTACTACGTTTGTTAGGCAAACATGAATTCATAATACTTCAGTGTAAAGTGGTATGTATTTGAAAGGAGTATTAATAGAGAGTTTTTGGACGTCCGTTTCCTGACGTCATTGCACGTTATGGGCTATTTGTGGCACGCGCAGTTCTCCCGAAATAACCGAATCGGCAAATAACCAATAAAGTTCTACGTTAGCTACGGGAGTTCACGTTACGATATGATTACGTGCGGTATTGCCAGGTCTAAACCACTATGCGGCAATGAGAAAAGAACCGTGATGATTTTGATAGCAACGATACTTATTTTGTGGTTTATAATTGTACAAACGGATCAGGTTTCCTTCCATCAATTTTTTTTAGGCGTCTCCGGCAACAGCGTGTGATCATCACGGAACTGAACCATGGTAGTGAAATCTGAAATGTCATGCTTCGGGGATCCTGCATAACCTATTTTTTATTTTACTTGTGATGTGATCTATTTTCTGCTTGTGGTGTTTACTTGTTGCACGTAACATTTCTTGACCAAATCGATCATAATGTGAGGTTAAGTTAAAATCAAATAGGTCCAATAATTGTTAATGTCAATTGTCAAATAACGCAACGATACACGTCACAGATTTCGGCTACAAAAACTGTAAGCAAGGCACACGTTTATCCGTTATTCCAAACACACTGCGCATGCTCAGAATACTGTCTTACGGATAGCGTCGTCCCAATTTTTAGTGGCTCAAAATCTCTCTAGTAATGAAAAGTGCGAATTTAACGGGACCGTTCTAACACAGTGTAATTTCCATGGCGGTAAAGGCATATTTGTCAAGCTGCTTCTGCTCTGAAGGAGTCTTCTAATTAGATTTATACGGTGTAGGTATTTCCGTATTAAATCGTTCGTTATGAAGTTATAACTGCTGTCGTTTCACCTCACAGTTTCTAGTTTTCGCTCTGTCTGCTTAATCTGTAACTGATGTGTTGCTGTTTATCACGCTTACCGCTTACGGCTCACTTTCGCTAACTTACGTATATACCGCCAGGGTTTGATTGTCATCCAAATTCTTATCAACATCTCATCATCTTCAAGCTATCGTTCGTCCATATTAAAGTGGCAAACTGACTGTTAAAGGTTATAAGGAGGGAAAAGGGAAAGGGAGAGAAAATGCACAGAGCATAAAAATGACCAGAAATGTATTGGATATACAATTATTAGTGGATTTATATACTGTGTAAGGCTTTCGCGGCCATCGTCCAATGAATTTGTGGTTCTTGGGTTTTTAGGCCGGCGTCGTTTAGCGTTAAAGCTTGACGTACCGCCACCACGAGTGGATGGCATCTTCAGAAGCTATTTCACTTCGGCGACTTCCAAAATACAGTATTTTGAAATAGCTTCTGAAGATGCCATCCACTCGTGGTGGCGAAACCTCAAGCTTTAACGCAAAACGACGCCGGCCTAAAAACCCAAGAACCACAAAATTCATTATTAGTGGATTTGTTTCCAGCAACGCACAAATATTTGTTGTTTGTTTCATTTTACTTCCCGCACCGATAGGTGAAGGAAGTATTGTCGTCGCGAACATTTTCGATTTTGGATAATACGCTTTTTATGGGCGTTTCATGACATCTAGTAGTAGTATAGTAGTAGTAGTAGTTGTTGTACTTTATTGTGACAAACAATCAATACACAGATACATTTCAATCATAAATAAAAGTTCCACAATAAATTTGAGAAATGCCTAAGAATAAAAATCTTGTGCTGGACATGAAAGTAATTCATAGTGACAAAAAATGTAATATACACAGGGTGTACGGCAATATTCAAGGGGGTGACTCCTCAGGTTATTCCATGAAAAAAATTCATAAACATATGTCCAAAAATGTATGGTTTCTAAGATACAGGATGTTAATTTTTTTTTAAAAACGTTTTTTTTTTTAAATAATTTTATCATCTTCTAACCGATTCTGTTGAAATTCAGTAGCGTTGCTTTTAGTAGTAAGGGGGTGATTTTGAGCTAACTAGACAAAAAAATCGTATAGCGTTTCGTGTTTCGAAACTTCAACAAATTTGACAAAGTGAATGAAAGCATTCAAACGTTACTGATTTTTAAATTGAATTCGCAAGTATTCTTGGAATCTTAAAAGATGTTTTCGTATGATAAATGCATATGCAATAGTTTTTTTTTATTTTTTATTCCGCAAACAAAGCAAGATACGAGAAAAATTCAGGAGACAAAAAAGTTGTAGTTGTAGTTGGTTTACCTCAAAGAAATATTAACATTAAATGTGTCAGTGGCGTACATTTTTCCGCTTATAATTGTTATTAAATTGCCACCTCTAACGCCACTGGACATAATTTTTTTGTCTAGTTAGGGCAAAATCACCCCCTTACTACTAAAAATAACGCTACTGAATTTCAACAAAATCGGCTAGAAGATGATAGAATTATTAAAAAAAAAAACGTTATTTACATTAACATTAAAATTAACATCCTGTACCTTAGAAACCATACATTTTTGGACATATGTTTATAGTCCTGAGGAGTCACCCCCTTGAATATTGCCGCATCTTTTTTCAACACCCTGTAGATACAAAGGTAGGAGTGTAAGAAAGAAATAACTCATATAGTAACATCTACATAACGAATATCCACGTCACTCATTTCTGTGAGTCTGTCTGTCGGTCTGTCTGTTGGCGTTTTTCTAGCCTCGTAATCTCAGTAACCGCTGCACGGATTGTGACGAAATTTGGGTAGCGATATGCTGTGAGGTCGTAGTAGGTCGTACATATAATTTAATGAAATTTTGACATAGAACTTACTACCGCGGCGAGAATGAACAACGCGTCTGTTTTTGAAAAATCGTGCCAGTGGCGGCGCAGTAATAAACAAAAAACAAAAAGTATAAAAACAGTTCACACTTCGTTTTTAGACAGTTTGGAGGCCCCTGATCGTTTCGCATCGTCCGGTTGAAGCATGCAGAATAAAAATTGTGGCGTCCTAGTTTCTAAGGAGGGAGTTTTTGTGTTGAGTCAATCAACTTGACTCCATTTTTTTACACTGTAGGAAGTAGAAATCATGGAAATATATTAATGTCATCAATTTTTTTGTAAATAATTTTTGTTTTTATGGATGTAAATCATGATTGAGGGAGACGGCATGTATAACGTTATCAATTATTAGAAATTGTGGCAATCCGAAAACGGAAGGGTAAGTGGAGTATTAGATAAATCGCATGCAAAACCCTCACCGGAACCGAGTACACAGCCAGACATACATCACCACTACACCAAAACTAATAGAAAACACAGATCCATATTATATTAAATTACACACCGACTCAAAAACAATCAGTGCAAGCTATCCTGGGACGTTGAAATGCATATCGACAAAACTTTCTTATTCAATAGACTAGATATAGTTTTTAATATTGCTGTCTGCTTCTGTCCTACAAAACATTTTGTTTCGGAAATAATATAGGACACCTCAAAGGCATTAAACTCTCGACCGATGTATATCGAAAAGCAGCAGAAGTTTCGAATTCCATTTCATCTAATTAAACAGTTACAACGGCTAAATTTATTCCGGCCAAAAAGTTGGAGACGGTAACGAGAAACCACTTGCCGTTAAAGGTTTTTGTTAACGCAAACTTTGAACGCAAAGAATCCGGAGGATCGGATTATTTTAGTTGAACTTTGCAATTAGCCTCACGTTAATAGCGGTGGCGGCAGCGGCCGTGTATTTGCAATTGGCTCTCGTTTAATCCGCGTTTCTTTAATTAGATACGCCATTAGGGATTTGTCGAAGAATTATAGCTCTTATTTCTACGGAAGTCTATGCATTATTAGAGTATTAATTAATGTCATGCATATATTTCAAAAGGTGATACGACTTGTAAAAATACGAAAAATGTTTCTGGCATTTTTTGTTTTCCCATTTAATTCTTTGATAAATGTTTCAAATTTGGAAAATCAATCATTTTTTAGGATTTTTTCTATTATTATTTTCATGTGTCATATTTTTATGTTTACAATTTGTGAATTGCACATTTGAACAATAATTTTAGCATAGGGAGAGAATTTTTTATTTTATATTCTATTTCTTTTTATTTCGACAATGTTATACATTTGTTATGTTGTGGATGAATTTGGTTAATTGGGATAAATGGGTAACTGTTGGGCAATAAATTATTATTATCCGACTTTCTAAGTTCCTCTCGCATAATTGCAGTAGCGACAAGTGTTGACTAGCTGTGCCAAGTCAACACCCGGACTACTATTGATCGGAATTGGGGAAGGATCGGACAATATTACAGGTCTTCAGGATTACAGACCTTTGGAATACTTTGTATAGCTTTTCGTCCAGGCCCAACTGTTGAAGGTGTTGTGTAAACGTGTTTGGTGTAAGGCTTGAGACAGACAATAGTGACTTTGTATTGTTTCAAAAGTCGTTTTATTTCCAAGACCGTGTATTTAGATATCTTCTTAGGATAGGTGTCATGGATACTCACATCACTGGGAATGGCAATATCTATCAAATAGGTAATTTTGTCGGCCTTTGACTGGAAAACTATATCTGATCTACTGGCTGGGATAGTCTTGTCTGTATGTATTACGTTCCAGTATAGTTTGTATCGATCGTTTTCGAGTACTGATGTCGGAGTGTAATTGTAGTATGGATCTGTGTTTTCTATTGGTTTGTTTGCTGTGGCTAGTGCTTGGTGTATAACCTTGGCCGCAGAGTTATGTCTGGCTGTGCATTCGGTACCGGAAAGGGTTTTACACCCGCTTGTTATGTGTTTCTTCTTGTTGGTGATATTTTCTGCATTTAGCGTCTGTTATGGATGGATCTTCGATTAAATATTTTTTGTAGTTTCGTGTTGTAATCACTTGGTCCTGGATATCAAGCATGAAACTCTCCGTTTCTGGGAACAGCTGGCCATCCTACAACCAGGTGTATGACTGTTTTTCGTTAATGTGCTCTTGTGTGATGCGGTATCTATGTTTGCCGTGGAGTGGTTTCTGCGACCAGGTGTTTATTTTGTTCTTGTTGTGTCTGTATGTGATTGTATGTTGCAGACAACGTGATCTGGACAAGAGAGATTAAGTGGTGTATAGTTTTTGTCTGCTTTTACTATTGCTTCATGTAAGTTGGTTTGCTTTGGAAAACATGTCTGACTGTTTTTATTTGCCTCGAGTGAAGAGACTGTATGTCTATAATTCCTCTGTCCCCTTGTTTTCTGTCTACGGTCACTCTTTTCTTGCACGCATTGGGATGTGACATTCTATGTTTCGTGAGTTCTGTTCGCATGAGTATATGTATGTTTGCTATGTCAGTGTGCTACCACTTGATGATGCCAAATGAATGCGTGAGGATTTGTATCGCAAATATGTGTTCACTGCTTTTGTGAGGTTTCTAGAATTCAATTTCGTTTTCAGTAGCCTAATGAGGCGGTCTCTAAATTCTCGTCTAAGTTGCGCCTTGACTTGTGTGTGGTCTATCTTAACATTCTGATTGAAACCCTGGTACTTATACGTTTCGTCCTTGCCCACGTTTTCTAGTCACTATTTCCTGTTTGGGATAGTTCTCCCATTGGCCTTTATTGATGTATATTATGATTATCTGTATACCCTCCTATCTCGAATGGCAGGGAACTGTTTTCATCGTTATTTACCTTTTTTTACGAGCGTCTGACTACACTACGATAAAACAATGGTGGAGAGAGAGAGAGAGAGAGAGAGAGAGAGAGAGAGTTCATACATCTTTGACGATAGACAAATCGAAACTCCCAAACGCAGAGCGAATCTCCTGCTGAATAATTCTCCCACCTGACAGCGGCAATTGATTTTGCCTTTCTCCGACATAAATTCTGCGCTCTGTTTGTGCCCAATCGTTCAAATTGCCCGTGAGCCTTTTTCTTCTTCTCATAAATAATAAAACTCCAATATCGTAAACCGCAAATAACGTTACAGACGTGCTACAGTGTGTCGATCGTCGTATTTGCGATGCTTCGATTTACTGCAAAGAAGCGAGTAGACACTGGAGACGAAATACTTTGTTGGTTGTTAGTTAGTACCTCAGAGTAACAACTGAACATAGAGGTAGTAAACAAACCACTTCAGCATGGCGTGCTCAAAGCCATCATCTTTTGACGCTTCAGCCTCCAAACATTGATCAGCTGTGACCTCGTAGTGACAGTTCAAATTGTAAACAATGCTGTGTAACGCCAACTAACCTGAAATATCGTCCAATGCAGCCCATGTTACAAACAGTGCACTTTTTCAGTCCCATCTCGAAAAACTGTTAAACTACACTCGAATATAGCACAGCAAGTCCGTAAAGCTTCACTACAGTTACCAACAAATAGCAAAATCGATTCTACTCTCGCATAAAAGACGCACAAACAATAGACAAAGCAAACGTTTGACAGTCGAGGGCATGCGGCGTTGCCAGCTCCTCAAAATTATGCAACACTTCAGAATTTCAATTTATGATGAAGAAATATGCACTAACGCAGTAGAGGTCAACATATCTATTGATTTTGCTGTAATCATTCTTGAACCATCAAAATACCGTCTTTTTTGACATAGAATAGAATATTTCTGAATACTATACAACTAAGACGATAGTAAACAATCACGATTGCCGTATCTGGTAGTCAATATGACAACGTAAGAAAAGATGTCGGCCTATTAGAATTAGTTGTTTACTACCTCTATGTTCAGTTGTTGCTCTGAGGTTAGTAATATTTAGATGAACAAGCGTCAGTCCTAGCTTCTTTCAGTTTATGTACCTCTGATATACCAAAACAGCAGTCTAGGACATTTGGGTACGTTGATGAATTGCTCAGTCACAAAAAATGTACCGATATAAATGGATCTTTATTTGTACTTCTACAAATTGAAGTATCGTGTTTTAAGCTACAAAGAGCAATTTTATCTGGCGAACTATGTTTCTTGTTACTAAAACGTGTCGCAAAAGCAATCTTTGATAATGTTCAGAGTAAGTCCTAACTGATATTTTTTTTTACTTTTGTGTAGTCGTTAAAATAAACCACTTTTTCAAATAACTTTTTGCCGAGAACTGAAAAACAAACGAGATATGTAGTCCAAAAAAAAAGTAGATTTGAGCTTGTTTACTAAGATGTCTCCAGTCTGTTTATGTTTAGTTTTTCGCTCGGTTTTTTGTACTATCGATCAGGCAATGTATCTGTTAATCAGCACACTAGCCTCTTTTAGTTTATCATAGTGAATCTTAAATTGGTAAATCCTGAAAGTTGTTTCATAATGATATGCCAAGATTTACCAATTTAAAATTACAGAAGATAAAGGAAGTGACTACTGCACTATCTCACAGGTACAATACTTAATCGATTTGAGAAATATCCGAGCAAAAAGCTATAATAATATTATGTCGTTTTTATTTTGCTACAATTACATTGTAGCAAAAGCTATAGAAAACTTCATTGGCGAAGTTTAGCTAGAGCTACTCTTACACTTAAACAATGAGGTTAGAAACAAGTTTTAAAAATTAAAGATAATAATTTTGAGATGAGCAATTCAGTTACAAAAAACAGGAATCAGAATAGGTACGTCTTGATACACAAGTCCAGGCTTACTTTTTTTGATGCTGTATCTCGCTTATTTAACAGTTTTCTGAAAAAGCCATCTGTGAAGTTGTGAAAGTATCAACTTAGAGCTCACCCCGTATAGTAGTTGGTTTGATATTTATTTTAGACTTACGAAGAGATCTCTGAATGTACTGTCTGACTTTGGGGGTGATGAAAATTTCTTGGATAATTTAAAATATAATGACAAAAATGCCCAAACTTCCTTTTGTTAGATGCTCATCATCAATATTGGACATTTGTAAGCGGATTTCATGTTTAAGATTGACAAACTCATCGATTTAAAAACAGATCTGTGAGCCTTTGGCCTGTACTTTTAGAAATGGGCGCAGAACACAACTCAACTATTTCACCGCAGTGTACCCCCATTAATTATTTAGATGTTCAACGTAGAACCCGTCTCATTTTTGCTAGTCCCTTGTCAGCGGATGCATTATTTAGGGAAGTAATTTGTCTGACTATTCTGTTTCCTCTCAAACCACAGTTCAAGGCAGCGCACCGCAACCCAGCGCCACTAGTTCATAGTATCGTCGGTTTTCCTGCAAATAGTGCGGCTGAATTAGATAAAGCGAACATTTCGAAAGAATTATATTCATTCATTCATATAGGTCGGTAGATCGATAAGGTGTGCTGATAGAATTCCACTTCAGATGAATTTATGCAGAAAACGACTCGATTATTCAATGTAAAAAACATAGAAAATTACGCAGTATATTACAAAATTTCAATATGCGAAAGTGTTTGAGCTTTTTACTTCCCACACCAATAGGTGAGGGGAGTATTGTGATCGCGAAAATTTTAGATTTTGAGATAATACGCTTTTTGAGCGTTCTATGTTGTTTACATAACGAAAATCCACGTCACTAATTTCCGTCGGTCTGTCTGTCTGTCTGTCGGTCTGTCTGTCTGTCTGTCGTTATTTTCTAGCCTCGTAATCTCAGCAACCGCTACATGGATTGTGATGAAATTTGGGCAGCGATATGCTGCGGGGTCGTAGTAGGTAATGTTCCTATAATTTTGAAAATTGGTGCATGGGCGGCGGAATAATTAACAAAAAACAAAAAAAAAATTAAATATTGCTCAAACTTCGTTCTTAGGCGTTTTAGGGGTTCCTGATCATTTTATACTTTTGGGGGGGGGGTGAAATTGGGGTGATTGGGGGTGAGGAGGTTGTAAAATTGAAAAATTTGTTGCGTTCACAATAGACTGTCCACTGACCTATGAAGGAAGACCTAGAGGCGACGTAAATAACTTTTTTAGGTCCATCCGAACATTGCCTTGCCTATTACAGAAACCAAAGAACTTCTTTCTGGTGTAAACATACGAGAGTATTGCTTTAGATGGTTCTATATTGTGTAACGAGGAAACTGTTGAATTGATTTCAGTGAAATTTTGACACAGTATTACTATCGTAGCGAGGATGGAAGTCGCGTATGGTTTTTATAAATCGTGCCAGTGGCGGCGCAGAAATAATAAAAAAACTAAAAATATAAAAACAGCTCGAACTTCGTTTTTAAGCGTTTTAGAGGTTTCTGATAATTTTCTACTTCTTTTGGGTGGGGGTGAAATGGGGGTGGTTAAGGGAGGGGGGGCTGAAAAACTGAAACATTTCTTGTACTCATAATACGCTGTCCACCAACCTGTGAGGGAAAACCTAGGGGCATAAATCATCTTTTTTTAAGTAAGCATACTTATTGGTTCTCTGCATTAGAATATGAAATGGTTAATTTTAAAAAAATTTCAAATTTATTTCAAATATAACTACATGAATTATAATTACACAAATCAGTAAAGCTTCATTTTCAGTTGAACAGCAGCGATGATACTGTAGTAGAAATGGTAGTTATTATATTACTATTTGTATGTATAGCCACATCATATGCTAGATAATGGCACAATTAATACATGATTAAATATTTATAAACAAGAATGGGTTTTAGTTTCATTTTGGAGATGGTCCTATATACTTACTAGATAAAATCTGCTACAGAGACCCTAGAGGTTGGGCATTACTACCTAGGCAGTAGTAATTTGGTAATGAACTGTCGATAAAAATACAGAGTCAAAACCTTTCCCCATAAAAGCTGTTTAAATCGACAAAAAAGTATTAAGAATGAGTCTAATCACAACTCACGATGGGGTTTACTGTCAGAATATTGAAGTCTACTTACTTGGTGAAAATACAACAGGAGACATCTACTTGCTCCTTCCAAATTCATCCGCTATATGATGCGCGCCATAGGCTCTCGCCTTTGCGGGAGGCTCACCATAAAAAAATACTATCGCTATGAATATGCCTTGAGATGACATCAGAATTATCTCTTGGTAGATTAGGAATAGGCATAATCTTTTCATAGTTGTCTTTTTCACGGATATAATATTCTGGCTCAAATCGTGTACCAATTGCTTCTCTAACGCGACTTGGGCGCGACGGTCGAAGTGAGACCCGAAAGATTCAAGGTCATCAAAACGTCCTGAAAGATTCGGCTTGAGTTTCGCTGCTGGTTTACTCTTTATGCTGTGATATTATCTTTAGAGAATGACGATTGGATCAAAATTTTCTGATGTAATTGTATTCCACTGCAAATATGAAAATCTCGTCGTCATAATTCTTTGTGTACATTATCTTGCGTCGAGTGGCCGTTTGTCAATATTTAAAATGAAAACGCAGTCGTTTCTCGGATTATTATAATCTTCGAATATTAAAGTGGAAATGGATGTTTCTCATTGAAGTCTGTTTTTAATTAAAATGAATGTGGCTAATCTCTGGGGTTTCATTGTATATTCCGAAAGGTGTAGTTAAAACGGAGGTGGTTTATTGTTTTCGTTCCGGCGTGAGAAATTGGTATCCGCCGACTATATCGCGCCGCCTTTTTTAATTTATTTTTATGGCTACCGCTGAAAGTGGTAACGGTCCATAAAAATAACGCCATGACTCTGCTTTAATACTAAATCAGCAAGCCATCATTATGGAGAATTCGATAGGTGAAAATTTTCGATTTTGAGATAATACGTTTTTTGGGCGTTTTATGATGTGTACATAACGAAAATCCACGTCACTCATTTCCGTCGGTCTGTCTGTCTGTCTGTCGGTCTGTCTGTCTGTCGGTCTGTCTGTCGGTCTGTCTGTCTGTCTGTCTGTCGCGTTTTTCTACCCTCGTAATCTCAGTACCCGCTGCATGGATTGTGATAAAATTTGGGCAGCGGTATGCTGTGGGGTCGTAGTAGGTAATGTTCCTATAATTTTGAAAATCGGTGCATAGGCGGCGGAGTAATTAGCAAAAAACAAAAAAAATTAAATACTGCTGAAACTTCGTTTTTAGGCGTTTTAGGGGTCCCTGATCATTTTCTACTTTTTTTTGGTGGGGGTGAAATTGGGGTGGTTGGGGGGTGGGCGGCTGTAAAATTGAAAAAATTGTTGCTTTCATAATAGACTGTCCACTGACCTGTGAAGGAAGACCTGGCGACATAAATAACTTTTTTAGGTCCATCCGAACATTGCCTCTGCCTATTATAATTTTTTTTGATGTAAACATAGGAGAGTATTGCGTCAGATCGTTGTAACGAGGAAACTGTTGAATTGATTTTAATGAAATTTTGAAACGGCATTACTACCATGGCGAAGATCGAAAACGCGTATGGTTTTGATAAATCGTGCCAGTGGCGGCGCAGAAATAATAAAAAACTAAAAATATAAAAACAGCTCAAACTTCGTTTTTAAGCGTTTTAGAGGTTCCTGATCATTTTCTGCTTCTTTTGGGTGGGGGTGAAATGGGGGTAGTTAGGGGTGGGGGAGTTGAAAAAGTGAAAAATTTCTTGTACTCATAATACGCTGTCCACTAACCTGTGAAGGAGGATCTAGCGACACAAATCACCTTTTTAGGTGCATCCGAACATTGCCTAGCCTATTACAGAAACTAAGGGACTTAGAATTTTCTGTATACTATACGAGAATTGATTGGTCTAAATCGCTTTGTATTTTGTAACGTGGACACTATTAAATTGTTTCTAATGAAATTTTGACACAGTATATTGTTACCGTGGTGAGAATGGAAAACGCGTATGTTTGTTAAAAATCTTGTCAGTGGCAGCGTAGCAATAATCAAAGAACGCGACAAGTATGAAAGCAACTCAAATTCGGTTTTTAGATGTTTTAGGGGTTCCTGATCATTTCCTACCAGTTTTTTGGGTGGGGGTGAAAGTGAGGTGGTTGGGGGAGTGGGGGTTGTAAAACTGAGAAGTTTGTAGTATCGATAATAGGCTGTCCATTGACCTGTGAAGGAAAGACCTAGCGGCATAAGATAATTTTGGGGGGGGGGGGTGGCAATTATTTGGTTGCAAGGGATCTTAGACTAAAGCTTCATGCTATGGGAAAATAATAGTCAATCAACTTGACTTCATTTTTTCTTCTACTATTTCCCTCTACCTTTACCTTTGAAGGAAATACTTCATTTTTATAAATACGGCACTATTAACTCATCCTGTACCCAAACGGTAGAATCTAAAATGATACAATAGGAACAAAGCTTTTATGCACACTATATATTCTGGCCCGGATTGTATGCTGTGCTGTATAAGTTGTCAGATTGGCAACTTTGTAAATTTCCGCGAGCGAGTAATGACACGTCTGCAATGCCGTTGCCTGTGCACCGCGAGTTAGACGAGTTAGACGGCAGAATTAGAAATCGATGTGATCGGCTTGTGCGACGCGGCTGCTGTCGTTTCCTGAAGTAAATAATATTCTCCTTTTATACTCGGAAGCTTTAATTCGTTTAGTTCGCAGATCGAAGTGACGTCACGCGCATCTGCTTCAAAGCCAATAAACTGCGATCGGATAACATACAGATTTTCACATTCTCCCTTATACTTCTTTTGTAGCCGTCGCTCTTATGTAGCTGTCCATTTGAGAGAAAAACTCTCGAAAGTCGCTCTCGAGAGTAATTCTCGCAGATGGACACAGTTTCGCGAGCTACTTTCCGACAGCACTGATGCACTCTCAGAGAACGGACAAGTTGAGACCTGCTCGCAAGTGGACGCTGGCGTGATTCTCTTCATGTAATATGAGAGCAACTATCATAATTTGAATGAAATTCGTATTGTGAGAGTGCTCGCAAGATGGAAGGAAAGAAAGAATGGCCTATTCTGCCCATGGTACAAACAGGTATCCGAAATAAATATTGCATACTGCTATAGGAATCTCCTGCAAAGTATAAGCATTTGTAAAGTATATTCACACACGGCACCTATTTTTTTTAATGCCTGACGCTAAAAATCGTAATGTGACCATTATGCGTTCGTAGACGGAAATAGCTTATTCGCATTTTCGTATCTTTTTTCGCTATTGATGGTCCAACTTGGTCTATTAAATATTGAACCTGCACTGCATTCATACGGACGAAATTGCGAAATTGTTGTGCATCCTCGATTTGCAACTCCCTTGCGAGTGTAGAGCATGCACCTAACTCTACTCTACGCCGAATCGAAGGTTTGATCCAGCACTTCCTTTTCGCTATTTGTTTTTTCTTCCTCTTAAGTAGAATTTTGTAACAAACGATAGCAGCCGCAAGTTTTTCAACATCCATATTCTGCAAATATTTATCTCAACGCGTAGGAATTCACGTGATGTAGACACGGTTTTGAGAGCACTGTTGCTATAGCTCTCAGCGAGTCCCTCTCGTGGAGCTTTCTGAGAGTAAAAAGTCGTTAAAGTACTCTCAAATGTACAAGCAACTGAGATCAGCTATCAAGGGTAGCTCTCGTGAGTAACTCTCCAGTGGACACCTATCTTTTGGTATTTCAAAACCGCGCGTGTTCAACGCGACATGCGACTAACGGTACATTTTCATTTTCCAGTTTGCACCCAGCAAAGAAGTACGAAGAACGAAGGAAAAAATGACACGCTGAAGCTACGACATAATTTCTACTTTTATCTAATCAAACCTTGAACACGGATACGAACACATTACCCTCTATATATTTTTATATGTATACCAACCTCATTGCAAATAAATAACAAACTACCAGTATCAAATATTTTTATTAGAATTAGAATTTAAGAAAACCGTAATAATATAATAACCAGACTTTTTAGACGCACCTCCGTGTTGTATAGTAGGCAAGTAGGCGAAGTTCCAAGAAATCAGTGGCCATCTTTACCTCAACTTCACTTTTTTGTCTTGTTGCCATAGCAACAGCCTTGTGGTATATCAATATGTCATGGCTATCTAGTTTTCGTCGGTTATTTAGGTTCCGAGTCTCTGAGGCGGTGTTGCCAGATGCAAACGTTTCACGCTAATGTTAGGATTTTATGAGCGTGTTTGCGACGTTTTTAATACAAGCAGGTCATAAATAGTAGAAAGTTGAGAGCTTCAAATTGGGTTTTTTATTATTGTTAAAATGTATGTTACGCTGTGTAAGGCTTTCGCGGCCATCGTCCAATGAATTTGTGGTTCTTGGATTTTTAGGCCGGCGTCGTTTAGCGTTAAAGCTTGACGTTTCGCCACCACGAGTAGATGGCATCTTCAGAAGCTATTTCACTTCGGCGACTTACAAAATACTGACGGCTGGTGGATCTGCACCTGTACTTATACCTGCTAATGGTGACGTGGCCCAACCAGGTAGCGTTGGTAGCCCCGCCCCTTCGCGATATGGGAGTGTCTTCAAGTGCTTTAGGATGGGTACCCATCCCACCAGACTTGTGAAGCATGTGAGAGCAGGCGACAGAAAAGATCTGTCTGTACGCCATCTGGTACCCGAAGGTAACGGCAAGCCAAAAAAAATCGCTGCTAAACAGCAGCATCCTTTCTTGGTGGAACGCCACGGCGCGTTCGCTTGGCCAACCAGAAGAGGGCGGTTCTATATGCTGCTGCATATGGGAGTCGATATACGAGGGTTGCTCTATGTCTCCGTTCAGGCCAGGTGGTGAATGAATGAATAAGGACCAGAGGCTATCCAGCACGGAATGTGGCTGGTGCATAGGCCACACGATGGGCTCTTTTGCGCCTCTATCCGCGCTAGTTCCTAAGACCTGCCCTTTTGGCAAAGGCAAGTACATTCTTAGGTCCTATCCGGTTTATCTCTATTGGTTCCAAGGTTCTTGGGCCCAGCATAGTCTGCCTGTGATAACCCAGGGTTTCACAGCGACACAAGATGTGTGTCGAGGATTCTTCCTCTTCACCACACCACGTGCACGTTGGGTCGTTGACCACCCTCATCACGAACAAGTGACGCCTGAAGGTGTTGTGACCCGTTAATAGCCTACTAGCAGTCTCAAGTTACTCCTAGCCAGAGAGAGACAGAATTGTCCTATTCTCTCTGCAGGCCCTGCTAATAGTTCCCGAGCCTGACGGAGATGACCAGAGACGTTGTTCCATCTCAGAGAGCGTTGATCCTGGATCCACTCTCCAGTTGTTTTCCTAATCAACTTTGCAGATAGTCCTAAGGTTGGTTCCGGGCCCACAAAACTGTTGCCGGATCCCATCCTAGCCAGATGATCCGCCATTTCGTTACCTTTTACCCCAGCGTGCCCAGGTACCCACATCAGTGATACCTTGTGTTTAGCTGAGATGTCAACAAGAGCCCTCCTGCATTCCAGGACCAGTCCCGACGTTATTTTCCAAGCACTCAGTGCTTTGATGGCTGCCTGACTGTCAGAGCAGATAGTAATCCGCCTCCTAGACCCGTCAATCTCCCGAATACGATTTACACAAGCAAGTATCGCATAGATCTCAGCCTGGAATACTGTGGTGTGCCCCCCAAGAGGGAGTGAAAGTCTTGTATGGGGTCCGTAGACTCCCGAGCCCGAGCCCTCTCTAGCAAGTTATTGCCTCAGTAACAAAGCAAAATTTAGTCCTACGGCTCAAAATCTTTGGAACGCACATGTTATTTGGTCGAGTCGAGTTGAATTTGGCTAAAAACTCTAGCAGTGCAAAAGAAAGGTATATAAGTAGGAAGAAAAAGTAACAAAGAGTTATTTGACTCTGCAGGCGTAATTTCTACTTTTGTCTAATGAAACCTTGGAAAAGGGTACATGTCACTTTTATTTCCGCAATAAAGGTGTTTATTACTTTAATTTAACAGCTCAAGGGAGCACTCAACATGCTCATAAGATGCCGCAAATGGAGACCGGTGTTCCTTTTCTCTTTTTGCCAGTTGTAAAACGACAAAGAAGCATCCGCAATAATGTAAGAAACTTTATAGACTTTTCTTGTGGACACAATCATTCTGCTTCTACAGTGTTTACAATCGTTACAACCTTTAACGTTATGCTTGCGTACTATTGAAATAATTATCTACTGCTATTTAGATGTGTTTGTTGTCGAATAATAAACGTACTATTTATTTTTGAACAAACTAATCTCAAACTAAATGTGCAAAGCTCCATAAGAAATTTTCACCTCTCACACGGGATTTTCCAGACTTTTTCCGTTTTCTCGATTTTTAAAAGCGTTGAAAATTCACTGAAAGTTCTATGAGCAACAATTATATTGTTGTTATATTGTTATTGTTATTGAACTATAATATTCATTATCATTGTCACAATGGTTAACAGACATGTTGTGAAGTCGTAAAATGCATTAAGTCGGAGCTAGGGTATTGCCGACACGAATAGTATCAATAATTTTAAGAACTGTAGCTCGCTATCGTTTGCGATTTACTGTCAGTTCTGTGGCGCTCTTGATACTCATATCCAGCAACTATTTCGTCGTATCCACCCAGCGTGTAGGGGAACGGCCACGGCTCCGCCCACTCGGGGCATGCGACCCTGAACTACAAGTTTTCCCATATTATCGCTTCTGTGAATATGTCCGAAGAATGCCGACACAATGGATGATAGTCTCTTTGAACTACCGAGCTCATCCAGTATGGAAACGTTGGTTCGATGGGCGGTATAAGGAACTCTCAGCATTCTCCTCCACGTCCTCATTTCAAAAGCATCTATCTGAGCTTGATCTGCCTTTTTGACAGTCCAAGTTTCCGAAACATACAAAAATACGGAGAACACAAGAGACTGAACCAGCGACATTTTGGTAGCTTTGGTGATGTTATGGTCATGCTATATTTTAGTAAGCTTTGTCATGGCCACACGTGCCTCTTGAATGCGCCGTTGAATCTCATTTTCACAGCTACCCGAATTGTCGATCAAAGAACCGATGTACACAAAACTTTGAACTACTTCACAGCGGCCTACTGACTATATTTCTCGATGATTATCATGCTCTCTATCTACGATCATGAGCTTGGTGTTGTTGTAGTTAATACCAAGATCGCATGCTGCACTGTGTTGTTCTAACATGTTTAATAGAGCTAGTAGTTCTTCCTGAGAAGCAGCAACAAGGGTTGCATCGTCAGCAAATCTTAAGTTAGATATTTTGCTTCCGCCAATAGTTATACCGCCATTCCAGTTGTCCAATACCTGTCTCACCACAAATTCAGAGTAAAGGTTGAATAACATCGGAGATGATACACATCCCTGACGAACTCCTTTTCTGGTTGCAGTTTGACTAGACAGGTTACCATCAATTCCTACACGAGCCGAGCTAGACTCATAGAGTTGCTGTATGAGAAATACTAAGTGGTAAGTGACTCCCATAGAAATAAGGATTTCCCACAACGAATCAGCTATTTAGATAAAATTACTACGTAAGTGCACTGAAAGAATTACTTTCAAGGCTGTTCAGTTGGTTTTGTATTACTTATACAATAAACCTTAATCTTATTGCTTTAGCATGCGAAATATCACGATGCTTCAATGACATATTTATCATTACAGACTGCGTCCTCAGGTATAAACAGGACATTGAGTCTAGCCACCTTAGCATTCTCACATAGAGATGAAAACTAGCGCTACCCGGATTCTCATGATTTTTTGCATACATGCCGCTTTCTCTATTGGTACAGGAAATATAATTATGAGAACTGCGATAACCTGGGCAGTTTTTATAATCACAAAACACACGCTCGGTAATTTAATATATAATTCCAGGCTATCTGGCTATTTGTTTATGTGCTTGAAAAGAAAGGAAAACAAAAATGGACCATGAACAAGCAGCGAGCAGTTCATGCATGCGGCATAACCTCCGCAATATGCATAAAACATCAACCCGGTCGGATAATAACCATAATAACTCCATTTCTCTAACTGAACATTACTGGAAGCTGGATTTTTGTAAAACATTACCGAATGCCAAAAATGTGCGCTTCTGTTTATAAAAAAACGGCAAACAATGCCTAACCAGCGTATACGCAATTTTTATAGCGAACCCATATCGGTGATTAATCTACCAGCGTTTTTTTGTATGACATGTAAAAGCCGAAAAGTGCTGAAAAACAAACAAAAAAAGAGAATGAGGTGACTTGATTTTTGGCTACAAACGTGAATGCATAGTAACATGACATATAACTCGCTTTGTCGGTTTGTGTAGTTTGTATTGTGATTTGTTGCTGATTAGAGGGGATTTTAGTAAAGCCTCCATATAAACACTCGAACATAATTGGACGAGCATGTGTGTGTGGCAAATGACGAACATATCATACTACTCACAAGTGAAATCCGAACACTGAGAAAAAAAGGTTTGCGGTTGATTAAATGCGGTAGGACTGACTGACTGAATAAACGAACTCATTTGCCATAATTAGTTCACCAAAAAAAAATACAGCAGATCAATAATGGGTGGGCCCTCCATGTTGACGAATGCATTCCTTTAGCCTACGCGGCATGCTCGTAATCTGGTTGTTGATAAATTCTAGACGTACTGCCTCCCAAGCTGCCCTCACGGCATGTTCCAGTTCGTCCAGCGTGGTCGGAGGATTGGGTAAATCGCCTATATATCGACCCATCCAATCCTATACTTTTCAATTGGCGATAAATCGGGTGATCGTGGAAGCCATGGGAGTACCCTAACCTCATCGATACCCTTGCAATATGAGGACGTGCATTATCTTGCTAGAAGAAACCCTTTTCGAGGCCTTAGACATATGGCCCACTCGGGGCGTGACTCTGAACTACAAGTTTTTCCATATTATCGCTTCTGTGTATATGTCCGAAGAATGTAAGCATTCTCGTCGACACAATGGAGGATAATCTCTTTGGATTACCGACCTTATCCAGTATGGAGACGTTAGTTCGATGGGCTGTATAAAGAACTCTCAGCATTCTCCTCCATGTCCACATTTCAAAAGCGTCTATGCGAACTCGATCTGCCTTTTTAACAGTCCAAGTTTCCGAGGCATATAAAAATATGGAGAACACAAGAGACTGAACCAGCGACATTTTTGTAGCTTTAGTGATGTTATGGTCACGCCATATTTTAGTGTGTGCAAAGCCCGAATTATTGTGAAGCCCTTCAGAAATAATACCAGCCTGGTGATGAGTTAATTTGTTGTTTATCTTGAAGATAGTTGTGTTTCAGCTTTCCTTTATCTATTCGGTTTTATGAAATCTCTTTTACCTTGCTTGATTAACACTTCATTCTTGGATAATGTTGTTTTCGAATTATAAAATTTCCTCGCCCTGGCATATTGTGTGAGTGGCGTCACACTCACGCAAACGGTCGATCATAGATGGCGCGCGGGAAGCGCATCTTAGCGGGCGCTATAGAGTCTCCACCGCACCGCCACCACAACGGCAACAGCAATTAAAACTAAGTCAATAATAATCAGGGGCTCATTAGGAGCTGCGCGCAGGAAACAACAACGATTAAAGACAAACTTGAACTTCCTGGGATTGCGTGAGTAGAATGCGGGAGGGTGACTGTTTCCTTCAGCGCGGGGAGGGGGGAAGGAAAATCGGAATTCTCTCGCTTCGCGCGTGCCATGAAGGCTTCTCTCAAGTCCTACATATATGGATGTGATGATTAATGTACAGGGATGTTAGATAACTCTACTCTATATTTAAAAAATGAAGTCAAGTTGATTGACTCAGTACTTCCCACACATTACGTTGATACCAGTTTATTATTTTCCCATAGCATGAAGCTTTAGTCTAAGATCGCTTGCAACCAAATAATTGCCAACCCCCCCCCCCCTAAAATTGTCTTATGCCGCTAGGTCTTTCCTTCACAGGTCAATGGACAGCCTATTATCGATACTACAAACTTATCAGTTTTACAACCCACACCCCCCCCCCCCCCCCAACCACCTCACTTTCACCCCCACCCAAACAACTGGTAGGAAATGATCAGGAGTCCCTAAAACGTCTAAAAACCGAATTTGAGTTGCTTTCATACTTGTCACGTTCTTTGATTATTGCTACGCTGCCACTGACAAGATCTTTAACAATCATTCGCGTTTTCTATTCTCACCACGGTAACAATATACTGTTTCAAAATTTCATTAGAATCAATTTAATAGTGTCCACGTTACAAAATACAAAACGATTTAGACCAATAAATCCTCGTATAGGTAGTATACAGAAAATTCTAAGTCCCTTAGTTTCTGTAATAGGCTAGGCAATGTTCGGATGCACCTAAAAAGGTGATTTGTGTCGCTAGATCTTCCTTCACAGGTTAGTGGACAGCCTATTATGAGTACAAGAATTTTTTTAATTTTTCAACCCCCAACCCCTCAACCACCCCAATTTCACCCCCACCCAAAAAAAACGCAGAAAATGGTCAGGAACCTCTAAAACGCTTCAAAACGAAGTTTGAGCTGTTTTTATATTTTTAGTTTTTTTATTATTTCTGCGCCGCCACTGGCACGATTTATCAAAACCATATGCGTTTTCCATCTTCGCCATGGTAGTAATGCCGTTATTTCATTAAAATCAATTCAACAGTTTCCTCGTTACAACGATCTGACGCAATACTCTCGTATGTTTACATCAAAAAAATTCTAAGTCCTTTGCTTTCTGTAATAGGCAAAGGCAATGTTCGGATGGACCTAAAAAAGTTATTTATGTTGCCAAGTCTTCTTTCACAGGTCAGTGGTCAGTCTATTATGAAAGCAACAAATTTTTCAATTTTACAACCCCCCACCCCCCAACCACCCCAATTTCACTCCCACCCAAAAAAAAGTACAAAATGATCAAGGACCCCTAAAACGCCTAAAAACGAAGTTTCAGCAATATTTAATTAATTTTGTTTTTTGCCAATTACTCCGCCACCTATGCACCGATTTTCAAAATTATAGGAACATTACCTACTACGACCCCACGGCATACCGCTGCCCAAATTCCATCACAATCCATGCAGCGGTTACTGAGATTACGAGGGTAGAAGAACGCGACAGACCGACAGACAGACCGACAGACAGACCGACGGACAGACCGACAGACAGACCGACAGACAGACCGACAGACAGACCGACAGACAGACCGACAGACAGACCGACAGACAGACCGACAGACAGACAGACAGACAGACCGACAGACAGACCGACAGACAGACCGACAGACAGACCGACAGACAGACCGACAGACAGACCGACAGACAGACCGACAGACAGACCGACAGACAGACCGACGGAAATGAGTAAATTTTTGTGTGTGTAAAATATTTTCTACATATCTCGAATATATCTCAAAATATACTGCAATTTAAATAAGTACCCCAGTTACGAGAAATTAGGATAATGAATGAATCAGGTGATAGGCTTGATGTGATTGATACCCGTTCTATTCAGTTCTGTGCGATAGACATAATCGATTTGTCGCTCTATTCTGCCGACTAGTTTTCTAGTCTGGTAACCGCTTAGTTGAGCAAGTTTCCCTTTGGCTAGGCGGAATCACAGTGACATATAGTAATGCGCGAAAATCGCATTAGATAGGTATTGGAAAATCTAACATTATGGACATTATAGATAAAGAGCAACCCTCGTATATGGATTCTCATATAGAGTTGGCATTAAAACGCGCTTATCTGGTTAGGTGAAGTGAATGCACCTTTGCGTTCCGCCAAGAAGTCTGCTGCTTTTTATCTAATAGCGTATAAATTGTTTTATTTCTATTTCTTTCAAATTTTGTATCGCCAACTTTGAACAGTTTTCATTTGAATCCAAGAAAGAGCTTGATGAGGGTGTCCAGAGATTGCATCTAGAGTACCGCTGTTACATTGTACGAAAAACTTCTTTGGAACACACCTAGATTTACAACAGACGAGTTTGACATTTTTAGTAAACTCGGTTCCTAAAATTTTGGAGATGAAGGATAACAAATGCAGCTTAAAAGAATGAAGACAAGTTGATTGACTCAACACTTTCCACGCATTACGGTGACATCAGTTTATTATTTTCTCATAGCATGAAGCTATAGTCTGACATTCCTTTGCAACCAAATCATCAACCGTCCGCCCGCAAAAAAAATGCTTTCTTTCATAGGCCAATGGACAGCATATTGAGAATACAACAAATTTTTCAGTTTTACAATCCCCTACCCGCCAACCATCCCAAATATCGCCCCCACCCAGAAAAGTAAACAAAGATCAGGAGCCCCTAAAATGTCAAAAAACGAAGTTTCAGGAATATTTGCGTTTTTTGTTATTTGTTAATTACTCCGCCGCCCACACACCGATTTTCAAAATTATAGCAGCATTTCATCACACTCCATAATATGCAACGGATACTGAAATTACGAGGCTAGGAAAACGCCAACAGACTGACAGACAGACAGCTCGACGGAATTGAGTGACGTAGATTTTCGTTATGTAGACATTACAAAATGCCGGAAATGGGGATTATCTCAAAATCGAAAATTTTCTCGATTACGTTATACTCCCCCCACCTACCGGTCTGGGAAGTAAAAGTTTCTCAATATTGAGCCATCTGAGTGGCGTTAATGAATACGGAAACGTTACATGATCAAATTTGGGTAGATTGTTCGCTAACCGACGAGCGAAATTTTAAATTTTCCGCGACCTTCGCATGAATTTTTGAAATCAAAATTCCGACCAAAAGTACAATAAATTCTGAGCATATCGTTTGGGCGACTGTATGTGCTGAACTTGTTCGAAGTGAATGATCCAAGAAGCAGGTTTGCAGCCAACGAACTTCCAAAGTTAATTATTTTGTTGCTTGCAAAATATATTTTGGTACAAGACGCTATCCGGCTGGTATCTTTTGTATTAATAAAACATTAAAATAATTGATGCAGTGTTTCGTTATTAATGGCTTTTCGTCACGAATACGTTGGTTCACGTTCGGTTAGAATCGATACGCCTCCACGCTGGAAGTGGATGCAATTTTACCTCGCAAACTTCCCACCAACCACTGATGAGCTGATACGAAAATCGACAAAAATATACTCACTGACATAAGAAGTGTTAGAAACAGAAAGAACAAATTCCCAACTTGGTTTTTAGTAACAGTTCGACTATTCAAAGCATGTCAATGTTCGTTGTTTTGAGAGTTTTTGCAATAACGAGGCTTGATCAATTAATTTTTTAGTGAATAAAATTTTGCTGCTCGTAAAGGAGGAGCTACAGAAGTATCATAGAAAGCATTATTTTCCAGTTTTTATCAGCTTTGTGAACTATTCTAAGGCGTTTGATAACGTAAAGTGGCCTGAAATGTGGGAAATCCTTATATCTATGGAAATTCCTTACCATTTAGTATTTCTCATACAGCAATTCTATGAGTCTAGCTGGGCTCGTGTAAGAATTGATGGTGATCTGTCTGATCAAACAGCAACCAGAGAAGGTGTTCGTCAGGGATGTGTATTATATCCGATGTTATTTAACATTTACTCTGAATTTGTGATGAGACAGGTATTAGAATGGCGGTGTAACTATTGGCGGAAGCTAAAATATCTAACTTAAGATTCGCGAACGATACAATCCTTATTGCTGCTTTTTGGGAAGAACTAGTAGCTCTATTAAACATCTTAGAACAACACAGTGCAGCATACGGTCTTGGTAATAACTACAAGACCAACCTTATGATCGTAGATAGAGAGCATGATAATCATCGAGAAATAAAGTCAATAGGCCGTTGTGAAGTAATTATTCAAAGGCACGTGTAGCCATGACAAAGCTTACTAAAATGTGGGGTGACCATAAAATCACTAAAGCTACCAAAATGTCGCTGGTTCAGTCTCTTGTGTTCTCCATATTTTTGTATGCCTTGGAAACTTGGACTGTTAAAAAGGGCAGATCGAGCTCGCATAGATGCTTTTGAAATGTGGACGTGGAAGAGAATGCTGAGTATTCCTTATACCGCCCATGGAACTAATATTTCCATACTGGAGGAGCTCGGTAATTCAAAGAGACTATCCTCCATTGTGTCGACGAGAATGCTCTTCGGACATATTCACAGAAGCGATAATATGGAGAAACTTATAGTTCAGGATCACGCCCCGAGTGGGTGGCGCCGTGGCCGTTCTCCTACACGCTGGGTGGATACGACGAAACAGTTGCTGGATATGAATATGAAGAGCGCCACACTACAGTTCTCAAAACTATTGATGATATTCGTGTCGGCAATACTCTAGCTCCGACTTAATGCATTCTACGAGTTCACAACATGTCTGACAAGACATTGTGACTATGATGATGATGATGAGCTGATTTGTTGCATAAAAATCATTTAACAAGCGTTTATACAACCGATTAAAGTGTTGACGTCTTCTCGGGTTTCTTAGGCTGTCATCTGTTGGAGTTTCTTCCTAACGTTTCACTAGCGCAAGTGACTAGCATCTTCAGAGGTCGGTGTTTTTCTAATGAAAGTTACCTGACAACTGACCGTCCCTTAGAGCGTTTATACGACGGTATTTGAGAAAGCATTTAGTCTACGAAGGAGCAGTACAATAAATGTAAGATAAACAGGTCTTTTACTCGCGGCTTGTGTGGACTTAACTGTCCAATTCTAGTTAGGTACTCACCCAAACTGACGAATACGTTTTTTGAAGTTGGATGCAGCGCCAGCGCATCGATAGGAGATCGCATGCAGTCTAGAGCAAAATGAAAACGTCGTTTGCAGTGAAACCTTAGCGAAATTTTTATAGCGCTGCTAGTCGAGGTCATCGCGCGCCGTAAAACCCTGCAGACTCTTAAATTACAATATAATTGGGATCGGCACACTTGAAAATTGATGGGCTTTTCCCGACCAACCAGTAGCGCATCCTTACTTTTTTTGAGTCGTTTACATTTTTTGATTTTGATGTAGCCATCATTCTACTTCTTCTGTTCGTTAAACTTTAAGCACGGCATATGTCGCTAACCAAAGTGTGAAAAAATGCATTATTGGCTTGAATCACCCTTTAACTTTTTTTTTCATTTCATTTATTTGCAAGATACCAATAATGCCACCCCTAGAAGGCTTGGCCTTGTGGCAGGATATAGGCGTACATTAGATAATTATTATAACACCTCACAAAAAATTTTATGGTTTCATGACTGCTGACAGCGTTCTTTGGTGCATGTTTGTTAGTTTTGCAATGTGTTATTGGACATTCTTCTAAAAAAGGGCACCTGATAATACTATACTTGCATTCTATGAGTGCTAATGCTGTTAAAAACTAGAACCACCAGTGCATAGGCCTACCAACGGGCCCTTTTGCACCTCTCCTTACCCTAGTTCCCAAGTCCCTTATCTCAAAGGTGAGGATGGCTTTGGGGCCTGCGCATCTTATATCTTCAGGTTCAATGACCCTTCAACATAGTATAATCTGCCTGTGATACCAAGGGCTTCACAGCGACATAGAATGTTCCGTGCAGTTTCGAGAGAATGCCAGTGTACCCTGCCAAGATTCACAAAAGACTGACACCACAGTTGTGAGGCAGATGCCCTTGCCTCTCCTTGAACTATACGTCCATCTAATTGTACCATAGACATATCTAGTGGTCGGATAAATGCAGTAACCCACATTGAATTTTTTTGGGTATAATTTTTGATGAAAAATTTGTTAGAAGGTGTGATTGAGTTCATAACATTTGAACGTCCCGCCACTGTTTTGTCAAGTGCAGTTGGTGCAGTGGCATATAATGTAGTATGAAGTTCTTTCCAACAGCATATTTTGTACCGTCCATTGGACCGTCACGAAACTGTTCGGATCGTTTCTGATGCGCATGCGTTGATTTTGGATGGTTTCGTGACCGTACAAACAGGAAAATCTGTTGGAACGGTTCTTTCCCTTATTTCACTGGACTCGTGTCAGTTCTGACAGCTATCAAAAAAAACTAACTTCGATTTCTTTTCAAAAGCTACTGTCAAAAGCCAAGACGCCAAAAGCTTTATTGAAATTGATTGGGGCCTGACTTTTCTGATGATGACTTGGTGTTGGTCTATCAACCACAACCGAAAAATGAAGATTATTTGGGTAATTTTGGCCATGAATAATGGTTGGCACTCACAACCAGGTATTCCTGTAGCTCTATCAACAAAGAACCTGGGTTATGTTTTCCATAAAAATGACCAAATTTATCATAACATACCATGTATGACATTATTGTTTGATTCCATTTCCATTTTTGGCTTTGGTGAAGTTTCGGCAGCCAAACAACAAGTAACAGCAAAAACAAAAGAAGCAAAATCAAATCACACTCAATCTCAACACTCAAGACTCAAGGAAGCAAGCAAACAAAAGGCGCATAGTAATGACAAAATAAAATTGTGCGCCAAGCGGGCGAATTACTTTCTACTGCGCATGTCAGTCCTCACAGTCCTTACTCTGGACCAAGTACCGATTTGACCGTACAGAAACCGTCCCATGAACGGTAACGAAATCTGTTGGAACGCTTTATGGACCGTTTCATGAACGGTCACAAAACGTGTTGGAACGCATTTCACGTTCTGCGCATGTCCGTGACGGTACATTGTACGGTATTCAGGTCTGTTGGAAAGAACGTATGATTTTCTTTTTCCGTAATATGTGACAGTTGATGTTCGAAGTTGAACTAAGCAGCAGCAGCCGGTCTTCTTATTTTTTCCCCGTTGTTCGTTTTAAACTACAAACTACAATCCACAATATGAGGAAAATTGACATACAACTCCCCTTGTGACTTTATAGTAGATACTTTGAGTGAACAATGCTTGCAAGTCAGAATGTCAGAAAGATCAGATGTTCGAAAACGATTTTTCGATATCTAATAACCGGAATACTGAAATCAGTTTTGCAGTATTAAATAGAAGAACCATCTGTGTGCTTAACAATAGCCCCTCTCTCCGCTAAGTAGATAATCCTCGGGAATCAAGGAGAGAGAGAAACGCTTCCATTAAGCGGAACGCAGACAGCACGAGTCTAGCGAACGGCATCGCGCTGTCACTGTAGCATTCTAAGCCTCCCCCAACACCCAACGCCCAACGCCGACGCATATTTGCATAATTCTGATTAGCAGTAAAAGGTGTCAAATAACAAAGTAACGTTCCCCCAACTTCTCGAACGAATGCTGTTCATGTCGGCTGCCACCACACGGAAACAAACAGGGGTTTCGGAAGGGTTTCAGCGCTGACTTACGTTAAGGGTTGCTTTCATACGATTAACGAAAGCATTCGCAAAACTTGCATTCCATTGATACACGACGACTATGTGATACGGTCCTGGAATAGCTGGGTAAATCTTCTTAAGATTATTTTGCATTTGAAGAATGGAAACACGCAGAATACTGTGTCTTTAAATGTCCGTAACTTTTGAAGGAAATATTCTTTTTGCCAAAAAGTCTTTTTACTTTTCTATAGTCTACCTTGGAAACTGAGTAAATCACTTTCCGATCATTACGAGTGAAATTAACGCACAATTGTTATCAAGCCTCTTTTTGGTTTCATTAAGGATTTTTTTGCGCAAAAGGTAATGCAGCAAAAGCACTTGGAATTCCCTTTATTCCATTTTTGTGGAAGGTAACGACATTCACTGCTTTCAATCGCTCATAAACATAAACTATATGTCACAGCTCGTTCGAAATTTCACACTAGTCTACAGATATTTTGCTCTAGAAATCTGTACATCAAACATTAGATGAAATTGGCTAAATGTTACGTTTTGTTAATCTTTATCCGATCGGGTCGTGGACAATAAACAAAGTTGATCTGAAAAGACTCAAGGCCTTCGAAATACGGGTAGTTTCTTGGACGGGAAGTCAGAAATGTTGAGATTATTAAGGCCAATCAATAAAAAAAAACAAAGTTAGTAGAAACTGTATAAGTGTGTAAACTTTCCTACATGGGTCACGTTATGCGTGGAGAAAGATACCACATTCTACAACTAATAATACGAGGGAAAATTCAAGAAAAACTGAAAAATTCACGAGCATGGTATCACTGTACAATCATTAAATTTCCCGGCAGACGCATCTAAAGCAAAAATAACCATGACGATAGACAACCTTCTAAGAGGCAGCGTTCGTGTTGTCATTATTGTTCCAGACATTCAAAAAGTCACATACTTATCGAACCACCCTCGTATTAGAGATTCTCTGCTAAGCCTCACGCTAACGAATATATTCATCTAAGCCTATTTATGACAATAACAGCGCAAAAGGATTACCGGAATGCATAAGACCTCGGTTTTAATTTGAGCGCGTCTAAAGCGTCATCCAACTAATATCAGCCCTCCATCAATATTCATACCTTCCTCAATTTTTCAATTTATATTTAAATACAATTGCAATAAGCGCCGCAGTCGCTGCCAAAACAAGAAACGCGATGCAGGTGATATAGCACAGGCATTGTGGACAGTAACTTTGGTAACGTTTCAGACAGAAAAAAATCTTGAGAAGGACCTGCTTGATATTCATAATTCATAACTATCCTCCTAATTGGTTTGTTAAACGAGTGGCATTAGAATGATTTAGTGTGAAAATATTGATATAGCTTTGGTACATTTTTTACTATAGCAAAATGTAACCTCACTGACATTTTCATAAAACCTTTTTTTACTTCTGTGTCATCGGCATCGACTCGCTTGTTCTTGTGCCAACTATAGAGTCAAAAGTTATATGAAAATCAATTATTACTTTCGCGATTATTATGAAATCCTTTGAAATAACAACAATCCTCACCCTACCCTACCATACCTGCGAAAATTACTTGTAATAAATAATCGAACTGTATTGCATCATCTTAAAGCAGATTTCAATGAATTTAAATTAATTAGCAGTTTAGTAAGCTTTAACAACGGCATGGACCATATCACGTTTGGATTCTTTTATTATTAATAAAGGACAGGAATTTTTAACTACAATAAAACGAGGAAAAGCAGCATATTTTTTGAGGAAAAGGTCGAAATACAATGAGAGATCGAGCGTAAAACGTTCACCTGGTTTCTGAACCTCCGTCAATGGTGTAATATAAGAGAAGCCTGCACACTCATCCGTTTAACTCGAAACAGAGAAAAATGCCAAATGAATCAATCAATCAATCAATCAATCAATCAATATCATTTATTTCTTCATTACCACTATACATATATTAAAAATATAACGGCAACGATAAGAAACATGTCAAGCAGGAAAAAAGTACACACATACACATATATATAACATATAAACAGTAAAATATTCCGAATAGACAGGAAATAGCACCAAAATTTGTTTATGGTAAAAAGTACACTGGCACAACAAAACCACAACGGTATAAATAAATACTAAAAAATATATGAAAGGTAAAATAAATCTTAGTCAGCTCATCAGTTAACCCAGTTTTATAAGAAAAACTCGTCTAAGCTATAACATACCTTGTCGGTTGAAACATCTTTTACTTTCTTCTTAAAAATTAACAAGCTGTGTGAAGACTTAACATCTTCACTCAAATGGTTATAGAGTTTACAGCTGTTGTAATAAAAATTCTTTTGAAATAATGCAGTTTTATGCATACCACAATCAAGCATGTTTTTGTAACGTGTATCATACTGATGATCCTGTTTATTTTTTAATATGTCTTTTATGTTTTTGTGAGCATATATACAACCCTCAAGTATATACACCGATGGAACCGTTAAAATCTTTAAATCTTTAAAATACTGTCTACAGCTTGTCAGACAATTAATTCCTGCTAAAATACGGATTGCATATTTCTGTAATATAAGCATCCTATGTACTCCGCTAGAGGATCCCCAATTCAAAATTCCATACTTTAAAACTGAGTGGGAAGTTGCATCATATAAAGTCAGGAGAAAGTTTAGACTGCATTGACTTGACATAAATTTAAGGCCATAGCAGCTGCTTCGTAATCTAGTGCAAATTTTGTCAATATGGCTTGTCCATTGCAACTGATTATCAAAAGTAATGCCTAACAACTTGACTGTTTCAGATAGACATATTTTGTTGTTACTATAAGCAAAGTCAAAATACTTACCTTCATGTTGTTTAAAAAGTGTAATTACTGTTTTGTCATGATTTAGTATAAGGTTATTTTTCTCAGACCACATAACTATTTTTTTGTATGTATTCTCTGCAACTGATTTTAGATCTGATAAGTTCTCTTTCGTTATTAATATGGTGGTATCATCAGCGTAACAGGTTATGTAAACATTTATGCTATTCTCCAAGTAGACTATCAAATCGTTGACAAAAACATTGAAAAATAATGGACCAAGGACAGAGCCTTGAGGCACACCTTGTGTAATTTCAATTTCTTAATACAGTTTATTGTTAAGCTTTATCATTTACCTTCTGTCATGAAGATAAGATTTTATCAGCTGCAATGGAATACCTCTTATGCCATATCGTTCTAGCTTTCTAATAAGCAAATCATGATTAACCAAGTCAAAAGCCTTAGAGAAATCTATAAACATGCCTAGTGCAAATTTTTTCTTATCTATGGCACTGACCAATTTATGGCTAAAATTACAAAGCGCAGTTTCTGTACCCTTTAGGCTGCAGTACCCATGTTGATTTTCTGATAGGAGTTGGTTGCTATATAAGAACGTAGTAAGCTATTCTTTAATAGCTAGCTCAAAAAGTTTAGCAAAGCTACTTAGTTTGAAAAATAATTGACGTCTCCTTGGCGATTGCCAACCTTCGCTGAGGAGAAAGTACTGAAAAAAGAAGAAGTCTGAAAATCCCTCCTAAGAAACACGTATCGGTTTTGGAAACAAATCGGTTTGGAGAAGGGTTAGACTGCAAAGTGTTGCGCCTGTGGATCCAGTATGACATTATTAACTTGCTGTGATTAACTTTTGAAACATCGCTGCAATTTCCTGGTGTACGGCACAGCAGCATAAGTACCCAAACTCACCGGTCTATACGGAGGATAGGGAGCTACTTTATCTGTATATCTCCTTAGTGAACACACCATAAAATCTACTTAGCAAGGAGATTAAGTTTGAGACCGCCGTCGGCGCGGGGAGTAAAAATAAAGGATTATGCCGGGATCGATTCGAAAGCTCCTTGTAATACCTTTTTCTCTCGTCGTTCTATTGTCCCCCGCCCGCGCCCTCAGCCTGAAATAATATCGCCTCAAACGGAATTAGAAATTAGTTTTTCCCTCCATCGGTTGCACCGGATCGCTTTTGAAGGGTACCTTTGCCCGTAATCGATTGTTTTTCCGCTGCCCGGTCGTCGAACAAAAGAAAAACGTTCAACGGAAAACGCTCCTCATGATATACTAACTACGTCGATTATCTGGTTGATTGTTTTACATGACAAAAAAATGCTTTTATCTGTCTGTGGCACTCATCAAAGGAAAGGCTCTTTAGAACTTTTTGCCGAGCGTGTGAAACTCTCTGTAGAGTTGGTATATTCAATTTGAAAAATCTGTACTTCATCAAGTTAGGGAGCCATGCCTTCAAACATGTCTACTTAAATTTTGCTGTTTATATGCGGTGATTCATATCGAAGATACATTTTTACTTCCCACACTAATTGCTGAGAGGAGTATCGCGATCGCGAAAATTTTCGATTTTGAGATAATATGCTTTTTGGACGTTTCATGATGTCTACATGACAAAAATCGACGTCACTCATTTCCGTCGGTCCGTCTGTCGGCCTCTCTGTCTGTCTGAGTGTTCGCGTTTTTCTAGCTTCATAATCTCAGTAATCGCTTCATGAATTCTGATGAAATTTGGGCATCTATATGCTGTGGAGTCCTAGTAGGTAACGCTGCTATATTTTTAAAAATCGCTGCATTGACGGCGGAGTAATTAGCAAAAAACAAAAAGATTAGAATATCCGTTAATCTTCGTTTTTGTTTCTAGGTCTTTTAAGGGTTCCTCATCATTTTCTACTTTTTTTTTGGATAGAGGTTGAAATTAGGGGTTGTAAAACTCAACAATTTGTTGTATTCATATAGGCTGTCGATTAACCTGTGAAAGAAAAACCTAGCGGCATAATTCCCTTTTTTAGATCCATCCGAACATTGCTTTCAAATCAAACGTTTTGTATTGTATTACCTGTAATTGATTTTTGTTAAATTTTGCCACAGTATCACTACTGTGGCAAGTATGGAAAATGTGTATGGTTTTTATAAATCATGTCAATGGCGGCGCAGGAATAATAAAAAAACTAAAAATACAAAAATAGCTCAACCTTCGTTTTGAGGCGATTTGGGGGCTCCTGATCATTACGTTTCATCCAGTTGAAGTTTGCAGAATAAAAACTATGTTGCCTTAGGTCCTACAGACATGCAAGAAACTATTTACGAGAGTTTTTGTGCTGCATATTTTTTTTGGGAGCAGGCGGGCGATGATTTGGTTGCAAATGGGAAAAATAAAATGATATTGTTATGTGTGGGCAGTTCTGATCGACTTGACTTCATTTTTTAATAAAGAACCTAATGTACGTTATCGCATATTTGGATTTCTTGGTCAATTCTGGTCTCATTTAGATATTAGGAGATAATTGAATATTTTAATCCTTTTCGTACTTCGAGAAATCGGCAGATTACTTAAGGACTTTCATTTGCTACACTAGTCACTTGCAAATTTTCGAAACAATTTTAACTACCACGACTAAAATAATTAATGACCAATTCAAAGGGTCCAACCATTTTTATCAATAATACTACACATTCAAAGGACTATTTTTAAGTACTATTTACTTTCTAGAAAAGGGCCCACGTTAAAATTCTGATCTTTAATCGCTAATAACTTCCTGAAGTTATCGATGAGAAGCCTTGCATTTTTGAGAGTAGATATTACCTATGTGATTCAACTTATCAAATAAGAAAAAAAAAAGTAATTTCATCTACCAACAACTTTCTTGAATGAACGTCCTTAAGGAAACAGGTAATTTGATTTTTCCTAATGGCAATGCTTATTTTTTTATACCGCCAAATTATAAAATTCGCGATTACCATATTGCTCGCACCGACGTTACTGTGCAGGAAGCTCGTAGGAAGTAAAAGTAGCGTTGTCTTAAAATAATAGGTGAATTAATAGAAGTGCCGCGATCGATTCTACATCAGGGCTTCACCGACACCGACACCGGCACCGTTTAAAGAACACCGTGTTCTCATTAGAAAACTTTCCCGGCTGATTTACTGCATAGCATTGTAGGATCGCCCTACCACTCTGCCTCCGTCTAGCGTGTTAACTGCCTGTTAACAACTGTGCAAGTTGAACCGTTATCGCCCATCATTAAGATACCGTTTTATGTGGTCATTTCGGTAGGGTGCCGTGGAAAAAATTGACGACGCCGCTTTTGTTTTAACCTTATGCTCGGATCTTTATCTAACGGACAATTACATAAAAATCATGTTCGGCAATCAAATTATTCTCGAAAATAGACCAGGCAGTTTTGCTAATAAAATAATAATTATATAAGTACATTAATGACAGCGAATTTTTTTGCTACTGCCTCTTAACAGGTAATCTGATAAAATGAATATATATGAACGCCAAAGGAAAACTCGTATGGTGTATAGTTTGGGGTTGTCAATTCCATTGATTTGAGTTTCAGTCTCAGGCAAAAAAATCAAAAATTTTCAGACCCTCAGATCTTCAAGTTTACCCTAAATATTTAAAATCGTACTCTGGCTTCCCAGTAGGACGAAAATTCGTATCGTGTATAATTTGAGATTTCCAATTTCCAATCCGGCCGTTGTTTTGAGTTTCAGCCTTAGGTCAAGAAAATCAAAAGTTTTCAGGCCCTCAGATGTTCAAGTATACCCTAAATATCTAAAATCGTACTCTGGCTTCCTATCAGGACTAAAATTCGTATCGTGTCTAGTTTGTGGTTGTCAATTCCAAATCCGGCCATTGTTTTGAGCTTCAGTCTCAGGTAGAGAAAATCAAAGATTTTCAGACCCTCAGATTTTCAAGTTTACCCTAAATATCTAAAATCGTAATCTGGCTTCTTATCAGGACTAAAATTGGTAACCTGTATTGTTTGAGGTTGTCAATTCCAAGTCCGGCCATTGTTTTGGGTTTCAGTCTCAGGTAGAGTAAATCAAAAATTTTCAGACCCTCAGATTTTCAAGTTTACCCTAAATATCTAAAATCGTAATCTGGCTTCCTATCACGACGAAGATTGGTATCCGGTATAGTTTGAGGTTGTCAATTCCAATTCCGACCGTTGTTTTGAGTTTCAGTCTCAGGTAAAGAAAATCAAAAAATTTCACACCCTCGGATTTTCAAGTTTACCCTAAATATCTAAAATCATAATCTGGCTTCCTATCAGGACTAAAATTCCTATCGTGTCTAGTTTGTGGTTGTCAATTCCAAATCCGGCCATTGTTTTGAGTTTCAGTCTCAGGTAGAGAAAATCAAAAATTTTCAGACCCTCAGATTTTCAAGTTTACCCTAAATATCTAAAATCGTAATCTGGCTTCCTATCAAGACTAGAATTAGTAACCTGTATTGTTTGAGGTTGTCAATTCCAAATCCGGCCATTGTTTTGGGTTTCAGTCTCAGGTAGAGAAAATCAAAAATTTTCAGACCCTCAAATTTTCAAGTTTACCCTAAATATCTAAAATCATAATCTGGCTTCCTATCAAGACTAGAATTGATAACCTGTATTGTTTGAGGTTGTCAATTCCAAATCCGGCCATTGTTTTGCGTTTCAGTCTCAGGTAGAGAAAATAAAAAAAATTTCAGAACCTCAAATTTTCGAGTTTACCCTAAATATGTAAAATCGGAATCTGGCTTCCTATCAGGACTAAAATTCGAATCGTGGATGGTTTGAGGTATGCCAATCCCAAATCTGGCCATTGTTTTGAGTGTCAGCCATAGGTAAAGAAAATCAAAAATTCTCAGGCCCTCAGATTTTTAAGTTTACCCTAAATATCTAAAATCGTAATCTGGCTTCCTATCAGGAGTAAAATTCGTATCGTGTCTAATTTGTGGTTGTCAATTCCAAGTCCGGCCATTGTTTTGAGTTTCAGCCTCAGGTAGAGAAAATCAAAAATTTTCAGACCCTCAGATTTTCAAGTTTACCCTAAATATCCAAAATCGTAATCTGACTTCCTATCAGGACTAAAATTGATAACCTGTATTGTTTGAGGTTGTCAATTCATAATCCAGCCTTTGTTTTGAGTTTCAGCTATAGGTAAAAAAAATCAAAAATTCTCAGAACCTCAGATTTTTAAGTTTACCCTAAATATCTAAAATCGTAATCTGGCTTCCTATAAGGACGAAAATTCGTATCGCGTATAGTTTGAGGTTGTCAATACCAAATATTGGCCGTTGTTTTGAGCTTCAGTCTCAGGTAAAGAAGAACAAAAATATTCAGACGCTCGCATATTCAAATTCACCGTTAATATCTATCCTGAATCATTTCATGTCTATTTGAAACTCTATCGTACTTTCTGAGGCTAAACACAAATCTTCAGCAATAAGCAAGCAATTGAAGTCTGCATTTTATAGTGCAACATAGCAGAAGTATAACATGTAAAACAACTAATTTCGATACCTTGATTGTAACGAGACTCAATAGAAAGTACTACCCTTTGCTTGGGCATTTAAAACAGTAAAGGAGAGTTTGAAGCGTGACCTGGCCTATAACCTTTCCGCAATACAACGTGAACGTATTGGGTGCATGTCTGTGCACGCGATGCCGAAATGAATCTTCGGGGGCCTCGAGTGGTGAAGTAGTGAGGGCGAAGTAATGTAAGTAGAACCAGCGTCATTACAGGAGATCGCTAACGGTCGGAAACTATCGTGGATAAATTAGCTCGGCTGTAAAGCCTTTTCTCGTAAGCAGATATTCACTCCACGCCGGTGCCGATTGCGGTGTGGAAAAATCGATTCTGAATGTTGAAAATAGTATTCCTCAGGTCTTCGGCTATTTTTAAAAGGTGGACTATCTGATGGTTGCTTTCTGAATCACGCATAATTTGAGACTGACAGCTCTAACTTTTCACTTCGGACATCGTCCATTAGTCACAGATATGTGTAATATGTTTTCTTAGATGTTATAAAGGGTTTTCCAATAAGAGATGTTATTTTGATATTCAATGAAAATTGGCATATTCCGAAATAGATGATCGGATGTTTATTTCAATGTAAAGAGGAAGGTTTGCCATTAAGAATGGAAAACAATATCAGCCAAATGGCCACCACGGCTACGCTTGCAGGACCATATCCTTTTCATGAAATTGTCCATCACCAAATCGCAAAGTGGTTGCTGTATGCCCTGAATAGCTTCACGAATTCCATATTTGAGTTTTTGAATCGACGCTGGGCTGTTGGCCCCAAAGGAAGAAGTCGCAAGGTGTTAAATAACAAGATCTCGGTGGCCAATTGTGATCACCTCTTCGAGAGATAACACGGTCCGGAAACTTTCCCTGTAAAAGAGCTATGGTTTCGTTGCTTGTGTGACACGTAACGCCGTCTTGTTGAAAGTAAACGTTGTCCAGATCAATATCATCCAATTCCGGCCATAAAAAATTATTAATCATCTCTCAAAAGCGCAATACAATCACCGTAACTGTTGCTCCAGCCTCATTTTCGAAAAAGTAAGGGCCAATGACCCCGCCTGACCATAAACCGCACCAAACAGTTACACGTTGAGGATGGAGAGGCTTTTCAACAATGATTCTTGGGTTTTCGGAGCCCCAGATGCGACAATTTTGCTTGTTGACTCAGCCAGCGAGGTGTAAATGGGCCTCGTCAGTCCAGATGACTTTTCGATGAAATTCCGGATCATTTTCATGCATTTCAAGGACCCAATCAGCAAAGACACGACGTTGTTGATGATCGGCCGGCTTGAGTTCCTGTGTTAACCGAGCTGTATAAGTCTTAAGACCCAAGTCTTTATGCAAAATACGGTGTAATGACGTTTGTGGAATGCCCAATTCCAAAGAACGACGAGGAATGGACAAACCTGGGCTTTCTTCAACACTTTGGGCTACAGCAGCAATATTCTCCGTTGTTCTTGAGCGACGTGCACGATTTTTATTCTTCACATCACTCACTTGTCCCAACAGCTCGAATTTTTCCACCAATTTCTGTACTGCGGATCGACAAGGTGCTGCATGACGACCAAAAGGTGTTCTAGTTTTACGAACCGTCACTGACAAATTTTCAGCATCTTTATAGTGGATTTTGACAATTTCAGTGCATTGTTGAAGCGTGTATCGTTCCATTTTTCTTAATGGCGTTGGTTCTACTTGTCAAATGTCAAACAACTGCAGCGTCAAAACTGATGTCTACCGAAATAGCCAGCTATTCAAAATAACACCTTTTATTGGAAAAGCCTTTATATTAGTCGTGGTTAGTTTGATAAATTCCACAATTTTTTTTAAACTGTGCAGCAGATCACATAGGCAGGCCCTAAATACTAGAATAGAGCGGCTGCTATGGAAAGGGTATGTTAAAGCGCGACTTGAATTATAGGTCAACACCCGAAGGCCCAATAAATACATCTCCTGGCAGTCCATTCCTAGCCTTGGACACACTGATATACGAAGAACGACCACAAAACTGTGGATTGTGTTTGTAGTGCTAGAAGCTAGAGAGTAGATTATTGATGTGAAGCAGGAACAATGTCTGCTAATATGACGTTTTCACAGCCTGCTCCACTAACTTTCTTGATTGCGCTGTCAAAAGACTGGTAACAAATAGGCATTCTGGTAGACAAACAGAGCATCAGATAGACAGACCAACTGGAATGAGTGACAGATATTTTCGCGATGTGGATATACAGGGTGTTAATTAAGTATGTTAACAAACTTTAACTACGAATAGTACTCCGAAAAATAGAAAGAAAATGTCATATGAACATGGGTGCGAAAATGCTTCCTAAGGGAGCTACGCCCCTTTGCATGGGGCACCCTGAAGACGGTTTTCCCTCGATATTCTCAAAACCATTCATAACAAAATTACGAAATTAGATACGATGGGTAAACTTTTGATGCTGAATCTGATTCTGAATTCAGAATTTCATAATGTTAATCAGAGGCGTATCATATGGAAGGAGTTGAGGGTAAAAATAATCCCATTTTCTAAATAGTAATTTTTTTGACATTTTGATGTTAGAATATGGTATTTCAGAGATTTCTACGTAAAAATGGTCTCTTGGTATATCTCGATAGGGCTAACCGTTTTCGAGAAAAATGCAAATTATTGAATCGATGTAGGCTATTGTAAATAAATAAATGTTCACCTAATAAATGCATTTTTCTCGAAAACGGTTAGCCTTAGCGAGATGTACTAAGAGACCATTTTTACGTAAAAATCTCTGAAATACCGTATTCTAAAATCAAAATGTCAAAAAAATTACCATTTAGAAAATGGGGTTATTTTTACCCTCCTTCCGTATGATACGCCTCTGATTAACATTATGAAATTCTGAATTCAGAATCAGATTCAACATCAAAAGTTTACCCATCGTACCTAATTTCGTAATTTTGTTATGAATGGTTTCGAGAATATCGAGGGAAAACCGTCTTCAGGGTGCCCCATGCAAAAAAGCGTAGCTCCCTTACGAAGCATTTTCGGACCCATGTTCATATGACATTTTCTTTCTATTTTTCGGAGTACTATTCGTGGTTAAAGTTTGTTAACATAATTAACACCCTGTATATCATAAAACGTCTAAAAAGACATTTTGTCAGCTGCAAATCGAAACTCTTCACGATCACAATACTCCCCTCACGTAAAACATACAGTATAGGGAGTAAAAAAAGTGTTGTGTGCGAAGGTGATCGGATCCAATCATGTCCAACGTACATTGTTAACGAATGAAGAGCGGTGGAACGTTGAAAGTTGCATGAAGGCATTTGCGAGCAATTACCTAGTGAGGGTGTCTGGCCACAACAACCCCCGACAGGGGCTCCAGCGTAGGACAGGCCCTTCGAGACTCGCCAACATGAATAAATTAGCCCCCCATAATCAATCACAATGATGGCCTCTAATTAAACTCCTGTTAGGTAAACAACCATCCTTCTTACTCTATACAAGCTGCTGTGTTTTGGACTATCAGATAATATACGTGTGTATGTTACGGTTAATGTGTTTATTTGGCTATTTGATAAACTAGCTGGATAGTGTACAAATTGGTCATTTTCGTGCAATGTCACCTGTCAACTAAAATAGCAAGGAATATTAAGGTTTGTCTATCATTTGGCTATTATAGCCAAGAATTGTTTCTAGTTCCTGGCTACAAACTATTCAATACCCTTTTAGCAGTAAACAACAGGACGCAGGACGCGTATCCCTTCCAAATACTTTTATTTTTTTTAAATTTAAACTGTTCCAACCTGGCCTATACTTTTTCATATCATACACAACTTTGATGCTTCCTTTAACTCTGAACTGTTGTCGTCAGCGTCATATTCAGATTCTATGTTTTGTACAATATTGTAAGTTCATGCAATGTAGACAAAAATAACACAAAAAGGTATAAACAAGTGGCCCTGTGCATATATCTAGAGTAAAAGCAATATATTTCCAATAACTGACTTAGGCTTCTCGTTCCTGAGTTGTTCCAAGTTTTCTGGTCATCTATAATGTGTTGTAGTGTCACTTTTATACGTAAATCGTGTTTTGTACATAGAATTTATTTTAATCTTCTGGCTCAGTGAAATACAGTGGATCACACAGACAGCCTCAGGATCAGTTTCGATTATGATTTAATTAATATGAGGTGACTTACTGTAAACGGAAAATTTTCGATTTTGATACAATAGATTTTTTAGACACTTTATGATCACCAAACGAAAATCTGTGCTTATAATTTTTGTATATATATCGTCAAAATTTTCAAGATTTCCCATAATTTTTAACATTTTAAAAATTTCCAAATTTTTAAAATCTAAAACCGTCAAAATTTAAAATTTTGTAGTTGAAAAAATAGTGTCTGTGTACGTAGTATTGATTCAGGCCAAGCCGAGTGTCCCATTTGGGGAAGGAAAGGAGATTAGCACTCTCTTCAGACTTTACTTGAATATTCAAACGTTCCTGAAAGTAACTTGAGAGAGGATCAAATAGAACGGGAACAGAATGAAACTTCCGAAGTCGGTTAATAATTCAGTAAGAAAGGAAATAAACCTTTAGTAGTAAATACTACATGATTTACAGTGGCAATAGAGTAATCGTCCATAAGAGTCGAATACAAAGAACACACCTTTGTTTTTTTGAGGTGTTTCAAATGACCTTGAAGCTTTCTTCAAAAATTATACAATTTTGAGACCCTATACCGAAGTTTTGGTTAACTGATCACTTTTGATAATTACATTATTCAAGTACTTAATACCAAAAATTAGAAATCCGTTTTTGTTTTTGTCAAACACGATATTGAAACTTTGTACCCTCGGAGTACATTTACAAGTTTATGGTACCAATGGATAACTAGGAAAATTAGCATATTTTTACATCAAAGTGCACGGTTAATTATTTGGTGACTTAATATTCATTTTTTGTAAAGTTTCTTGAATTCATTTATCAACACATGCTGATATTAATACATGATCACTTCCTTTTAGCTATAATAACGTAATATCGTATTTTCTAAAGAGTAATACCAAAAATTCCAAAATCCGACAATAAAATTGAGGTATTCTTTCTAACTAATTTGAGGAATACTTTGAACATTCTCTTATTTTTCAGAATTTTAAGTTATTTCTCTTCATTTGTGCTAGCATTGACGTAAAAGATGCGTCCAAGTTTTCGTGTTGAATTTTCAACCCGATGTTCACTTCTGTTGATCATTCTTTGAACTGTAGCAGCATTCAACGCTCTTGGACGTCCACTTTTTGGTAAATTTACACAAGGAATACCTTCTTCGCATTCACGGATTGCTCGATAAATTGTGGCAACAGTAATATTTTGATCTTGATATAGGCGGACTATTTTTTTCAAGTCGTCCAACTACTCTTCCGAATATCTAATTTGTACGACATTTTGACAGTGATTTTGACAACTTATATCATAACCAAAATGGTTTTATTGTTACGTTTAGATATTGACTGGTTACCATAGTAACGATTTCTGAATAGGGTACTTGTAGAGGTCGTGAAAACGCCTCGGTAGTATACATAGCGTAAAGAAAACCATATCAAGAAGCAGTAGGAAACAAAAAACATGATTTTACTGACGGCCAAAAAAAGATACTTGCAAAATAAAATAACGATATATTCAATTTTTTCCACGTGACTTAAAACAAGGGCTGACGTCACAGATATCTTATCGATATCGACAATCGATACTGTTACAGGTTTGCCAACTGCGCATTCGACTAGAGATGATCTGAATTCTTTAACAATGCGACTCAATTTATTGATACTTAAACATATTTGAAACAGGCAATTAACCCACTAGCATTTTCATTGCAATGCATTTTTATAACTGATAGGTATCACAGTTCATCCTGTTTGTGACCGAGATTCGCGAATAATTGAAGCCATCATTTTATTTCGGCGCATCCCATTATGCATGAATCCAAAGATAGAATCTAATTCAAGCCCATCCCTACAGAGTGAATTAGTAATCTAGCCTAACTTTTATTCTTTTGACTTTTGTACTTTTGTGTGTGGCTGTGTTTTGTGGTTATAATGACCAATGTCAAAATGTTAGGTTAGCACTGGCTATCGATATCGAATATCAATACTTTACATCCCATCACTATACGATATCACTGACGTCAGAGGTTGTTTGCGTGGCATTTTCCGGCATTTCAAATAATTTTTGAAATATCTCTCACAGCCGATTCCAAAAAACCAAACAAGTGATTTTGTCATGTTTACTAGGCTCTAAGGAACGCGTAAACGACATAATATTTTTTTCTGCAAGTACCCTTTTGTTTCCAACGGTGAAACTATCTCCCGAGTTTTGAAAAAAAAATTTCAAAGCTTTAGCAACATATACGTTAGTATCTCATAGCTAAACAGTCTAAACACTGGGAAAACTTCTAGGAGGGGTTCTCAGCAAAGTGCTCTTCCACCAGTTCCTTGCTTAATTTATGATGAAAGCTCAAGACTGTACACCTAGTCTAACTTAATACGAGGGGTCAACAACACAATATGTAGTGTGTATATTCGGCGATTGTAAATTGCAGCGATGGTCAAGTATTCTTAATCCGGCGGCTGGTTATTTTTCCATTTCAGGTAAACATGTAAATTGCAGCGGACGACCCTCTGTTAGGGATAGGAGTTTTTATAACAGCCATCCATCATTGTTTATTTTTGAGAGTCTTTGATAAATACTCAAACAGACACATACATTAAAATGAATAGTGTCAGAATAAAGCACACTCCAAATGCAACAAGTAAAAAGAAGCAAGATTTTTTGAATCTTAGAATACCTAGGTTTATTACTCAATGAAAATAGGATAAGTGGATTAGAATATATAAAAAGTGTATGTCATTTTTATGGTGAGAACCTTAGTAATTATGGTTTTTTATGTATATATTGATCTAAGACGATTTACGAACATGTTTGTACATAATGTGATGTATTATTAACAATTAAACATTTAGAAAAGTATAATTTTTTTTCAATGTCAATAGTTTTTGTTTTATTATTGACTGCTCTAACAAAAGAAGGACTTAGTAGTTTCAGTCTAAAAAAAAAACCGCGCATTGGGTATATTATCACCTTCCGAATATTGCAAAAAAGTATCAAAATTGTCACAATAATTGTTGATATTGTCGAAATTGCCTAAAATAATGGAAATATGTATCAAGAAATTAACTTTTCTAGTTAAGTTCTGGTTAGTTAAGTAGAGAATTGCAAAATCCCTATAACAATAAGTGCGAATAAAATTTTGGGGTTGTAATTTAAAAAAGTCATTGTGATGTCATATAGTTTTTAAGATCACTAACAGCAGTAGGTAAGTAAATGCCACCAAATTGTTGCTTTAGATAAAAATTAATTTGACCTGTGACATAATATTATTTTTATTTAATATTTTGCTATACAAATCCAAATTAATTTTTAGAATACCTCCAAACAGGTAGACTACGCCGATAAGGGACCCTCCCTGCAATTTACAACATCTTTTATGGTCATCTTTGAGATTTATAGGATTATACCCTAACCGCGGCTGCAATTTGTATCCGCCCTGTATATTATAGTTGCGTTAACAGATAGTTAATGAGGACATAAGTTTTTGAATTTGACTGTACCATTCACATGTGATGGATTATCTCGTATAGCAAGTCGGCGTATTTTTCTACACTATGATAACCGAAGGGTGAAGGGTTTCCTTCAAAGACATTCCTGACGAGCAAGAGCAACTCACCTGACTTGCGAGAAGAGCCAAGAGGCCCGAGTGCATACAAAGGGCGCTTCAGTGTAGGCATCTTTGCATGGAATCGACGCGGATGCTATTACCGAAGGGACAACTTGCAATGTCTTCACTTTGAGAGGGTGTATAATATAATCCGCCGGAATTATTCCTATAAGGAGGGGTGGAACGATTCGACTGCCATATTGCCGTATATATGCAGAACGGTATATTTTATTTTCCGGCTTATGGTGTTAGGGTTTCGAGCTGTTGGGGATCTATAGCTCTTATCGAGTATAGTTGATTTTGGGTGTTTGATATTCGTTTGGTTGTGATTTTTAGGTCTATATAGAATAATGGGCTAAATTTGTAATAATACAGAAGTTAGGGGAAACATGGAGTGACAGATCGACAAATGTGTAATCGCGAGCAAGAACTTTTGCAGTTTGTTGCCACTTTTTGTTAGTTATGTTTACAAAATGTTGTTTCCTCAATATTTTCTGAATTTCCAAGATCAGTTATGTTTTTAGATAGTTTGTGTACAATAAAAGGAGGGTATTATAAGAATATAAAGTAATCTGTCTGTATGAAGTGGAATCACGATTATATTTCTAACTAGTCAGCAAATTTAATTAAAATTTGTTTTAATACCTTGATCATAATTTTATTGATTTTAAACTTTCACTATTTCTTATATTGTTACACTCGTTATTGAAGCACATTCATCATTTTTAACAAAGGTCGGCAGCTTTCATAGTCGCAAATTCAGTTTCTTTAAATCCAAAAACACAGTAATAAAAAATAGTCACAGTTAACAAAAGTATGCAATGTTTTGACGTGACTTTTGTGAGCTCACATAATATACTTTGCCATGATTTATTAATATTTTTGACGCCCTTATTGGAAAACCTTTACAAGGGCCCATAATGGGGCCCAAGCGGTGCGGTCTTATTTATTTATTTTATTTATTTGTGGAAGGCTGCAGAAGCTTCATTTTTAGTCTAAGTGGAAGACAGGACAAGACAGATGGATGGGATAAAGGCAATAGGTTAGCTAAATTATTGTACATGTGTAGGTATATGCCTATACCTCATACAAGCATTGAGTTCAAGGTGGTAATATGTGTAAGTCATTGATACAAATAAAATTGGATAGCAGACATGCGCATGACAGGTTGTAACTTCTCACATCGTAGAAATAGCGAACATTGTTCATTCTGCTGTAATATGCCTTTAGCACTTTTTTTTCTCCGCGTAATCTCAGTAACCGCTGCACAGATTTCAATATCAGCAGTATTTTTCTATTATGATGCCACACCGTACAACACAAACACAATTTCATTATAATCGGTGCAACAGTTACTGAGATTTTATACTTAGAAATATGGCACAGACAAACAGACAGATAGGCAGATTGACGATTTGTGGCATAGATTTTAGTTACGCAGACAAAATCATCTCAAAATCCGAAGCCTAAATATCAGTATATCGCAACTGCTATGAGAAATTTGAGCTGGGATGTGATATGCAGTAGTTCCATTGGTGCGTCTAACAGATTCGGTGTTCTCTAGAAACAGCAAAGGTCACCAACCACACGATAGTAATAAAGCAGTTGGAGGTGGCGCGTTAAGGCCATCATCTCGCTGTATTAATTAAATCGCTTTTCTCTGCACCGCGTCAAGTATGGACAGGATAGGAGGGGCAGTAGGTCACCAGATATAAGAGCAATACTCCAGGCCAGATATTATCCGGGCTTTAGGCAGTGCAAGAAGGTTGGATGGTTCAAAAATCTGTCCATTTTTCAAATGCTCCTGCTGATTTTAGTGTATCTCAAGTTCTTATGAACTTCTACGGGGCAGTCAAGAACAGAATTTGGAAAAGTTTAAAAGCACCATTATAGGTATTTACGGAACTATGGTCACTTGTATCACTGATCCTCACGTTCGAGTGATCTAGGATCAGTCAGAGATATAGGGTCAATTCACTCTTGTACGGTAAGTGATCCTGATCTGGAGTTATTCGGATCTGTAGCTGTTTTGTTAACCCTCTGTTTTGGGTTCTCAAGCCACCTTTGACTTTATTCGATGTTCATTTAATCCACAGAGTCATAAATCCTACTACTGACAGCTAACAGCTGACAGCTGACAGTTGATACTGATCGATCCGGATCCAGGGATGGGATTCCGTTTTAAAAATGATATCGAGTTTGATATCAAAAAGTATAGTAACGATTCCGTTTGCCACAATTCGGCAATAAACTCGATACGTACACTAGACAGCTGCAGAGCAGTCGATTCAATGCTTATATTCTCAAGAGTGAGGTTATATATCTGTTTACACAAACACTGAAATTGTATAGTGAACTCTGTACTACAGTTTTTTCAAACTTAAGGAAAATTGTGAGTATATTAGTGACTGCAGTAACTAGAAAACAAACTTTTTAATTCACTATGGATATATGACTCATTCCAGCTGTAAATTTTTGTTCAATACCTACATCCTTGGTATGAACCTGTGGCGTAGAATCTCAAGGCAGCAAAGAACTTAGCCTTCAGAGTAATGCCCTTTCTTGAAAATCTCTCCTGTACCAAACGTCGAATTTCCTCGATAATATGCCTACAGGACCTTTTGTTTGTTATAATATAAATTCGATAAATATACATGTATGTATACTCTTTATTTAATCGAAACAGTTCTATAAATCTATTGTCGGGAAGCTCGAAAGGATTGCTTTTTTCCCTAATTTCCATTCTTCTCCGAATACTAATCAAGTGTTGCTGTTCTCTCTGTTGCTGGAATAGATGCTTTCTCACAATTGGCAAGATTATTATTTATTACAAAGATGGAAACAAAAAAATAATGAGCCTAATGACCAGAGCAGTCGAAGCCGATGACACAGAAGTAAAAAAAAAGAAAAAATAATTTTTCTCGGTACAAGGGTATATTTGAGGTTAGGACCACGAGTTAGGACCAACAAACAACGATTATGTCATAGGTAGTTCATATGTGTCATTTCAACTATCAAATTCCCGAAGATTTCCGAAGCCAAAACAGATCGAGTTTATAATTCTATCGAGTTGATCATCTATCGAGATCGAGTTTCTCGATTCAGAACGTAATCCCACCCCAGATCACTGTTTACGTAAAGGCCTTATATTATTTAAACTAACCCAGGTTTTGTATGTACTTTCCTTAACCCCCTTGACAATCATAGACGCACAGTTCTGACTTTTGGGTTATAAATTGTCAGCATTTTACCGACGACATTACAACTATGTACGTTACAAGCATGTCCTCGTCGTTGTCGACTTTATTCAAAATAATCCAGGCCATAATGACAACGCCACTTCGTAGAAGCTGTCTGAGATAACTTGTAACAAGCATGCTAATCTAAAGGACGCTCTCTGAATATTAAGAGCATCAGTTCTCCATTAGTGTGCATCGTAAGATGCACCGACGAGGTGCATCAAACACTACATACTCGTAAAGGATAAGGCCACCTGATAAGACGCTGCACCAACCAACACGTATTTCATACTCAATTATGACTATCATTACATAATAGTAGTATAGTAGTAGATTTATTCACCATTTAATACAATGACATGTACATATGGTAAGTCATAACATCAAGAACATTGAAAACATTGAATATAACATATAATTATATAAAGAAACATTAAAAGAATACATTAATAATACATAGTAGGTATAAGGACACAACTTTAGATATACAAACTATAAAGACGATACAAAATTTAAAAACTCATCAGTGCTATAGAAACACTGGCTGAGCATGATATCTTTAACCGCTTTTTTAAACTTCATGTGATTGAGGGCTCGTATATCGTCCAGTAATCTATTATACAGGTTAAGATTCAGGGAATTGCGTGCGGATACTGCTAGTCGGAACCTAAGAGGTATGTGGCACTTCTAGTGGCGTAATTATGAATATCAGAATGCGTGCTGTACTGTTTGATATTTTCATGAATATAAAGAAGACTATAAAATATGTAAACTGAAGGTAGTGACATTATACTTAGTAGCTTGAATAAATGCTTACAATGCTCATCAAATTTGGAGTAAGTTATGACCCTTACTGCTTTCTTTTGGAGTTTAAATACCTTTTTGGCATGATTAGAGCCCCCCAAAGTACAACTCCATAAATGAGATGAGAATGGAAAACTGCAAAATAGGCATTCAATAAACCTTCTCTAGTAGTGACAGACCTCAGTTGCCTTAATACAAAAATCTGAGTGTTTAATTATTTACATAGTGCGTCTATATGAGCATCCCATTTAAGTGAAGCGTCAACTATTATGCCTAACAAAGAGACACTTACATTGGGGTTGGTTCTGGTATTGGAGGAAAGAGTTATTCTTTGAGATTTATCCCTGTTTAGTTTCAGACAGTTGGAAGCAAACCACAACTCTATCTTATTTGCAGTATCCGCTACATCATCATTAAGGGCCCTATTGTTAGAATTGGATTGGATTAATGTGGTATCATCCGCGAAGCACACACAGTTCACAGGCAACATATAGTGAAATACATCGTTTACATACGAAATAAATAGAAATGGACCCAAAATCGACCCCTGAGGCACACCCGACTTAACCAGTTCCAAGTTCGATTTTTCCCCATTAACCTCAACCAGTTGTGACCTGTTTTCCAAATACGATTTGAAAAAATTCAAGGCAATACCACGGATGCCATAAAACTCAATTTTTTTAACAGAGTTGAATGGGACACGCAGTCAAATGCCTTCGAAAGGTCACACAAAGTCAATGAGGTAATCTTACCCTATTCCAATCCTTCGACCACGTGACTGCTTGTGAGGTAGAGCACTTATGTCTACAACCATACTGTTGTTTATTCAGGATTTTCATGTTACCAAAAATAGCACCAATCTTTTTTTAACAGGTTTTTTGAAAATCTTGGCGAATATAGGTATTATTGCAAAATAATCGTATGTACTGACTGAATCAACTTTTATCAATTTCGCTATTAGTCTTGCACTGAAACTCCAGTGTTTACAGCGACTGTTTATGTATGTAGAGAAGTACTCTGTAAAGAGAAGTACTCCCGTAATAATTTTATAAAACAAGTGTAGCTTACATAAAGCTACATCTGATGAGAGAAAGGTATAGAGCAAATAATCCCCAAAAAATCTTCTGTCGTCTGTAGCGTCATACTCTTGACAAGCTGGCACGTCCTGGTGCCTCTCACGTTCATGCACCCTTCTCACCCTTCTCACACTTCCCGCTGTTCGTTGACATTTTTATACAACGGAAGTAGTTGCTCGCAGCTGACTCCGGTTTTTAATCCGGGTATTGCACATTGCACTGACGTGACGTTATATCCTCGTTGTAGTTTTATAATTGCTGCAGCTACTGTTGAGCCACTTGCATTGACAAGTGGGTTTTTAAGTAGCTTAGATTAAGGAACATCAGGAATATCAGGATTATCCTCTTTTTGTATACAGATCAGAGAGGCTACGGCTTTGGTTCACAAGTTATTCAATCGCTTATTTGAGAAAACAGAAGATACTTCTTTATTTGAAAGGATCTAAACTAACAGTTCTGTAAAGACAAGAACTCCTATATAAAGTATGTTTACCTTTTTCTCTCGAGTTTTTAGAAAAACTTAAAAAACATCCCAATTAAAATAACATAAATGCACTCTCTTCCTGAATACCTTTTCTCTCTCCAAATATCCTAACGACGAACTTGAAAAATGATCAAGCCCCTTCAAAAAATCCAAGGTTTAATAAATTTTTTTTAATTGTTTATTTCACTTGTCACTACGGCGACTCCCAAAAACTAGATATATACTTTTTCTATCGTTTCAACTGTGCCAACCATGTGCCAGAATTGTATTGCAGTGAAATCAGGAATTTCCACATCCCCTTTGAACGAGGTCGGATTGTAGGCCAACGAGAATGTGGTGCTCCTTTCAGAGCAATTGCTCTGTAACCATGGGACGTAGCGTGGCTACATTTGTAGCAGCATGGCGCGCATGGATCGCAGAATAGCGAATGCAGCGAGTTAGATGTTCTGTAGCACGTAGAAAAACTACAGACCGACAAAATAGTCATTTATAACTACTGGCCCTTCGAGACAGAATGCGATCCACTCGAGCTGTTGCTGGCACTTGGTATGCTATAGGGAGACCCACCCAAATGATGTGTGCAGGGTGTTTCTGATAAAAAGAGAATCATCTGCACGATATTTAAAATGCAGTCTAGTCTAGATTATCTTGTCGTGAAATATTTATAAAATACAGGATACTCACTGTAACGTGTGTTTACCTGTATAAGACCGTGACTTACATTTTTGAGCATAAAAGTAATCTTGCCAGCCATAAAGATATCCATAGCTACAACACGCGTAATAAAAATAACATTGTTAGGACACACATTGTTAGGACTAAATTTTACGACACGTTTCACTCCAAATCTCCTGTGGTAGCAGGTATTTACCTTTTCAACTTGCTACCATCTGGATTGAAAAACTGTGGTCCAGTTGGGTTATTTAAGAGGCGTCTGAGAAGCAACTTGCTAGATCGTGGCTTCTATAACTTAAATGAATTTGTGGATTACTACAATGGTTCTGATAAACCTTCTGTACCTGTGTGATCTTCTTATGTCTTTTGTTCTGCTCTAAATATTTTAGATTATTTATTGTTTGTTTTATATTTGCTTATTCTCCTTACGTTTGTATTTAAATGTATTTGCTTTGTCTATTTAACTCTATTCAACATAAATTGTATCTGTTTTCACTGTAACGTATCCAATATCTTGTAGCTTGTAGATTTTACTGGATGAATAAACTATCTATCTATCCGCGCGGTGCGTACCACAGATTGAGTGAAATAGATCATATCGGGAGGCTGCCATGACTTTTGTCTTGACTATTATTTATACAACCCCTGCTGCCCTAGTTATTCATTTGGTCCGATACTCTTTGAACACGGTGTATATCCTCGCAAACAGATTCGGGCCGTGTATGAAATCCTAACAGATTAAAAACTCCCGCTGGTGAACAGAGGCCGTTTTGTATGTGGTAAACGCGAGCACGTTTCCCAATGTCGGGTTGTCAACCGGTCGCGACGATAAATTCGGGTTTTTGCCGCCGAATGCGCCTGGCGCAGAAACTTCTGAAGTTGAGTTGTGCGAGGCCGAGGTTAGAGTCGCGTCATACATACAATCCGGCGGCACGGCGCGTGACGCAACTCCAGGCTCCACAGGGAGTTGCGGCAACTTTTCTCGTTGCCGGCGACCCTGCACTTCCGAGGTCTCCTGCTCTCTCTCCGAACTATGACGTGTACTTATGCAATCGCGATGAACGACAACGAACGGCCTTCTTTCATGCCTGTCGCTTCCTATGCACGTTGTGTCTGTCGGAGGGCTTTCTTCTATATAATAAGTGTATTAGAGCCTGAGGAAAAACGTTCGTCGTTATATTTAAAAGTGATGAATTATTGACAGGTTTTTTGTCTTAAGAAATCCTGAAAATTTATATAGTAACAGGCAAAATGCAGTTTGAGTGTCTGCTCCTAGATTAATCGGGCAGAGAAATGGCAACAGACAAATAAACAGACAGGCCGACGGAAATGAGTTACTATACTCGGTCCACCGAAGAAAAAGAGCGCAAAAAATTCATGGTGTTCACGGCTTTCGATATTTGCGAAACCTGTTTACACGGTAACCATTGACGTGACGGTAACAGTCTTTTCAGGAACGGAAAATGGACGGTGTTATACAAAAGTGACGTGAGCCACCGATTTGTTGTTTTCAGAAAATTAGTTTTGTATTAAGCTGCCTTCTGATTAAACACACTCTTATTATAATTTTTTATATTCAAATAAAATTAGGAACAAAACACCAAACCAGACATAAGATTTATTAGCAGGAACGGACCACCCATCTACCCAAATAAGCTGAGGTACGCTGAGTTTAACAAAGTTGTTTTTCTTCAATCTCTGAATCTGAATCGCAACCACTTTATCCAAGATGTTTTCAAAATCTTGACTTTGGAGATTCTTTCAAATGAAAGATGATTATGCAAAACGTGAATAAGCTGGGAGACTAGCTTAGTATTACGAGCATCGTAGGATTTTGACCATATGAGTTTCTTAACAGAAGTATGTTTATTTGTATTTACATATTTACGTGAACAGGAATCAACTTGCTTTTGCGTACTCATCCTAGCTTCATATTCTAATCAAATATTGAAAATACCACTTCCTTGTCTGCCAACAAATATACCTTCAAGGAATACGTTCAACCTAATCTTGTACAGTTTTGATATCATATTTCATCTAGCAATCTACACTAACGACTTATAGTTTTTCAATAATGGTGTATATCACATATTGTGGATTATAATACTGCTATATTTATCCAGCGGAGAAACAGGGTACAAAAAAATTTGATGTTCATGTTCGTTCATGTGTTTTCGATGTTTGGCAAACCTGTTTAGACCACAATACGACCGCGGTCATATTATGAGGAGGCGTCGACAAACAGCTGCGTATTTGATCCTCCAGGAAATCTGGCCAAGCCACGAGAATTCACTAATTGCTCACCTGTTTTCCCGTTTCTCTGCTGGATGGATATTAATGAATTTCTTCATTAGATTATTGGTATAACAATTATGGAATAGGAACTTGCCCATAGATGCCGCCAAAATGTGAACATTGGTTTAGGACATTTATGCTCAATGTAGAATGGAACGTCCAGGTTTTGGTATCAAATGAACGATTATAACCAAAATTATGTGAAATTCCTTATGGCACAACGCCATCTAGTACGTGTTCGTTTCAAGAGGCGGTCTGCTGTGGTATAAGCTTGGCTATACGGCCAGACGACAAGAATTCACTCATCTTGCGCGTGATCACTCTTTTTCTTCACTGGACAGAGAATAGTCATGCAGATTACAATAACAGGTCCAAAGCACGTTACTATAAGATATTATCTCTAAGTAAATACAAAAGATATTCGCGATGACAATACGGTGAGGGAAGTAAAAAACCATCATTAAGAGCATCCCAAAACATCCGAAACGAGATAGGTACCTAATTCGTCCGAATAAAAAGTGAGAGTAGCGCTTGCTTTAACGACCAACGACCATTAGGAAATGAAATAGAAGCAATCGGCGCGAAGTGGTGACACCGTCGCTTACCCACATTGTAACAATTTTCCGGCAAACAGATTTTATTGGGCAATGCATTACCGGCGGAGCACAGTGCACATTGCGGACCGGCGAGAAAGGTGGCATTTACCTTTTTGTACGGCAGTCTGGAAGCAATAATTTCCCCCCGACCGACCACCGCTTTTCACTCCTCGGGAAATAATCGTAAATCTACTCTCAAAAACCAATTATCGGTCGACCACGAACGCGTTGGTCCGTCTGTCGGTTCGTCCGTCCGTCTGCCGACTCTGCTGCTTATTGTGATATCGCCTCAGAAACGATCTAATATCGTACTTACCAGACGAATTTCATTGTTCACCTAACGATTTTTTTATTTTACACGATTTTTCGAGTGAGTAGTCTCATTGCATTGAAGCCACAACTATTAGCCCATTGTGCATCCTCCCAGGGAGTTGTTTCCTCAAGCCATCGTCCATCCTGCCAATTGTAGGAAAGTGAACAAGTCGCTAGGGGACATCTCTCTTGTTTGAGCAGGTGTATAGGCCAAGACTCGTCGAACATAAATAACATCCAATCCAATCTACAGCTTCGCAGATGACAGTACATTAGTGTCGTGCATGGAAACAGGCAGGCCACTATCATCCCAGGAGACGGTACGTCAGCAACAACAACATGCCTTACAGATCAACGCAGATATCCAAACAATTGTCGAGTGGGGATTAGCAAATAAAGTACAGTTCAACGTACAAAAAACTCAGGCAACAACACTTACAAAGAAGTCTCACGATGGCTTACCAACCGTGGAAATGGAGGGTCACACCATAGCCGAATCACCTTCCATCAGGCTTCTGGGAATCAACATCAACAATAACATGTCCTGGCACGACCACGTCGTCAGTATTGCTAAAACGGCATCCCAGAAGCTTGGAGTTTTGTTCCGCTGTAGGAAGTTGTATACACCAGAGCAACTGCTGCTGCTCTACAAGGCACAGATCCAACCATCGCTGGAGTATTGCTCCCATGTGTGGGGATGCGCTCCGAAGCACTCTCTAAAGCTTCTGGACACTATCCAGAAAAGAGCGATTAGACTTATCGATACGCCTAACCTCACAAAGGACCTCCACAGCCTGGAACATCGGAAGAGGGTGGCTGACCTATCCCTGTTTTACAGATTCTATCATGGAAGATGTTCGAGTGAGCTCTCTCAGATAATAACACCACAGGCCGTCTGAACCAGGAAAACTAGAGAAGCTCTGCGAGCTCATCCTTACCAGGTCGAGGTCCTTACTCCCCCAAACTAGTCTCCTCCAGCATTCCTTCTTTTGGAGAACTTCGACGCTGTGGAATCAACTGCCGGGGAATTTGTTTCCCGACGGCTACAACCTGCAGCGTTTCAAATCTAACGTGAACCGATACTTATCCTCTCGCAGCGTTTCTACAGCGCAATATGTTTTCAGCCTTTGCGGGAGGCCGACCATAAAAAAAAAGAACGCACACTCTCTAACAGAAGACAACTGTGGACACTCCATAATATGACGTGTTCTACAGTTTCGTCTTTGCTTCAACATATTCTACATATCGGTATGACACTTAGCCACATAGTGTGGAGGTGTTTTCTGAGTTGACAATGGCCAGTCAGGAATCGTAGTATGAGACGTATATAGGTTTAAACGTATCTACACCGTCCGCTATAAGGTTTTGTTAGTTGTTGTTCTGCCCTTTGACCCACCTCAGAACAATATTGTTTGTCTGAAGCATGGGCTAAAGATTGGTGGAATTCCATTGCTAGCCCTGATGTGATGGTCCTTTGAGGGTTAGAAGTCCATGTCTGCTATCCAATTTTATTTGTATCAATGACTTACAAATATTGCCATCTCGAACGCAATGGTTGTATGAGGTATAGGCATATACACATGTACGATAATTTAGCTAACCTGTTGCATTTATCCCATCCATCTGTCTTGTCCTGTCTTCCACCTAGACTGAAAATGAAGCTTCTGCAGCCTTCCACAAATAAATAAAATAAATACATAGGACCGCATCGCTTGATGGGCCCCATTATGGGCCCTTGTAAAGGTTTTCCAATAAGGGCGTCAAAAATGTTAACTGTAATAAATCATAGCAAAGTATATCATGTGAGCTCACAGAAGTCACGTCAAAATATTGCATACTTTTGCTAACTGTGACTATTTTTTATTTTTGTGTTTTTGGATTTAGAGAAATTGAATTGGCGATGATGAAAGCTGCCGACCTTTATTAAAAATGACGAATGTGCTTCGATGACAATAACAATATAAGAAATGGTGAAAGTTTAAAATCAATAAAATTGTGATCAAGGTATTTAAACAAATTTTAATTATAAATTTGCTGACTAATTAGAAATATCATCCTGATACAACTTCATAAAGGCAGATTACTTCATATTTTTCTAATAACCTTCTTTATAGTATACAAACTATCCCATTTCTATTCTAAAAACATAACTGAACCTGAAAATTTAGAAAATATTGAGAAAACAGGTTTTATGTCTATTTTGTAAACATAACTAAGAAAAAGTGGCAACAAACTGCAAAAGTTCTTGCTGACGATTACACATTTGTCGATGTGTCACTCCATGTTTTCCCTAACTTCTGTATTATTACAATTTTAACCCATTATTCTAGACCTAAAAATCATGAGGCTTAGTATTTTTGATGTAACTGAAAAACGCGTTCGAAATAGTAAAACGAAATCCTTGTAGCTGTTTTATCTGTAGTTTGTATACGCTCCACGACTGGTATATCGCACACATATTGTAGACATACAAGGTGCGCAACAATTTCTCCAGCAGCGGCAATTTGCATATAAATATGCACAGCCTGGAAATTTACATTTGTATCGAGCGCATAACTCTCTCCTTATGGACGTTTTTCTCTCGTCGCGACGGCGTCCTTCCTTATCTCTCTCTCTCTCACTCACTCTGAGTGTCTGGCTGTCTGTCAACAGTCTGCCTCTGAAGTGGATGGCTGAGTTGAGTGCAGAGACGGGCCGTAATGGCCCACAAAGGCTCACCATTCGCTTGTTAGAGCCAAACCAGACGAACGGACTTTCCGCGGCGTATTTAACGCGGCGGGATTTCCGTTGGAATTGGCAGCAAACAGAAAGCGTGTTTCCCGTTGAGTAGGTACATTCAGTCACACAATGGACAGCAATGTGTTAGGTCCGCTGCTGTTCATACATAATCATGGCCACTTCTTCCCACATTTTTGCCTTAACATCCCTATTGCTATAGTCTTTACTTTTTATATTGTAAATAGCAGGCCGTTTTTCAAATTAACCAATAAAAACTTCCATGCCAAACATTTCTCTTCGACTGTACAGTCGCACGCCGTCGCCTCGTCTAATTTACTCTGACACTGATAGTCTCACTTATGAGTGCTATGATCAATATGAAAATTATTTCGGTACTACCCTGGACCTGGACAGAGAACGATTTTTAATAAAGACTGTTTATTGTATAACCACATATAACTGTGGTTTCGGGAGATTAGCTTTTGAGACATTAGAGTGCCACGAAATTTGGTGCAGGGTACCTCTCGAACGTTGTTACTATACAGGGTGTTAATTAAGTATGTTAACAAACTTTAATCACGAATAGTACTCCGAAAAATAGAAAGAAAATGTCATATGAACATGGGTCCAGAAATGCTTCCTAAGGGAGCTACGCTCCTTTGCATGGGACACCCTGAGGACACGGTTTTCCATCGATATTATCGAAACCATTCATAACAAAATTACGAAATTAGGTGCGATGGGTAAACTGTTGACGCTGAATCTGATTCTGAATTCAGAGTTTCATAATTTTAATCAGAGGCGTATCATACGGGAGGAGTTAAGGGTAAAAATAACCCCATTTTCTAAATGGCAATTTTTTGACATTTCGATTTTAGAGTATGGTATTTCAGAGATTTCTACGTAAAAATGGTCTCTTGGTACATTCGATAGGGCTAACCGTTTTCGAGAAAAATGCAAATTATTGAATCTATGCAGGCTATTGTAAATAAATAAATTTTCTTTCTATTTTTCGGAGTACAATTCATGGTTAAAGTTTGTTAACATACTTAATTAACGCCCTGTATAAATATCTCGAATATATCTTTTTAAGGAGACTGTCCTTTATGTGAGTATGTAGCCTCATAAACATTTAAACAGTTGAGTAATGAACTATAATATGCATTTTGACAAAAAATAAATCACTACTGATATTCATGCACATGGATATTCGACGCTTCCTAATTTAATTCATAAATCATAACGATCATAACTCTCAGGCTTTAAATGCTCATCGTCGATTTGGTTGAGCGATGGGGGCTGCTAGCGCAATATAATTTTATAGCCCAGTCCATTGAACAATTATTAGCGACCAATATATTTGTAAAGGCTGATCCTGACGGTAAGTTTTGTACAACGTTTTGTCCGCCACAGTTCAACAAGTTTTTTACGGTCAGCCTCCCGCAAAGGTAGAAAACCTATGACGCTGTAGAAGCGCTACGAGAGGATAAGTATCAGTGCACGTTAAATTTGAAAAGCTCCAGGTTGTAGCCGCCGGGAAACAAATTCCCCAGCAGCTCATTCCACAGCGGCGAAGTTCACCAAAAGAAAGAATGCTGGAGGACACTGGTTCGGGGATTAGGGATCTGGTAAGGATGAGCCCTCAGTAGTCCTCTATTGTTCCTCGTTCGGACGGTTTTCGATGTTTTTATTTGGCAAAGCTCACTGGAACATCTTCCGTGATAGAATCTGTAAAATAGGGACATGCCAACCACCTTTATTCAATGTTCCAGGCTATGAAGATCCTTTGTGAGGTTAGGCGTATCGACTAGCATAACTGCTCTCCTCTTGATAGTGTCCAGAAGCTTTAGATAGTGCTTCGGAACGCACCCCCATACATGAGAGCAACTTTGCAACGATGGTTGGATGTGTGCCTTGTAGAGCAGCAGTAGTTGCTCTGGTGTATACAGATTCCTACAGTGGAACAAAACTCTTACAAGCAAAACATACCGTTTAGATAGGAAAACTGCTCATTTTTTGAGAACTGCGTGAATACAGTACAATTGCAGCGATAACTGAGCTGGCAGGGCATAGTTATCTATAAACTGCGCAAACAAATACTTTGCTCAGTTTCAACTGACTATACTGAAAAAAATTGTACTCTGCTAATTCGGCAAGTAGTCCTGTAAGTCGGAGCATTTAATAAAGATTCCAAAAATACCACCGCACTTTATCTCTTCAGTTAAGTAAATAAATAAATAAATTCAGTATCATATTCAGTTTTGATCAATGTCTCACTCACTTTGATTCTAGTGTACCCAAAACTTTTGATGAATCCGTAACTCTAGAATTCTCGAAATATGAACGTGATAGATGTCATATGTTCAGAAATCATAATTTTCTGCATTGAAAATTCCTCTTTTTCCTTGAAAATTTTCAATTACATCATTAGTCATTATTAGGATACTATGATTTATGAAACTTATTGCAAATGTTCTAAACAGTCCAGTAATTTGAATGTAAGATTATTACAATAACAAAATATGTTCAAATTCTAATCATCTAAAAACCTTTTGATGTCTTTTTCTTGAAAGTCAATCTCCGTGATTTCGAGGCAAAGTTGCCCAGCCTATTTGAAGTTGCGCCATACTGCAGAGGAAACCTAATCTCCGCGGACTCCCATCGCCGAAGTCGTGCGTCAAAGTTTAATGACTTCTTTCGTATAAAACTAATAGCTGGTGAAGCCAGCGGTTCATTTATCAAAGTTAATGCCGTTCGTCACTTGTTTGTTCGAGTTTAGCGCTTAAAAAATAATGATTACCATTTATATTGATTCGGCGCGTCGCGTATAGTATACGGAGGCCGTCGGAGCGGAAACCGAAAGACTTGGCACGACACTTAGACACGCTCACGTTGAAGCTGATCAGCTTCGCGGGGTCTTCGATCGATTGTATTGCTTTTCAAATAGATTTTGAGGTGATTCAGAAAACGCGGTATGGTATATGGATGAAATAACTACTCCAACATAAGTCTCTCCATAAGGACTAAGTTGCCTACACCATCCGGCAAAAATATTTGAGACTGTTGAGGTTTGATTTATACAGGGTGTCCCTAAATTTCCTTGACACGTGATATTCTCGTTACAAGAAAAAGTTCAAACGCAAACTGAGTGAAATTTTTGAAAGTACTATAGGATCTATCATACCATGCTTTTTAAACATTTTTTTTTGTACTTCAATCCTTAAAACCCATCCTAAACATTTGTTTTTCAAACGGCACCAAATAGTTTTTTTCTACACAAATAAAAACCTAATATTATTTAAAATCTTGCAGTACCTTTGATTTTACAACCTTATTATTTTTCTAAAATCATTAGCATAACATAAATAAAATAAGAATTTGCTTGACGCAAAAAACGGGTAAAAATAAAACTAATTGGGTATTTTGAGTGTCCAGAATGAGTGGGTACTGATGCCTTTGAAAACAAATGTCTGTTTTATGATTTTTTATTACCAAAGTATTACGCCTCAAACAAATGCTCATTTTATTTACCGTCTTTACAAAAAAAATTGGTTTCTTTATGAAGCCAAAGGCCTTACAAAATATTAAATAAAATAATGACCTCATTAATGTGGGAAACGCTCTGGAGTGCTATTTGGGAAAAAAGCTAGGAAGTAAGATTTAGGGGATAAAGTAAAAAAATGTAGTCAAGTTGATTGACTCAGTACTTCCCACACATTCCGATGATACCAGTTTTATTATTTTCCCACAGCATGCAACTATAGTCTAGATGCCCCTGCAAATCATTGCTCGCCCGACCGCAAAAAAAGTGTTTTATTCTACTAGATGCTTCTTTTACAGGTCAAAGGACAATATATCATTAATACAACAAATTTTTGAGTTTTACAAACCCCCACCCCCGAACCACCCCAATTTCACCCCCAACCAAAAATTTTTTTAAAATGATCAGGAACCCCTAAAATGTCTAAAACGAAGTTTGAGGTGTTTTTTATATTTTTAGTTTTTTTATTATTGCCGCGCCGCCACTGAAATGATTTCTAAAAAACATTGGCGCTTTCCATACTCGTCGCGGTAATAAATCTGTGTCAAAATGTCATTAAAGTCAATTCAGAAGTTTCCACGTAACACAATACAAAACGATCCAAAGTAATACTCGTATGTATTTTGTATGCATCAGAAAGTTCAAGTCCCTTGGTTTCTGTAATCGGTAAGGCAATGTTCGGATGGACCTAAAAAAGTGTATTATGCCGCTAGGTCTTTCTCTCTCAGGTCAGTAGACAGCCCATTATGAGTACAACAACTTTTTTAGATTTACAACCCCCACCCCCCCCCCCAACCACCCCAATTTCACCCCCACCCAAAAAAAAAAGTAGAAAATGACCAGAAACCCCTAAAACGCCTAAAAACGAAGTTTGAGCTATTTTCATATTTTTAGTTTTTTTAATATGCTGCGCCGCCACTGAGACGATTCCTAAAAGTCAGACGCGTTTTCCATCCTCGCCAAAGAAGCAATACTGTGCCGAAATTTCATTAACATCAATTCAGTAATTTCATCATTATAAAATACAGAACGATCTAAAGCAATACTCGTATGTATGTATACATAGGAAAATTCAAGTCCCTTGGTTCCTGCAATACACAAGGCAATGTTCGGATGGACCTAAAAAAGTGTATTATACCGCTAGGTCTTTCTCTCTCAGGTCAGTAGATAGCTCATTATAAGTACAACACATTTTTCATATTTACAACCCCCACCCCCCCAACCACCCCAATTTCACCCCCACCCAAAAAAAGTAGGAAATGATCAGGAACCCCTAAACGCCTAAAAACGAAGTTTGAGGCATATTTGAAATTTTTCGTTTTTTGCTAAATACTCCGCCGCCTATGCACCGATTTTAAAAATTGTAGCAACATTACCTACTACGACCCTACGCCATATCACTACCCAAATTTCATCAAAATCTATGCAGCAGTTACTGAGATTACGAGGCTAGAAGAACGCGCACAGACCGACAGACCGACAGAGAGACAGACCGAAGGAAATGAGTGACATGGATTTTCGTTATGTAGACATCATAAAACGCCCAAAAAGCGTGTTATCTCAAAATTGAAAATTTTCGCGATCACAATACTCCCCTCACCTATCGGTGTGGGAAGTAAAAAGGTTCTCAAAGCCTGCTATGATTGGTTATTCGGTACCCTTGAAAGTTCCACTTACTTTTCTTCTTTATTTGTTTTTCGTACGAAAATATTATACCTCAGATAAATCCTTATTTTATTTATTTTATGCTTAAGACTTTACCACAAATATAGCTTTTTGTATAAAATAAAGTGACAGTGCATTGTCGGCTTTTAGATGTGTTTGTACTGAAATCATTGCTTCTAGTCACTTAGACAAGGTATATCTTTCTTACGTATGAAGAAGGGATAATAATTTTTTTCTGTCGAAAATGACATATAGTGTATAGCAAAAAGTTAGGATCGATTCAAAAGAGATAGAACCCTGTATGTCGCTTCTTCTATCAGTAGTCACAAAACTAAGATCGAATTTGAATTTGGCATTTGGCAAAAAACCCTGTATATACCATACTTTATCCATTCCTTGCGTCTCTGGCTAAAAATATTAAAAAAACCCAAACAAAATTAAAATTCAACACCCCGTATCTTTTAACTGAAAGCCTTGCGGACCCATATTCATAGGAACTCTTTTTTCCTATTTTAGTGTCCTATGTTAATTATGTACTTTTTTCTATGCCACCTTGTATACAGCATCGCATTGATTGCAAGGTATTTCATAGACTACATTAGATTTATATTTGATATCTAGTTTATCTTTTTGTGAAGAGAAAAAAGAATATCGTTTTCGTGTGGTACTGCAATGGACTGAATATTACCTAGGTATTTGGGTGTGGGATTTTAGGGTAGCAAGGTGCCGTTAAGGTAAACCTTTAGCTTTCTTTTTGCCATTTTATTGATAAGTTGAAAACACGATACTATTGCTTGGCTTTAGCCTCCACGTGCTGAAGTGTGATCCCAAGATTGAAGGATCGACAGTTAGTGTGGGCTCTAGAATGTCAAAGTTGCTATTCCAATCATAATAAAAACTTGATGTCGTTTATTCCGGATCCAAGATACTAACGAAACGACTGGAATACGTTGAAATATTTACACAAACTGCCGTCTATCCACAACCATCAACTACTACGGTAGTTTCACAGCGCATGCACATTTTTTAAAAGTGCCACTTCAGGACTAAAAATATGAGAACAATTCTACTTTTGACGTGAAAAACATTTTTATGGATATAAGCCAAACGATCCGACTGTTATTTTATTAAAACGGGGCGCAATTTCATTTCCATATTGTTCATGTACGCCGGAGATATATGCAGCTGCATTCGTTTACATACCCTCGTAATATTTGTAACTATCATATGGCGCGGGTACAGGGTGCTTCAAAATTGCATATTGCCAAGTTCTGTTTTAATAGTCACTGTTTTTTTTGTCTGAAAAGCTGAAAATTCCTTAAAACGTATTAGTTCTAACCGAAGGCAATAGCAGTAAAATATTTAATGTCAATGAGTAGCTGGGGTATGACAGAAGTGTTTGTTTTTTACAGCCTACTAGCTATTGAGATCTAGTAGTGCTTGACAACTTTCCAAAACGATTAAAAATTTTGAAGCAAGGAAAATTACCAGTGATTGTTGCCAACAGTCCAACATCTTCAGAATGAAATTTGATATTTATTGGGATCAAAAGTAGTCATTCCCGTCAAGTCAACAGTAACGATACCTCTAACTGGAGCATTCTGAGCATCTATTCAAACGATTGTTAGAATTTTTTATTATTCTATATATCGTTATTGTGTTTATTTCATGTGTTTTCCTTTCAAACATATCATATTTTATAACTTAAACAGACTCCAATTATTTTCATTTTCTGCTATTTTGCTAATAAGTAAAAGACCTACTGAAAAATTTGAAGGGCCCCAGTCAGATGTATTGTTACTTTTGGCTTAAACAAATTTATTCTGAAGATGTTCTACTGCCAGCAGCAATTGCTGGTAGTTTTCTTTTCATTTAAAAAATGTTTACTGGTTCTAGAAATTTGCTGCCACTAGGTAACTAGGCTGTGAAAAAGCTCTGGTTAGAGCTGATATATTGTAAGGAACTTTTGTAATCTTGCCTCGTTGCTCTAGTTCGTTTGCATTTTTCTGCTAAGTTAGTTGGTTTCTTCCATCTGCACAGGTATTATAACTATAATATTGACATTGACAATCGTACATTGTTGAAAAATTTGTCAAATTTTACATTTGATCGTTTAAAAAATTAGGCATTCTCATTTGAAAAAATCAAGTTACTTATGATTGTAGTTTCTCAAAGAGAATTAACTTGATTTGCAAAATTGTAAGGGTTGAGTCGTTGAGTGACAGAACACCATATGTGAACTCTCTTTTTCATGTTTTTTTTGTTTTTGTATCAATACTTTGTTGAATGATGAATGGAAAATGAAGCCTATAAAGAATTCAAATTTGACTATCTGATGTGAGGCATTCTATGCTTAGTTGCACTGCAAAGTCACGGCATTGATTAACATAATATGTTAATCAATGGTTACGGCTTTGTATGTTCTATAATCGCTGCGAAACTCAATTTTTTCTGATACCTACTTATATCAAAAATGGTGACTTGCGCCAAAACGGTTCTCTTAAAGTTGCATATATGATAATAAAGTCACAATATATTTCACTGAGGAATCCAAATATGCAAAAAATATGCAAAAATATATACGAGGTTGTATAAAAAAATCTAAGTTTGATAAACGTCAAAATTTAAGTGAAAATATCTTGACGTTATAGCTTTCAAGGTGCCCTGCCATGGTCAAGAGACAGACTTCTGAAATATGTCTAAATAAGCGCACAATCTTCCTTCCACTCACTGTCGGCAGACTCTCTATACTTAAGTATTGAATATAAGTTAACGGAATCCTGTATGTAGGTATCATAAAATTGTCAATGGCTTGAGCTTTTCCCTTAAATCCAGACGGATATTCTTAAATGGTTGGCTGCACCTTCTTGAAGTGTTATTTTTTCACGCAAGTATGGGACGCTACCCTGTACAGCCCCGCAAGCAACATTAGTCCCCATCAAATTTATCTTTTGCCTGATAGTCGTACGATTTTTCACGGGGTGAGATGGCGAGCCGCACACTGCCAGATGACAAATTCGAATTAACCCCGAACACTTTGTAACCGGCTTGTGACTAATACCTGCGTATTTGTTGTTACAGTGGAAACAGCGATGGGGAGTCGTCACCAAACTTTCACCGGCTGCAGGTGAGTTCACGCAGTTTATACACTTGTACAGATTTATTTCTTATGAATTTATGAATAATCGTGTATTGATCCAACAGCTTGATGAACCTTAGAACCCATTAATTTGAGCTATGCTTACTTTACAGCTAAACTAACATTATTTTTAAGCCTTGACGTAAACCTTATACAGGGTGTTTACGATCTTAATGCCGTTGTGTAGGTACGGATATTACACATCATTATAATGCTTGCAGCATAAATATAATACGAATATCCCAAATTTGAAGTTTCAAAAAAAAAATCGCAACATTTTCTGATAACACTGAATATGCGGCAAAACTAGTCTAGAGACATTAACATTTGCTTACATAGTGAATATCTCCGAAAACACGTGACACAAACTGGGCAATGTTGTCGGATTGTGATTTTGCAGTCATACCTTTTCAATTTTTTTCTATTTAACTATGCGTTAACTAGTGAAATGGTACTGAGGTTTCAGGTTCGAAATATCATGATCGATCGTTCCTCCAAATTAATGCACTAAGATCGTAAACACCCTGTAGAAGGTAAACTCTACAAAGTGTCATACTGAATTTTGCGAATCCGCTCTCACAAGCTTCTGTAGGCTCATTATCGTATTGTCACTTATTTATTATTTATTTATTTATTATTATTATTTATTATTATTTAGTGGTCCGGCACGATGGGTCTTGATTGATGAAGACCTGATCAATTCTTTGATGGAGGCGACATTACGTTTTTAAAATACCTTGCGATTATTCTAATAGTATACAGTCTTAAGTAGTTGTCCAACCGATTTTTTCGAACCGACACGTATTTCGCTATGTTAGCACCTTCTGGGTAAAATTTAGGCTATATTGTAACTCTTGACGATTGCTTTTTTATATTTAAAACATGCAGCCAACCATAATGTGTGGTTTGTTTATGATGTCCTTAATATCTGTCGAACAGTCCCGTCTGAGCCACGTAATCTTTAATAAATTAAAGCAAATGGCAAACTGTTTGAGATGGAGGACCGTTATCCCTACATATACTACTCGCAAGATTGGGTGGGCCCTCCATGTTGACGAATGCACTCCTCTAGCCTACGCGACACACCCGTGATCTGGTTGTTGATAAACTCTAGAGGTACAGCCTCCCAAGCTACCCTCGCAGCATGTTATAGTTCCCCCGAGGTCGGAGGATTGGGTAAATCGCCTATGTATCGACCCATCCAATCCCATACTTTTTCAATTGGCGATAAATCGGGTGATCGTGGAGGCCAGGGCAGTACCGTGACCTTAGATTCTTGTAGAAACCTCATCGGTACCCTTGTAAAATGAGATTATTCTGCTGGAAAAACCCTCTTCGAGGCCTCGGACATATGGAACGACAATTGGTTCTAACACCTTATTCACATAACGTTGCGTAGTCAGTGTGCCCCGAATCACAAGTAAAAGTGAGTCAAACCAATAGGATGGTGTACATACCGGTCAACTGCAAACTGGAGATCACGTTGTTCATCCAATCGTTGCCTTATGCGTCCGTCATGAGCCCCCAGTCAAAACCTTAACTCGTCGGAGAAGAGTGCCACTCAGCATGCCATTGTCGGTGTTCTTAGCAGCAATCTAAAGGTGGCCATAGACTAGCGTACATGTGTTTCATACATTTATGTCATACATGCTTCTACGTTGATATTCGCTGGTGTGTGGGCAAAAAGTGACATGGATGTGCGACATACAAATTTTATGTTTCAACTTGAATTCATGCACGCCCATACATGAATGAACATAGGTATATGTATGTCAGTGTGTGGATTAACCCCTCCCTCTGTCTTAACGTGATTATGCTGTTCAGTGTCGCGTAGGTAATATTAACGCTTCAACGACTGAGGTGAAATGAAAACTTCTAATCTTCGTAATCCCTCCCAGTTGGTAAATAGCGAACCGTGGCTGATAATCGTTCATGAGGTGATATAGCAGACCTCAGTATTGTGCCCTGCTTCTCAATTACTAGAGTTACTAAATCAAGCAGCATACGATAACTGGCTTCATCCATCCGTAAAGTCTTCCAGTACATTTATATGTGTGAAAAGTTGTCGTTTTGAAAGCCATTCCTTCGCCCACTTTGTACGAGTCTGCCGTGTTGTTTGGTCTTTTTTTTGACAATGCACGGGTACGGCACTGACATCAAAATTAACTCGTATCAGATATAGGTATCTAAGGGACTGTATTTGACAATATTTTTTGGGACATTCTGCATAATGTGCTTTAAGGACAGTCTTATTGAGGATAGAAGCACGTCTGTACCAACACCCTCGTGCCTTTCTTTACACTTAAAATTTTGCGAGTTGAGTGCTCCTCCAACTCACTCTTACCTGAGTTATCTCCGCGCGCCCTCCATTCGAACACAAAGGAGGCACGTCTTGCTGATAAATGGCGCGAACGCAATCAACGTCAATCACGGCGGGTGCTATTTTAACTTCCTCCCTTCCTCCCTTTCACCCCCTCTATAATATTAGTACGAATAATTCTATACGCGCATTTTCGAGTTATGCGTTCGGGCATCAGACAACGGGGCAGAAGCAGAGGCAGAGGCGCCCCAGTTGGTTATTTTTTCAATTACAAGCTTTTCCGTCAACTTGCCAGCCCAGCGCGACATCTCCCCCATAAGAAGGGGGAAATGTTAATTCGAATATCTGAAACTCTGGATTCGGAATACGCGACAGGCCGTGTTTTCACACGTCCTTCTGACTACGGAGATAGTTCAGTGAAAATGTATCTGTGATATATTCATCTCCAGACACTGCACAGTCAAAGTTCTAATAATAATAATAAGAATAAAAGGCCTTTATTTACCTGGCCGATATTCAGCTCTAAAAGCTGCCTTTAAATATCAACCAGGGCAGTAGAATTACAAAATGTGAAATTATAATTTTGACATACAGTTTAAAAAATAAGCATTCAAAATTAGAAAAATACAAGTCTATACACATAAAAATAATTATAATGTAAAAACAAGTAAGGTACAACACTACAGTTAAAAATGTAAGATTTACATGGAAAGTCTATGATTGAAAATAAAATCCTTAACTTTAATTTTGAAGCGTTCAATAGACAATGACTTTAGACTCGCTGGAAGTTCATTGTACAGTGATGGAGCCATATACGAAAAAGATTCTTTAACAAAATTTGTCTTATGAGGCGAGATATTCAGCGTAATTCCAACATCAGTCAGCTTTTTGAAAAGATACACTGGAGTTCTGTTATTAAGTATAGACTGAATGAAGGATAATAGGTGCATTACCCATCTCTGTTGCATTGTCAGCCAGTTAATATCTTTAATATGTCTAGATATTCTCTCTCTTCTAGGAATTCCCGATATATAGCGTACACAGCTGTTTTGCACTTTTTGTAGCCTAAAAGCCTCTTGCTGGGTTAGGCAGGAACCTACAACTAAATCAGCATATTCCAGCTTGCTCAAAATTAAACTGTTAGTAAGCTTTACTTTGGTACTTTTTGATAAAATGTTTTTAAAATCATAAATTGTCTTTATGTTAATACTTTTTTTTTAAAACTGTGTATGGAAGTCGTTAATAACTTTTTCAAATAACTTTTTTCAGAAAACTGAAAAATAAACGAGATACAGAATAAACAAAAAATTAATCTGGGCTTCAGTATCAAGACGTACCTAGTCTGGCAACCAAAAAATATCGAGCGGTTTTGAAGGTTAAGAAATAGTTACACAAAAAATGGCTTAACCTTAGATTTATTCAGAAAAATAATCACACTCAGCAAGTATTACCCTTTCCCATCTGGACACAAGACTGCATATCCCATTTTTATAAAAATCTTGCTTTTGCAAGCCTCTCTATTTTCAAATCATCGATTCTGCATGTGGTTGTCCAAAACCACAACGGATGGTAGTTACTTGGGGCAAGGTTTGGTGAGTATGGAGAGTGAGGTAGAATTTCCTAATGGAGTCGCGCTATAGTTTCCTGGGTGATTCTTGCTGTATATTGTCTTGCATTATCCTGATAGTCGGCTTTTATACGCAGTAGCGTATAAAAAACCTGCGCTCTCTAGTGGTCAAGCGGATGCACCGTGGCGTCCCGCCAAGGAAATCTATGCTGCTGTTCAGCAATTTCCTTGGTTTGCCTTTACCTTCGGGTACTAGATGGCGCACCAGCAGAACCTTCTGTCACTTGCTAAAACTCTAACCATTTAAAGCTGTGAACGATACTGTGATAAATAATTAAATGTTGTTGGTCGGATTTGGACATTATGATGCCTTATTATGTCTGGAGAGTTTGTAATAAATAAAAATTCGTTGTTTTTAAAAAATTATTATTATCTCTAAGACGCCTAAAAGCGAAGTTTATCACTGCCACTGGATCGATTTTCAGAAGCAGTAAAGGTTTTTTCTGCAATAGTATTTCATCTTTGCCAGGTTTTTTTAAGTTTAAAAGTTCGTTGTTTTTGAACAATTATTATTATCTCTAAGACGCCTAAATACGAAGTTTTTCACTGCCACTGGATCGATTTTTAGAAGCAGTAAAGGTTTTTTCTGCAATAGTATTTCATCTTTGCCAGGTTTTTTTTAAAATTATTCATCCATCATCTGCTCGAACATTCACAAAAGGTATTTAAACTTTTTACGTCTTACTGGTGAACAAAAATGCAGACATGCAGAAAACTTGATAGAAATGAGATTTTCCTCAATATTTTTCTTAGTTTTGATATCGTAAAAGGGCAAAAGAAAACACAATCGGAGTTCTAAATTATTAGTGCTGGAAGAAAATGAAATCTATACTTATTATGAAAATTAGAGCACCTAATTCCTGTTTTTTGATGTAAGCTAGCGTGCCCGGCCTACTTGGTTCCAGTTTCCCAACTTTTGGATAATAATAATAATAATAATAATAACGTTTATTGTCCATTTGATCATTACAATGATATGGGACTAGTCAAATTGGTTGAAGAGAAGTAAAAAGGATAAAAATATAAAACAAGTAAATACAATTGAGACACACTAAATGGTAGACAAACACTTAAAGCAAGAGATTATAAATAAAACCAAGACTATAACTATGACATAAATTCTAAATACTCACTAATAGAGTAAAAACAGTTTTCTAAAAGAAAGTTTCGAGTCGCCACTTTGAATTTTTTGAGAGATGATATGGATTTCAAATCACTGGGAAGCTTGTTGAATAAGCAAATTCCCATGTATTTAGGACTCTTTTCAAATGCAGCAGACGAATGAAAAGGCATCATTAAATTATTGCCATGCCTGGTTGAGTAGTTGTGGTAAAAATTATTAGGGAAAAATTCACTCATATTAGATTTTACGTAGAGAAACATCTCATGCAGATAAATGCAAGGAAGAGGTAGAATCTGCAACTGTCTAAATTTACTTCTGCAGGATTCATTAAAAGTAAGAGACATCATATTCCTTAATATTCTTTTCTGCATCCTAAAGGCACGGATGCTAGAGGACGACGAACCCCAAAAAACTATTCCATACTTCAATCGTGAATAACAATAAGCATAATAATAAGATGATAACACACTTTTACTGGCAATATTACGCAGCCTAAACATTGCAAATGAGACAGAGCTTAGCTCTTTGCAGAGACCGTCAATATGCTTCTCCCAGCTAAGGGAGTGGTCAATATACATTCCCAACAATTTACAGGACTGCACTTGCTGTAATGAGGTGCTGTTAATTTTTAGTAAGTGGCTCATAGATAGGTGGTTATTTCGTGAAATAAAATTTATAAAAACAGTTTTCTCTCTGTTTACTATGAGTCCATTTTCAGTGAACCATCCGACAATTTGATTAATGAGTAGCTGTGCCTTCTGTCTCAAACACGACCAATCTTTATCTGCTGTAATCATGGATGTGTCATCAGCAAACAATGTAATTTTTCCTTCACTAATAGAAATTAATAAGTCGTTCACAAAAAAAATAAATAGAAGTGGTCCCAACACTGAACCCTGAGGAACTCCATATTTAATAGTCAGAGTTTGTGATTGATATGAGTCCACCATAACCAACTGTTTTCTATTACTGAGGTAAGACTTGAGCCAATCACCAATCTTACCTCTAAGACCGTACTTATAAAGTTTATCTATAAGCTGAGCATGATCTACAAGATCAAATGCCCTACTTAGATCCAAGAAAATACCGAAACATTTTAACTTTTTATCAAGACATTCATACAACTCATTCACAATATCCAAAACAGCAGTTTGCGTCGACTTCCCTACTCTGAAGCCGTGCTGACTGACATGCAATAGATTGTATTTTTCCGCAAAATTTACAATTCTTTTATGTACTGCCTTTTCAATTATCTTTGAAAGCGTAGATAATAGGGAAATCGGTCTGTAATTTGCTATTGATTTTGTATCCCCTTTTTTAAACACTGGAATGACCTTAGCTATTTTCAGGATGTCAGGAAAAATTCCATTTTGTAACGACAAATTAATTAAGTGTGTGATAGGCTTAAAAACTGATGAAACAATACGTTTTAATAGGTTTGAGCTAATCTCATCAACACCACATGAGTCAGATCCCTTGAGATTCATTATTATGTTAAATACTTCTTCGTTGCTTACTGGTTCAACGAAAATGGACTCCACTCTATTGGTGATCTTACTAGAATGGCTTGGACTGCTATAAGCATTCGACACTTTTAAAAGTCTTTCAGCTGTATTGACAAAATACTGATTAAATTCATTAGCTATAGATTCTTTATCACTTTTACTCGAAGTGCCGTTTGAAATAGTTGTAATATTATTTGTACCAGATTTCCTGTTATTACAGTCTCGATTGATGATTGACCAAACAGCCTTCGATTTATTCGTAGCTGAATTATATATATGGTTATTTTCCATCTTTTTTGCGGCAGCACATACTCTCCTGTATATTTGCTTGTATTTATTGTAGAAATTTGTAAATTCGTTTGACTTATTTACTATTTTAATATTATATAGCAACTTTAATTTTTCAGCTGACACCCGAATGCCCTTAGTAATCCATCCACATTTAGTCTTATTGCTATGTCTTCTAAGTTTTAGAGGAAAGCTCATGTCAATATAGAAATGTAGCGTTTCTGAAAAGTACCCAAATGCCCTGTTTACATCTGTTATTTTATAAACGTTATCCCAGTTTTCAGCTGATATATGGTTTACAAATGTTTCGTAATTCTGCTCAGAAAATATACGTCTTCTACAATAGGATTTAATATTCCCCTTACACGGTATAGTGACGTTGAAAGATGCCAACTGTGCAAAATGATCAGATAAGCCATTTTTCAATACTATAGCAGAATCTAAGGCATCATTGGCAAGATTGCTACAGATATAATCTATGCCAGTCTTAAGTCGTGTAGGTTCTGTTATATGGCAGTTTATATTATAGCACTGAAGTGTGTCTAGCAGTAGGTGCTTTGACATATCATTTGATAAAAAATTTATGTTTAAATCTCCACACAAGACAACTGGACAGTCAAGACGCATTTCCTTATGAAGGAAATTGTTCAGTGAATCAAGAAACACATTAACGTCACCCTCCGTGGAACGATATATACAAAAAACCTTTATAATCTTGGATTGCGGTAGAGTGATTTGAACACCAGTAATTTCAAACTGCTGACTAAGCGAAAGGGAGTTGATATGTGATATTTCAGAAACACTAAATATATGTGACAGCCTATAAAATATCATAACACCACCACGTCCTATACCCGATCTACAATAAGCAGCTGCAATACCATAGTTTCTCAATTTAAGTGACTTTAATTCAGAATCTTTCAACCAATGCTCAGAGATACATGCAATGTCTACATTGTTTTTTTCTAGCTCCACTTCAAACATCTCGACCTTATTTCTAAAGCATTGTGCATTTTGGTGAAAAAGCTTAGCAGTAATCCCTGGGGAGCACCGGATGGGCGCTACTTTTGGCAGCCGTGCGATAAAGGGGAAACTTTTCCCGTGTGGGATGCTCTGAAGTTACCCCCAACTCTCGGCCTAAGGTGTGGGGAATCGTCAAAAGTCAATCCCGAATCTCCCTTCCTATTTGCCGGAAAACTTAACTGTACGCATTCGTTGTTTCAAGGAATCGCTTGGAACGTAATTTGTTTGGATGTCGGAATGTAGCGTTAGATTCTAAAACTCCTTTATTCATGCTCTTATGAACTTAATTTTTAGTTATCATGGTTAATTAAATTTAGTACACAGAAAAAAATACTGTTGCGTTTCCAATTAATTGTTAGTATTTGGTTGTTTTTCCATCGCCTTAAATATATTCACAGTTGTTTCAAATCCATGTCATTGAAAGAATTCATTCCTCACATTCGAAGTAATCACAGGTATGTCAATAAATTCAAAATAATTTTATATTCGTTCTAACGATATGTATAATCCTTCTAATACCAGTATTGATATAATATAATGAAATCAAAATATCCCTTTGTTTTCGAAATTTACCCTATGTTTCATTTAAGCAAAGCATACAATCTATTAAATGTACAAAAATTATTGCTGCAACAGCAGTTCGTGATAATTCATCTGATAAAAATTAATTTTGTTTCAATAGCCCTTGTCGCTTGCTGAACTATAATCAGTATTCGGCTGGACTGATGTCCTGATTCAATGAAGGTAAGAATAAAGAACAGGGGGATTATCTTAGTATTACTATAGCCGCGAACCCGCCAACATGGACGAAGTTGTTCCGTTGTGTTGTTTAGGTGTTAACCGTGTTGTGTCATCTCGTGGTTTTGCGTATTACATCAGCAATTGTGTGATTTAAATGTGTCCAGTTATATATTAAATGGAGGACCTACTGAGAAATTGGCACATAGAAGAGCTAACGCCCACATTTGAATGTAGGTATTTAGATTAGTCAGACAGTTATATTTCAGGTAATAATGCAACAACTGGTGCACGCTTATGTCTAATTCTTATATCCTGCTCCTTATAACTTCATACAAAATCACACAATTAAACATCCAAACGAACAATCAGCTGTCCTCGCAATAAAATCTGTTGGTCCAAGGAAAAGAAAGTAGTTTAGAATCAATCACCAAAAATATTATTCATCAATATTATTCATTGGAATCCAATGACATCTTGTAGTTGAATCGACAATACGATATAATTCGTTACGGATTATACACTTCCCATTGGATAAAACATATCTGTATTTGAGGAATGCTGAGTGTAACGTCCCATTGAATCTAGATTTTTCTGTGTGTACCTTCACCATTTCTGTAAAAATCCAAACATTATGTAGTCGGTATATCTACCATATTTAGAGGAGTTCTCAAGTTAACACCTAGAGATGAGTGTAGAGTGAAACATACATTTGCTCAACAGCAATATAATGTCTGTTGACTCTAGACAGCTGGAAAAAATGAATCGTAGTAACTATATGGTCCACGTTGAGAACAACTAGAGAGTATTGATTCCTAAACAAGTAGAAAGAAGAAAATAGCTTTTCAATGGAAGCAAGCATCATATTCGATAAACACCTGTCTTTGACATGATAAATTCAATGGAAGTTATCTGGCCGTCGTGATTCATGGATAAACGTTAGGTCCTGGTAATAATGGCCGTATATCGACAAAGGTAGTTTATAAATTATTCTTCCCAGGAAGAAGCGTCCGATGATAAATTGCACGCGACTATCGATTCTGACGTTCGAGCAGCATGATACAATATCTATAACAGCAACCGATCTTTTTTGAGGGAAAATGCTGTTTTGACTTTCCATTAGGTGATTTATAGTTTACTTGGCTTGTGTTTGTTTGTTTCTCGGCGCCACTCTAGATACAGCACTATTAATTAGAATACAACAGTGAATAGTCAGACGGGAAATCTCGGTGAGGTTCACGAACATTTTCTTCCGTCTGAAAAAACCGAAATAGCTCTCTACCTCTGGCAAGATTTGGACCTCGGACCTTCGGTCACAAGCCCTAAGCTCTACCCACAGATCCAACCCACAGCGTGATTTTTGAATGATACCTATTGATCTTCTTTGCCTCAGGCTGAAGCTCAAAACAACGGCAGGATTTGAAATTGACACCCAAAAATTATACACCATACGAAGTTCCGTCTTGATAGGAAGTCAGATGACGATTTTAGATATTTAGGGTAAACTTCAAGATCTGAGGGTATGGAAATTTTTGATCTTCTTCACCTGAGGCTGAAGCTTAAAGTAACGGCCGGATTTGAAATTGACACCCTTAAATTATATACCGTACGAGTTTTCATCCTGATAGGAAGTCAGATAACGGTTTTAGATATTTAGATTTAAACTTGGAGTTCTGAGGGTATTAATAATTTTTTATCTTCTTTGCATCAGACTGAAGCTCAAAACAACGGCCGGATTTGAAATTGGCACCCTTAAATTATATACCATACGAGTTCTCATCCTGATAGGAAGTCAGATAACGATTTTAGATATTTAGGGTAAACTTGAAGATCTGAGGATATGAAAATTTTTGCTCTTCGTTGCCTGGGGCTGAAGCTTAGAACAACGGCCGGATTTGAAATTGGCACCCTTAAATTATATACCATACGAGTTTTCATCCTGATAGGAAGTCAGATAACGATTTTAGATATTTAGGGTAAACTTGAAGATCTGAGGGTATGAACATTTTTGATCTTCTTTGCCTGAGGCTGAAGCTTGAAATAACGGCCGGATTTGAAATTGATACCCTTAAATTATATACCATACGAGTTTTCATCCTGATAGGAAGTCAGATAACGATTTTAGATATTTAGGGTAAACTTGAAGATATGAGGATATTAATAATTTTTGATCTTCTTTGCATCAGGCTGAAGCTCAAAACAGAGGCCGGATTTGAAATTGGCATTCTTTAATTATAAACCATACGAGTTTTCATCCTGATAGGAAGTCAGATAACTATTTTAGATATTTAGGGTAAACTTGAAGATCTGAGGGTATGGACATTTTTGATCTTCTTTACCTGAGGCTGAAGCTCAAAACAATGGCCGGATTTGAAATTGGCACCCTTAAATTATATACCATACGAGTTTTCATCCTGGTAGGGAGTCAGATAACGATTTTAGATATTTAGGGTAAACTTGAAGATCTGAGGGCATAGAAATTTTTGATCTTCTTTACCTGAGGCTGAAGCTCAAAACAACGGCCGGATTTGAAATTGGCACCCTTAAATTATATACCATACGAGTTTTCATCATGATAGAAAGTCAGATGACGATTTTAGATATTTAGGGTAAACTTGAAGATCTGAGGGTATTAATAATTTTTGATCTTCTTTGCCTCAGGCTGAAGCTCAAAACAACGGCCGGATTTGAAATTGGCACCCTTAAATTATATACCATATGAGTTTCCGTCCTGATAGGAAGTCAGATAACGATTTCAGATATTTAGAGTAAACTTGAAGATCTGAGGATATGAAAATTTTTGATCTTCTTTACTTGAGGCTGAAGCTTAAAACTAGGACCGGATTTGAAAATGACAGCCTCAAACTATACACCATACGAGTTTTCGTCCTGATAGGAAGCCAGATAGTGATCTTAGATATTTAGAGTGAACTGAAAATTAAATATAAACCTTATTAGGTTTTAATGTTTTAAAGTATGGGGGGCAAAGAAGTTTTTGATAAAAACTTCTACGGTTTCTATGGAAAAAAATCAGTAATATTATATAACTAACATCTAACCTCTGAAATAAACGAAAATGCAAATTTGTCATGTACATAACCTAAAATATCTTTTTTTTTTTAATTTATGTTATTGGCTCTGCTAAAATATCTTACAGAAGTGACTGTCCAATTCTGGTATTTCGGCATATGTAGGCATGTGTAATCAATAACATGGCAGTGGGATCAAAATACCGAAAAATCACTAACCCATGCACAAAGCAATGCAACGAGTCCTGCAAATACTATAACACTCGGAGTACCAGAGTATTTATTTGTATTTGCATTTTTTCGATAAGCAATCTATGCATCATCCGCAAACAAAAGGATCGATAAAAATTTAATATTCCGTTTCGTCCCGGTCCCAATTATTTTATTCCCTGGTTAAAATACATTTTAACGACCAGACACACCATTGTTGCCAACTTTTTTCACGGAATGCCTAAGCTGAAGGGTTTAAAGTAGCCCAAGCACGTTGCTGACTAACAAATTTAGTTCAATCCAGTCAAGATGTGATTCTTATTTCACTAAATTTAATGCTAAATCATCATCATTTATATTTAAAAATATAGGAAAAAAATAGACAAAAAATATTCAAGGAGAAAGCTATTTTTTTATGGCAGCTCATTTTACAGCCTGCGATGTTCTGTTTCCTGGACTATAGCAAGGACTTCGACGCAGTCCAGTGGAGTCAATTGTGGAGCATACTGATCGAGATGGGAGCTCCCAAACATATTGTCCATCCTATAAAGTCACTGTATGATAACAATACGGCACAAGTAAAGATAGAGGGCGACTACTCAGCAAATTTCAAAGTGGGAAAAGGTGTCAGGTTCTTTTCCCAATACTTTTCAACTGCTATGGAGAATGGATAATGAGGAAAGCCTTGGGGGACTGAGGAGGTGGAGTTTCTGTTGGAGGGAAAAAATATCTAACCTACGTTACGCCGACGATACAATCATACTAGCCAAAGACGAACCAGAAATGTATGAACTTCTGCAGCGCGTGGAGGAAGCAAGTTTAGAATCGGGCCTTGGTCTAAACAGGTCAAAATGCTGCCTCATGATAGTGAACAGAGCCAAGACATTATCACCTTCACGGCTAATCAACGATATTGAAACGAGCGATCACGTTATCTATCTACCCGAAATATAGCGTAGATGCGGAATGGCGAAGGAGGCGTTGAGTAGATTGGGGAGAATATGGAAGGACCACAACATCCACAAAGTAACGAAAACCAGACTAATGAAAGCGCTGGTTTTCCCCATAGCAACATATGGGTCAGAATCCTGGAGTCTAAACGCCTGTCGTAGAAGAATAGAGGCGTTTGAAATGACGTGTTATCGGAGAATGCTAAGAATACCCTGGACAGCACACAGAACGAACATCTCCATCCTCAGGTAGCTCAAGATAAAAGATCATGACCGGCTTTTACCAACCGTGCAACGTGGGATGCTCAAATTTTTCGGACACGTCATGCGCAGGGACGGGATGGAGAAGCTCATGGTCCAAGGGAAGGTGGACGGCAAAAGAACGAGGGGCAGATCCCCTATAAGGTTCATGGACCAAATAAGGGATCTTGCGCACATGTCGGTTCCAGAAGTAGTGCGTGCCGTGGAAGACCGAGAAACATGGCGACCACTGACACACCATAACCATGTATGAGTCACGACATTCGGGAGCGAACTATGACTGAAGAGAGAGAGAGAGAGAGATTCTACAGCGTCGAAACTCTTCAAAAGAAGGAATACTGGAGGAGACTGGTTCGTCCTAGTAAAGATGAGTTCGCAAAGCCTCTCTAGTGTTCCTCATTCGGGCAGCCTTAGGTATTGTTATCTGGGAGAACTTACTCGAACATTTTCTGTGAGAGAATCTGTGAAACAGGGAGAGGTCAGCCATCCTTCTTCCATGTTCCAGGCTGTGGAGGTCCTTTGTGAGGCTAGGCGTATCGATTAGTCTAATTTGCTCTCTTCTCGATAGTGTCCAGATGCTTTAGAACGCATCCCCAGATATAGGAGCACTACTCCAATGATTTTCTACCACTTCTTTTCCTTGTTGGTCCATTTCGTCGTCCAAAATATTTAAATAATTCCATTTGGCTCTAAACTACATCGACACTGCACTGGTGAAACACTCTATCAATAGAAATAACTACGAACTTAAGGTCGGTGTGTGTGAAAAAAGTCTGACACTAATAAGATTACACCCGACCAGCTCTTATTCAGGCCAATGGATTCTAATGAATACAGAAAAAATTCTAAAAGTGGTCTGCACCAACTCATGGACAACGCGCTCAAGTTGGCAACTCTGACTTATGAGCATGTATGGAGGCAGATTCTCGTAAGATATTTTTGCAAATAGGATTTCGTCTTCGCTTTGGCAAGGCATCTCGCTACATGACAAGCGAAACGACGACATCCACATGATTATTATGAACGAAAAAGGGATAATAGAGCAGGGGGGGGCCTTTTCGTCTGGGGTTTGCTTGCCCCTCCAATCTTGTAATATGCAGACGAGGTTCTTTATTTTTCATCGAGTCGCTCCGTAATTGGAATACGAGGATGCACAAACATGGAGGTTTGCTACAACCGCATCTTGCTTGACATAAGGTGTCATTTAACCTTTGCTTTAGACGGTTCGTCATATGACACGATTATTAGGTATTTGAGGATAAAAACACGCATCGATTAACGAAAAATTTTGAAATTTAGCTCTACTAATCTTTCACTTCACTAAAAACCTGGTTTTTGTTAGAGGCGAAAACACAACTCCTTTGCAAAAACCCGATATAACAAAAATTGGTAAGTACAGGATTTGAGTAAATGCTGATTAATGCTTTGGGACACTTGCTTTATGATTTGTCAATTGACTTGAAATCTTTACCACGTGTGGTATGATAAAAATTGAAAATTATTGTTTTTTTGTTTTAATTCACACTACACTGGTATCTTCCTATACTGCTCTGAATGTTTACCTCAAATTTTCAAACCTTAATCGCTAAAATTTGCATAACTTAAGAGCATATTTCTAGAATTTAATTCATCATTAATTTGTGTGTAATTGATTTCAACCTGTAAATAAATTACAATTTTTCATACCTTAAAAATTACCTATCACAGGGAAAACATGTACAAATCTTGAAATATGAAACCGATTTGCTACGAAGTTGAAAAAAATTGTGTTTGGTTTTTTAGCCATATCTCGACTAAAAAACATTTTGTATGGAAATAACACAAAACATATAATAACAAAAATGTGTTTTGCCTTTTGTTACTTATGTTTGTTAATTTTACTTCCCACACCGATAGGTGAGGGGAGTATTGTGATTTTGAGATAACACGCTTTTAGGGCGTTTTATGATACCTATATAACGAAAATCCACGTCACTCATTTCCGTCAGTCTGTCCGTCTGTCGGTCTGCTAGCGTCTTTATAACCTCGTAATCTCAGCAATCGCTGCATGGATTTTGATGAAATTTGGGCAGCAATATACTGTGGAGTCGTAGTGGGAATGCTGCTATAATTTTGAAAATCGGTGCATGGGCGGCGGAGTACTTAGCAAAAATTGAAAAAAGCAAATATTCCCCCAACTTCGTCTTTAGGCGTTTTATGTGTTCCTGATCATTTTCTACTTTTTTTTCGGCGGGGGTGAAATTTGGGGTGGTTGGGGGGTGGAGTGTCGTAAAATTGAAAAATTTGTTGTATTCGTAATAGGCTGTCCACTGATCTGTGAAGGAAGACCTAGCGACATAGATAGCTTTTGTAGGTTCATCCGAACATTGCCTTGGCTATTATTGAATGGACTTAGAATGTTTTCTGATATAAACATACGAGTATTGCTTTAGATCGTTTTGTGTTGTGTAACGTGGAAACTGTTTGGCGATGATTTGGTTGCAAGGGGAACTCAGATTATAGCTTCATGCTATGGGAAAATAATAAACTGGTATCACCGTAATGTGTGGGAAGTACTGAGTCAATTTACTTAACTTCATTTTTTTATTTTAATCAGTTTGAATAAAAGCAAATTTGTTTAAGATTAATAAAACGTTGTAATCATATTGTTTCTTAATTAAAGAGTCGAACCAATACTTTTTGAAAGTATTGCTTCCCAATATCTATGTGTTGCTATTACATTTTTTTTTCTCAAAATCACGCATTCTGAACCATTCATACTTCCAACTATCTTTACTAGTATTTGATTACAGTAAGTTGCAAAAGATTTCGTTTAAGGTAGTAGGTAATAGAGGAATTAAAAAAAAAGAGGATGCTACTACAATTTCATGAGTAGCTCTCTTAGTTTATACGCTTGAGTCATTAATCATCATTTCATTTTATAGTGCCTGTTTAAGGTACTTCACTAATTGTATTTTGGCTTACTTGAATATAAATTCTCGTAAGAGCCACCATCGTAAATCCACAAAAGTGATGCATCTACTTCATCTCTTTATTAAATATTCATGTCCATTTTATACATTATCTTTAAATAGACGGTTTTGAAAGGAATCGTTACACTCAGTAGACTGGTCATAGCTTTTACTCTTACTTCTGTGGGATCTGATGCAAACTACTACTAGATGTGCGATCTACGCCACTGTACCCGAAAGTGAGATGAACCCTTTCAAATTTCCACATAATATACGAGTAGCAGTGGCATGTATTTTTCATGGGGCTTATTGAATTCCTTGATTTTCAGTTTGGCCGCATTTTGACAGGCCGTGCCGCACCGCACCGAGCGTCGGGCGGATAAACACATACCGAAAGCGCCGTCCTTTTGTTAACACAGTATATCGATGAGAACGGAACGACATTTGAATTTACAATGGGCCCCTTTTTGATTTCGCTCTGTGTCCCTGAATCAATGGCATACAGATATAGCCGTAGACTAAAGGATGGAATCCGTAACAGGAAGTATACCTACCGAGATGTCCATAGCGATGCAACCGCGGTACTGTGCCTTTAGGCTTTGCCTTCTCCACTGTTCAATTAGTTCACCTCAGGGTTCAAGTGATAATAGAGAACAGATGGAGGTAATAGAGAGCCAAACAAAGATTTTCGATTTTTTAGGCAAGTATGAAAATATGAAAGATCTTTTTAATTTTGTCAAACGAGACTGAAACTCAAAACTAAGACCAGACTTGCACTCAGCGCACTCAAATTAACCAAAATAGGAGGTTTCATCTTAGTAGAAAGCAAAATAAAGATTTTAGATTTTTTAGGCAAACCTGAAGATGTGAAAGATCTAAAATTTTTAATTTTCGATACACAAAACTGAAAGTTAGTAGACGACAGAAAAGTTCTGCCGGTTATATAGCAACCCTCGTACAAAACTGAAACTCAATACTGAGACCTGATTTGTAATCAGCGGCTTCAAATTAACCACAATACGAGGTTTCATCGTAATAGTAAGCTCAATAAAGGTTTTAGATATTTTAGGTAAACCTGAAAATATGAAATATCTGAATTTTTTATTTTTGACAAACGAGACTGAAGCTTATAACTGAGACCGGATTTGTAATCAGCTCCCTCAAGTCAACCAAAACACGAGGTTTCAACTTAATAGAAAGCCAAATGAAGTTTTACGCTTTTTTAGGCAAACCTGAAAATATGAAAGATCTGAACTTTTTTGATTTTTGTCAAATGAGACTGAAACTCAAACCTGGAAACTAGATTTGTAATCAGCATCCTGAAATTATTCAAAACACAAGCTTCTATCGTAATAGTAAGTCAAATAAAGATTTTAGATTTTTTAGGCAAACCCGAAAATATGAAATATATGATTTTTTTTATTTTTGTTAAACTAGACCGAAACTCAAAACTAAGAACTGATTTGTAATCAGCACTCCCAAATTAACCAAAAAACGAGGTTTCATCTTAACAGCAAGTCAGATAAAGATTTTCGATTTTTTAGGCAAACATGAAAATATGAAAGATCTGAATTTTTTATTTCTGTCAAGCAAGACTAAGACTCAAACCTGAAACTAGATTTGTAATCGGCATCCTGAAATTATCCAAAGGACGATATTTCATCTTAATAGATAGCCAAATAGAGGGTTTCTATTTTTCTTGGCAAACCTGAAAGATGTGTGATATGTTTGCGTTATACCGATTAAATCATTCTTTATTTGATTAGATTAAAAAGAGATTAGTAGTAATAATAAATTGAAATGCATTTTACCACTTATTCAACCGTATGTTAACTCTCTTAACTTGTACGGTTTGCAAGTAGTAATAACCAGTGTTAAAAAGGGATTCTGGAGCGGGAGCGTCCGGTATATTATTATATGGTTGCGTATTATCAGCTTGCCAGAGCGTGTGACGTGTGACGCTTTTGGAGTTCGACGTGAACCGGCGAAGACACGACGTTGCCGCATGACGCGTTGCAGCGATGTCACAATGTCAGGTATCGGGGAATGAAAAATTCGATTGCGGATTCGGCATTCGGCTGCTGACCTGACGTCGCGAACTCTCAGCGCGCCGATCGCTCAGGAATTTCCTAATCGGTTCTTGCACCGTATCGATATGATTTCATTCTATGCACTAAAAATGCTGTCAAGTGGCTAACTCACTACGTCCCATACATTCTCAATACGAACAAAAACGTTGGAAGCAACAGATTTCCTTCGCAGTCCTGTAATCACTATCCATAATAAATTATTGTCATTACATTAGTCAAAAAGTATTTTTTTGTTCTAACTTTTATCCTCGCTCAACTTCAAATTTGTAAAAAACAAACGTAGACCAGGGACATCTAAAACACCTAAAAATAATGTTTGATAAAGTTTAATGTTCTCAACTTTTTGATGATTATTCTGCTTCTGCTAGCACAATTTTCAAAACTAGTTTCCCAACTCTGGTGTGGTGATGGTAATAATAAAGAATCAGAAATTCATGATGCTAAGATACTGATTCCTAAATCACAGTTTACAGGATGATTAAGAGCAATATGTATCAGGAAAATAAGTAAGTTCACAGGTATCGCTAAAATATTTTCTTTTGGGTGATAGACAACTCTTCATGAATACAAAAAATTATCTCATGTTTCTATTTTTTATATGCTTCCACTTGGTGGAGCTTCTATATCGTTTTAACTACTCTATTAACTGAATCGTTTAATAATTTATTTTCTCTACTAGGGAATCATTTTGATTTAACTGATTGACTATCACCCGATAGCGGGTAGTACATAAAAGAATAGCTCGCCTAAAGACGTTAGACGTCAGGAATAGACGACTAAATGACCGAACATCTGGATAAACGGTAATACAGCTAACACTATGTATACACGTTTGAGCATTACTATTAATTGACTCAATGCTACTTTTTCAATCCAATTCAAAAACCTCCAATTATTTCGTTTGTGCATCTAATAAAAAAAACCATTTGAATGGGGATACCTACCCTTAAGAAGATCACAAGTGACAGCCACCTTACCAAACTTGTTCAAAGCCTCCGCAAAAGTAGAGTATCAGGCGGAAGTTCGTTCGTCTTTGGAGTTATCCGTCCGTGAAACGTCCGGCGGTCATTTTCGAATAAAGTCGATGCGATGCGTGCCTGTCCTGTCCGGCTTTCACAGGAGATCGTTTCCTCAGGATATGCCGAGAATTGAGATGCCGCTGGAAGCCAGAAAGCGGAACTGTCCTTTAAGGTGGCTCTCTAGTCGGCTCTCGGTTCTCTTAGGACCAACAATCCACAAAGGGGCATTATTCTATTTATTTCGCAGATTACGGGCTTGCTTTTTCGGTATTTTCCATATCTACTGCCCCCCCCCCCAAAGAAGGTTATGTTCGAACACACGTTGCTCCAGAAATGAACGTCCAGTCAGTATCAAAGGATTGGACATACGCTAATATTTCTCATTGTCATTATGACATCTTCCGCGGTCTGATTTTCGCTGGCTGTGAGAATCGTATGGGGCCAATCCCAAAGATTCTCAGTAATAATGAATTTCACACTCTATATATAGTAGAAAAACAATATTATTGCAAAAAACGAAAAAAATCCTACAACACTATACTGACGATAAACCGTCAAAGATAGCTTCAATTTCAAAATGATACTTGGTATTAATTAACTTTATTCTGAGTAACAGCATTTCCTTTTACCAGACCGTGCTGTATACGAGTATATATCCGAGATTGAATGGCCTCTGTGGGATTTAACTGCTCGTAACATCACGTAAAAACTGTAAAAGTACAGCGTTTCAATGTTAAACAGCACAGCTACCAGTTACTGAACGTGAGCAGCCTATTTTATTTTCTACGTTTCTCTCTTTTCGAGAATAAAAGGGACTAAAACTAAGACGCTTGTTTATATACACGGTATCCTTAAGAGGTTTTCTCTACTTATAATACCATAATTATATTAGTATTTTCATCGCGATTTTTTTATTTTTCTATTTTAAGATTTTTAGTAGGCATATGGAACATAATGAAAATCTATAGGTCACGTATTCCGTTGTGTCTGCTTTTTTTTCTGCCAGGTAACGTTCTTCTAAAGACTGTATAATAAATTGCATAATTCGTTGTATAAGATTTAGTGCATAAAAATGTTTGTTAACAGTCAGGTTTCAGATCACAGAATTGTCAATGTCGACAACTGCATAATCATATGTATGTTGCCATGATGGACAAAACATGTCGTAAAATGTCAAAAACCAGAACAGTTGTTTTTTTAATTTGTATGTTATGGCCTTTGTAATATTTGTTATTATTCTATAAATTTGTCCTATGGGGGGAAATATCCTAAAAGAGTACCTTGTCGATAGTCTAATCTCTAAATACCTTTTTGAATATTGTCTTTTAAGGGATATCTGTGGACTTTCGTCAAAATCGGTGAAGCGTTTAATCATAAAGCAGAGGAGATGACAATGGATCAACCTCCATCCTCCCAATGAATTGACCTCATTTTCACCCCCCCCCCCCAACATCACATGTATCTGTCTGAGCACGCCGAAATGACGTCCCCACGGCCATTAGGGCAAGTGAAATACATTCTGGGGGAAAAGATCGCGTTTCGGAAATGAACCGTCTACCGAGAATTAATTAAGATGGCGAAAAGTTCATTTGGTCGTAGTGACGCTCAACAAAACGCGCTTCAACTGGAGCTCCAGATTTGCGTGGAGCGGTCTCACCTCCTTTCGAAAGGGAAGACGCGACACTCAACATCATGTAACATGGAAATGACGGGAAGGGTCTCTTTGTTTCATCGATTGCCACTTTCGCTTGTGTTTGTATAATTGGAGAATCTCTAAAATCCTCGGAATTTAACCGAAACAAATTCTACATAATCTTCCAGGATAGCCAATATTTGTAGTTATCTTCAAAAAGATAAGTGGACTTCCTAGCCACACTTCACATTTATTTGGTTTTATTTTGACATTTTAATGTTGTCAATATCAGAATAAATTAAAACAAATAAACTTTTTTGAAAAAAGTTTTTATTTAAAGGTTCTAAAAAAAAGAAAATAAAATGTTCCTTTAGAGTGTTAACTATCAACTTATAGCCTCATTATACACAATTTATATGATCATAAAAGCTTGTCGCGAGGTTTGCGTAAGTACCTATAGGAATTCAATTGAACTGAAATTTTAACACACTTAAATTTAGCAGACCAAGTTAGTCAATTGAATAGGTACTAGTTAATTTACACAAGTATATCGCCCGATAAGCTTTTATGATCGTATAAATTGTGTATAGTGAGGCTATAAGTTGATAGTTAACACTCCAAAGGAACATTTTTTCTTCTTTTTAACCTTTAAATAAAAGCTTTTTTCTAAAAAGTTTTTTGTTTTAGTTTATTTTTTACTTTTATGTTATTAACTTGCATTTATATCAACAAAATTTTTATTTATTTTCGGTATTTTCGGATATTGCAGAAGTGCATTAAAAAGAACTATTTCGCCATCTTGGATGGTCCACCAAAGATGATTTAGAATGACGTCATATTAGTTTTCGAGTCACTCTCAACAAGCCCTTTCACTGTGCAAAGACTCTCTTCTCTTAGGTCGTAAACAAGGTTCATGCAGTGAAAAAACAACTCACCGACTTTGAATAGTATATTTTCCCCAAACTCCTACAACAAAACACATCATCGTATTATATCTAAAAATACATATTATTTGCTATCATTTGAATGACAATTTCGAATGCACGGTGCACTAGCGGTTCGTTAGCTACCCCCTAACCTCATGTCGATGTCATCACCGTCGTCGATACAACCTGGAGATAACCACTGCGCAGGTTGTATAAAGGAACTCGTACAATTCGATCCAGAATCTCCTGTGACTGCTGCCAGATCCTTGCTCACACCGCAAGCCTCTAGTTGAGCGCCAAATGCAAAAACTCTCTCAGGTCGTCAGGTTCATGCAGTGATTAAATAACTTGCCGGCTTTTTTTCCCCAAAATCTCACAACAAAATGCATCATTTGACTAAAAGTGACATCAGTGGATCTATTATGTCTATTGTCAGTGATGACATTCCTCTCATTAGATTGTCATTCCCCTTAGCATCTACTGGGCGTTCTCATATCAATGTGGATGCCCATATTGTAGATATGTATTAAACAACTGTTCCACTATTGGATTTAGAACGACGTCATATAACTTATCGTGTATTGTCATCCAAACTAAACGTGTATACAAAATTTCAGCTCAATCTGTTGAAGATATCTGCTTCAAAATCGAGTTGCAAGATTCCACCCAAACAAGCGTACATACATTGCAAGTTAAATAAAAGCTTTTAAAAATCTATGTCATTCATCGTCGTGAGCCTAACAGTATGCAATAAGCCAAATATTTTTAGATATCTCTCGAACCTCGTGCTCTGAAAGTAAAATTGAATTGGGATTCCTAAAAATATGTGTTTATGAAAGGCGTTCCAATGCTTTGAACAACATTGACCTTACCCCGTACTATTCAGACCTATAATAGAATTATAATTTTCCTTTAAATGTTAGCCTGACTAACCATAGCTATACTTCTGTGGCAGAGTCCACATCTGACTGAAGGATGGCATTTTATTTTGAATATTTATTGGACTTCTTGCAAGCGCAAGCGGAGTTGTATTCTCAGACGCCGGCCGATTGTTTTCGTTGGCAGCGTGTTTGGATAGAAAACAAATGACGAGACGTACGCTACTACGCTTCAGTCGAGTACGTAATTTCTCAGGTAACTGAGAATTGCTACGACAGGCAAGCACCGACGTGTCTTTGAGTGTTTGGACGAACTACGAACTTCTGTGTCATCGACAATGCAAGACAGCAAAATGCGTTTGTCGGTAATTGTTTCCATAAAAGATGAGGGGAACGTATCTATCTTCTATAATTATAATGACGATGCGCAGCTCATAGGTTAGTAAAATGTTTGTGTTATGTAGTTTTATTTGCCAAGACCTCATACAAGGTATATCCTTCAAAGTAGCCGGGTTTGTGCACATAATACAAATTAATAAATGAAATTTAAAAAAATTAGCTGCTGTTCAAATGTTGAAGGTGAAGATAGATACAATAAAAATAAAGCAAAAAGGTTAATTTGCTGGATTGCAACACTTAGGGCCATTTGCACCTCTGACTCTTAAATCTGCAGTTTAGCTATGGTGTACCTTAGAGTTAATCTGAACCTTGGATTAAAGTGGTTTGCTGGGGTTCCTTTTAACATAGTCTTAGCTAAGCGAGCTTACAATTTGGCATCGCCGGAATTCTAGGGAATTTTAATTTGTACTTCTGAAATTTGACCTTTGTGGTTGGTCCTATGCCGCAGGTCCAGCTATGTTTTATGATCCCGTCTACCCTACAGTCTCGCAATCTACATATATGCAGTTTGCAAGACGCAAAGTCGTTGATTGCAGGGCTCCGCTGAATAACTGTATTAACTGTCTTGCCAAAAATTATTGCATTAAGTATTTGAACAAAAAATGGAGGACAAAGATAAGAAAAGGGGGCCAAATTACACAGAAAAAGAGAAAGAAACTCCAAAATGTGCATGGCAGTGAGCTTCGTCGCTCTGAATCTTTGAAAAAAATTACTTCATCCAGCATATTGAAATGATTCAGTCGTTCTTTAATTTGCCTAGGCATCCCTGAAATAATTAAATTCACTTCCACCCACTCGTCATCATCATATATTATTAAATGATTTCTGAATAAATCCATTTTTGAACTTTGCCTTGCATATATCGAAAAGAAATAAGCTGGAAGCTGTCAGCTTTTCAGGTTATATCACTAAGTATCACCTTAAGCCAAAGAAATCTTCGGCTTAGTTTGATGTCTCTCTAAATAAGGCTTAAAACAGATTTTGTGGACTGTGCAAACGAATTTGACAGTTTAAGCGCTACTTGAAGTTAAGGTTCACCTAAGTGTAACCGGTGCAAACGGGCCTTAGACCCCCATTGGGCCCTTTATACGTCATCATCAAGGGTCCCTCAAAACTTGCTGTAGAAGGCTAGCATTACTCTACAATCGATTCCCGCATTGATAAGATCCTGCACAGGGGTGTATCGCTTTCGTCGTTTTGTAGACAATGTACGTTAACATGAAAAGTAGTATTTAGTTACAGCCTCACTCTCGGTAGTTAGGAAATTCGTTAGCAGTTGAGATCGAAAATAGTATTGGAAATACAAAATAGATGTGGACTGTGCCACAGCTATGGTCAGTTTGCCAAATATTCTAAGGAAAATTATAAGTCTGTTACTATATTAACACATAATGAACGAAACAGGATAAGGTCAATGGTGTTCTTAGCACTCAAACGTATTTTATAAACTTTTAAACTTACTTTGGAATCCCAATTCAATTTCAATCTGTTATAAGCAAAGACATAATGATTAGGAACGTCTAAGATGCGTAGAAACGAAGTTTGGGGGAGCTGTAAGAAATTTGGAACTTTGGTTTTATATTAAATTAAAAGAAAAACAGGCGAGTGTAGATTATTAACAGTTACTGAGAGCTGGCAACATTTTTTTTTTCAATTCTTCACATCATTTTCTTTCAAATGACGTAAAATTGACTAAAAAACATAATATGGTTGTACGTTATATTAGCGAATTAATTATCCTAAAATTAGTTACAGGTAATTGAGGCAAATTTTCAAAAGGCAACCTACCGTTAATACATTCTATGCTTTCTTAAAATTTATTTGGTACCCCTGGTTTTTTATTCTAGGAGCCGTCCGACCTTACTGTCCCTGTCAATACTTAAGCCTTAAGGCCTATTGTATTATTGCTCCTCTCATTTACAGTATCCACTCCAGCAATCTGGATCCCTGCATAAGTTTATGCAGTTTACCTACTGGTCCTGGTGCTGAGCTGTACTCCACTGGTTCTAGCTTAGTCTTCTCAAAGAGCTGTTGTCTCTTGTGATCTAGCGCTTCGCACTCACAGAGCACATGTAGGGCTGACTCAGTTCCTCTTCCACACAATCTGCAGTTGAGATCTCCATTGTAGAGTCCCATTTTATTCAGGTGTTCCTTCAGGCCACAATGTCCTGTGAGGAGATCCGTCGTTATTCGGAGCTGATTTCTACTCAAGGAGAGCAGTCTTTCAGCTATTTTCTTGCATGGAGCTTTAATGAATGTTTTTCCACAAACATATCCTGGCAACAAGTTCCACTGCTCCTTGTGCTGATGTTTCATCCATTCTCCAACCTGATGGTGTCTGAGTGTGCTTTTGGGCACCCCCAGGGCGGGTTCTGCTCCAATATATAGAGCAGACGAGCCTAGTCTTGCTAGCTCGTCTGCCCTTTCATTGCCTCTTATACCTGAGTGTCCTGGCACCCACTCCAAAGTTACTTTGTTGTGTTCTGCCAGTCTTCCCAGTTCTTGTAAACATTCCCACACTAGAGCAGATGTAACTTTGGGTGCTTCCAGTGCCCTAAGTGTAGCTTGACTATCTGTAACTATTGCGATCCTCTTGTTTCTGTAGGATCGTTCATTATTGATCCTTGCACAGTGCAGGATAGCGTACACCTCTGACTGAAATACCGAGGCGTATTTTTCTAGCGAAATGCTCTGCCTAGTTCCTCTTCCAAAGATTCTCACTCCTGTGCCTTGCTCGGTCTTTGATCCAACTGAGTACCAGACTGTTTCCCGATGCAGGTTGTTTACTTTACAGAGTTCTCGATCTCCTAGTATAGTTTCGAATTTCTTGTTAAAGATATATTTCGGAGTTATGTGGTCCTTTCTAGCATCCATTATGGTGTGCCCCACATATTCTGCGATTTGGTTGTGTCCAAGATCCTTGTAAATTCCTCTTGGTAGGGTTTGTAGTCTAGAGTAGCCCATTCTGGTACCCTTAGTACTGCCACCAGCTTTTGGCGAATAAAATAAAATTGTTAAACTGTTATCCACATTAGTTTCCATAAAATTGAGAGGCCATGTCCGTGCGAGCGTATTTTTGTAGTCAATATGGCAGAAAACCACGCCAAACTAAATTGTGTGCTCCACAATAAATTCGGAATTTGTTTGGGCTTAACGCCGTTCAAAAGTATAGCCGGTGAAATAATTGTTTATTTATTATATTTCAACAAAAGTAATTGTCGAAATCCAACGCCATAAAATATAATTAATAGGCGGGGTAACACAAATCGAGTGTCATTTTAACTTTTTCGTCGGAGCATTATTTATTATGGAGCTGTGTGGCGTTTGGCTTTTTCATTCGCAGTCACACTTTTTATCGACTTTTTTGTTTCCCGCCGGCTTATGCAGGAATGCAGGCTGTCCGTTTGAATATGATGTCGAACGAACGGCGAAATAATCTCTTAACAGCTGAATGACTGCCGGTCTTTTCATTTTTACCCACCGTGCAAACGTTGGCGTTGGTTCATCAATACAGGGTGTTATATCCACTGAAAATACTACTAGTAATAATATACAGGGTGTTAATTAGGTATGTTAACCACGAATAGTACTCCGAAAAATAGAAAGAAAATGTCATATGAACATGGGTCCGGAAATGCTTCCTAAGGGAGCTACGATCCTTTGCATGGGGCACCCTGAAGACGGTTTTCCCTCGATATTCTCGAAACCATTCATAACAAAATTACGAAATTAGGTACGATGGGTAAACTTTAGACGCTGAATCTGATTCTGAATTCAGAATTTCATAATTTTGATCAGAGGCGTATCATACGGGAGGAGTTAAGGGTAAAAATAACCTCATTTTCTAAATGGTAACTTTTTTGACATTTTGATTTTAGAATATGGTATTTCAGATATTTCTACGTAAAAATGGTCTCTTGGTACATCTCGATAGGGCTAACCGTTTCGAGAAAAATGCAAATTATTGAATCAATGCAGGCTATTGTAAATAAATAAATGTTCATCTATAATTTAGTAAGTGTGCTGGGTGTGTGCTATTTACAATAGCCTGCATCGATTCAATAATTTGCATTTTTTTCGAAAACGGTTTGCCCTATCGAGATGTACCGGGAGACCATTTTTACGTAGAAATCTCTGAAACACCATATTCTAAAATCAAAATGTCAAAAAAGTTACCACTCAGAAAATGGGGTTATTTTTACCCTTAACTCCTCCCGTATGATACGCCTCTGATTAAAATTATGAAATTCTGAATTCAGAATCAGATTTAGCGTCAAAAGTTTACCCATCGTACCTAATTTCGTAATTTTGTTATGAATGGTTTCGAGAATATCGAGGGAAAACCGTCTTCAGGGTGCCCCATGCAAAGGAGCGTAGCTCCCTTAAGAAGCATTTCCGGACCCATGTTCATATGACATTTTCTTTCTATTTTTCGGAGTACTATGCGTGGTTAAAGTTATGTAATATGTTGCAGTGAACGAAAGTTCATGATACAGTTTGCTGTGTGATACTGACCAATTTACATTGTTCAAGAAATTGAACGATATCTTTTACAGAAGTCGTTCCATCTATCGTTATCAGTCGGTAAAATACAAAAAAAAAACTGAAACCGGTTGTTCATACAATGTATAAAATCAAGCAGTTTACAGCACACATGTATATGGAAAGTCGTAATATTGGAGTGAATGTCGAGCATATAAGCTGAAAATTGGAATCTGTACAGACTTTGTACTAAAAAGTACGTGTTCAGAATAAATGGAAAGCCGAGATTGTATACGTACTAGAAACTATAAAACCGTGATCGTAATAAAAAGAGCTTATTTAATGCATCCCTATAGTACACACTGGAATTTAAGGAGTTTCCTGAAAAGGGAAGTTAAAAAAATCCCGTAAACAGTTATAGTAGATGCTTAGATGTATGTAGCTGTTTACACAAATTCTTTGGTTTAGGGATTATGACTGAAATCCAATAGAATACATCATCATCATAGTCACAATATCTTAACAGACATGTTTTGAACTCGTAAAATGCATTTACACATTTTACGAGTTTCTTTTGGGATATCTTTAAGATCTTTAAGGCAGTAGTTTCCTATTTGCTTTCTGCATCCTCATGCTGTTGACCAGATATTATCTACTGGTTCATCCGCCTTTAGGGGCAATTTCTCACCCCAAGGACAAGAAGGTGTCCTGACTCTTCTCAACTCGTCCACCCGAAGCTGTTGGTTGAGAAGAGGTTACTGCTTATACCGACAGTAGTTCGGTGTTCCTTTTACTCGCCTTTTACGACACGCAGTATATACGATGGGAGATATTTTAACCCGCCCCCACACGGGGGAATACATGAATAATAATTATTATAAACATCGATATACTCGTATACATAGATTATGATGTAGCAGCAAAAAGTATAAATTACATAGTACTTCGTAATTTGGGTTCCAAACTGCCGAAGAAAGAATTTTTTGTATAGTTTTTGAATAATTTGTTTACAATTGGTTATTTTTGTGAATTATGTATACATTCGTTTTTTACGTAGTAGTTACGATCAAAAAGTAATAGAAAGTTCAAGAAGTAACAACTATGTTTAATTGCTTCTAAAACGTCTAATGCCCTAATAACAGATACTTGAAAAATAAGGTAATATGAATCACCAAGTCTGCAACATAACTACAGAGTTTTTGTACATAGGTATTCAACATTGCCCTTTTTATACGTCCACCTAAGAAATCTGGTTAAAGACGTTAAAAAATTGATACTGTTGGAGATAAAGAGATAAAACAAACAAACAAACATTGTACCTATAAATGTTGCACACTTGAGAATTACTGTCAAGTGATAAGGTACAGTATTAGAAAGTTTAATAATGATATCAAAATAGTCTCTGCTCTGTGGGTTAACGCGGATGTCATAAAGTGGTCAAGAAACGTATTATTTCAAATTCGAAGACGTATATCAAAAAAAAAATCCATGTCACATTTACAAATTCAAATAACCGCAAAAGTGGAGTTAATCTCACAGTAAAAGCCTCATCTAATCGTTTTCTTTCTATTGCCCTTCAAAGCTAAAACAAATATCTAAAAGAAAGGCTAATAATAATTGTAAATAGTGTTCTGGTCGCATTTCAGTGAAAACATCTCGGTAGCCGGAGCACGTCTAGCTTGTTTTTCGGGTTGTGCCGCGGCGGCAGGGTAGGTGAAAGGGCAGGATGTAGGGCCACCCATCATCGCGACCTTCGCCGTCGTTTCCCGGCATTCGCCGTGTCCGCACGCGCTACCAGCCCCTGGCCCCCTAGGGGACGCAGGCAGACAAGCCGTGCGTGGAAAATGTATGGCACACGGTAATCCCATATCTCTCGTCCCTCCTTAAACCCCTTACCTAATCTTGCTTGTATACTCGTGAACGCCAGCTAACTGGACCCTGAGTGGATGTAATGTTGCAATCCTTTACAGCGTTTTTTGAATGCTAATTACAAGTACCTACTACGTGATTACTCTGCCACAAATTTTGGAGCATTTTTCTTCGCTATAAAACAGATAGCAATTATTAAGGGAACAAAGGATCACATTGATGCTTTTCTCTGTAATAATGAAAGAATTATCTACATAGCTCCTTAAACCCCCAATATTTCGATAGCCACATGGCGCTGGTTCAGTCTCCTGTGCTCTCCATATTTTTGTATGCCTTAGAAACTGATGTAACTACTAAAAAGGCAGGTCGAGCTCGTCCAGAACATTCTGGTCTGTAGCTAAGGCTGTTAGTGAGAACATTTCCTATTCGTCGATACCACCCTTGACCAGAGAGGACAAGTCCATTGCTTCTACCCCTAAAGAAAGGGCAGACATCTTAGGGAGGCTTTTCGGAGCCAATTCTACTGTAGACTTCCAAAAAAGTACGTCGACCACCACCATAAACGTGAACTCGAGAACCGCAGAGGTAAAATTTCAGCATCCTCCAAAAACTAAACACGAAGGAAGCTACTGGTCCTGACCAAATTCCAGCCAACTGTAGTTGAAGATCCGCATAGCAGTACAGCAGAAATTAGTCGTGATTTGGGCATTGGTCAAACAACTGTGAAAAGGATCTTTTAACAAAGGGCAAATATCATCCTTATAAAGTAGAGCTATATCAAGCACTTGAAGGACAAAGCTTTGAAAACAGATTAAATTTCTGTAATTGGGGTCGTATTATTTTTTAATACTGTGTTGTCTGTGCTGTTTACGGATGAAGCTGTATTTCATAATATCGGCTACGTAAATTGGCATAATTTACATTGCTACACCGACGTTAATCCAAATTTAGTGAGGTTTGCTGATGAGCAGCATAGGAGTCTAACGTTTGGGGTGGTATTATTGGAAACCACATAATAGGGCCCCAATTTTTTGATGAACACCTTACTAGGAATGCCTTGTAAAATTTTCTAAACGATAATTTTGAAAAACCTGCTGGAAAACGAAGAAAAATGTGGTTCCAGTTACATGGAGGCTTGATATTTCAGTATTAGAGTCCGAAAAAATAATTTTGTTTAAGTTAGCAATTATTTCGTCTGTGAGCCACGCCATATACAATTTTTCCAATTCCGACGGAATAATTACATAATCGTAATCGAAAACAATCAAAGATAGAACCACATATGCCTCAATAACTGATGTGACACTTATCATACCATCCCCATTTGAAAAAAAAAGTTCTTCACGTTTTAAATGTTTCAAATTTAAAAATTGCTAGTCTATTGATTTAATGTGCCTTTGAAACAACCATCGTTTTAAAACACAAGTACGTTTGTTGCTCTTTTAAAAACCGGAAACCACATTTTTCTGTCGTGGTTATTTTCGGAGATATTAGCATTTCTTGTGTAAAGTGCTACAATAAACGTAAAATTTTCTAAATATTGTTGAGTAACTCCGAAAATAGGCCGAAAATAAACTATGGTGGATAAATTGGAAAAATCAATGATGAATTCTGAAATACAATAATATACAGGGGGTTTTAGCCGGGAGGCTTCGTAATAAGGCACCTCAAAACATTCCCATTTTTTTGCGTTTGTAACATGATTTGCGTTACCAAAATATTTTAGGGGTATTCATTTTTGACTCTTTTTTCATTTTTGAGGTTTTTGGTGACAAAAAAAAAAGACGGCTATATCCGTCGTGTCATATCACAGCAGACTTTATGTTCTAGAATGGCAACCACGGCTATAGCCGTCTGATCAGTGTAATCGTGAAACACACATTGTGGGAAGAAAAGGACAATTTTCGAGACAAAAGCTAAAACAAAAACAATATTTTATTGTATCAAATTTATAAACAAAAACGCATCTTTCAGAATGTAGACGGTATAAAAACGAAAAATCAAATTTATTAGCAAACAGAGGTATCCCCGAACAAAACAGAATTCAGGCACAAATTTATGTTTGACGCCACTCTTCAAAGCAGTCTGGTGGACGACGAATATCTGTTTAGGATGAAAATATCTGGTTACCTACCTCCCATCAGTACTGAAAACTTGAAAATCAAACAAAAACACACTTGCAATATGGCAACTATACACGTGGTCAATGCATCACATTGGAGGTTATGGACGGTTATAGCCGTCGTGCCGTTTTACCCATGCACCTTTAAACATGAATAGTTGGGATAGTGTATAGTGGGTTAGAATTTGGCAATTTCAGAAATGACGAGCTTCACGTTACGGCACTAACATTGCTTAACAAGGCAACTATACCTACATGCTGATGGTCGTCGCCGTTCTGCCGGCCGTTCTGCTTTTTGACTGATATAGCCGTCGTGGCGTATTACGATCACTCCCCGCAGACGGCTATAGCCGTTGTGTCCAACAACGTGTTAAAATAAGGATGTTGATGCGTACTTCCGTTATATCCGGATATTCACCATCTTTGAACTTATTTTCTACAGTTAGGCCACATGAAAAGAAACGTTTTTTATTCTTAACATTTTCTTTTAGTTTAAACGGTGATGCTGCTAGTGAGCACCATGCGCTTATTGAACCACCCTGTATAGGAAAATGTAAATGACAAATATATTTAAATAATGTACAGTTCTGATCCATTTCAAAACAATTCTTTTAACAATTATCCGACCCGTAGCTCTATGTCTGCCTCGATTTACCTTATATAGAGAAAAGTTATCTTCTAGAACAAATCCGTTCGACATTTTACTGTGAAAAGTATCCGTAAAGTCGTAGATTCAAATTGCGCAGCAAACTTCGAAACATCGTTATAAATTCAGCAAACTACAAAACTTCGGTAGTTAGAGGAAATTAAAAGAGATCACGATCCCCTCTTGTAAGACCGCCGTGTAAAACCACCAACAGATTCGCGCCGGCACCGCCGGAAAAGGCAAAAAACGAAACGCCCGCCGTCAACTAGAAAAGATCCGCCGCGTTAAACCGACGGCGTAAAATATAAAATAGTTTTCGAAAGTTATGGATCACTGGCGAGGCGATAAAGTAATTTGAGCACGTATTACGCCAGATACCTTTCAAAGTTCTATCAGCCGGTGCATTTTAAAACGTTAAATTGTAGCTGGATTACGAGAATTCTCCAGGAAGTATTTTATCCTGTGGTAGTTCTGAAATCGTTTAGAAGCGCAATATTTTATTGGCTGGAATTTAATTTTGGGGATCCCTTTAAGCAAAAAGATACCTTTGTCTGCCCGGGAAAGGGCTAGATCTTTTTCATACATACAGACAAAGAAAATTTGTTAGCCTGAAGAACTTAAGAGCCAGTGGCTTTTTTGATACAACATATCGTCGTCAGTATTGCTGAAACGGCATCCCAGAAGCTTGGAGTTTTGTTCCGCTGTAGGAAGTTGTATCCACCAGAGCAACTGCTGCTGCTGTACAAGGCACAGATCCGACCATCGCTGGAGTATTGCTCCCATGTGTGGGGATGCGCTCCGAAGCACTATCTAAAGCTTCTGGACACTATCCAGAAAAGAGCGATTAGACTAATCGATACGCCAAACCTCACAAAGGACCTCCACAGCCTGGAACACCAAAGGAGGGTGGCTGACTTATCCCTGTTTTACAGATTCTATCATGAAAGATGTTCGATTGAGCTCTCTCAGATAATAACACCACAGGCCGTCCGAAACAGGAAAACTAGAGAAGCTCTGCGAGCTCATCCTTACCAGGTCGAGGTCCTTACTCCCCGAACTAGTCTCCTCCAGCATTCCTTCTTTTGGAGAACTTCGACGCTGTGGAATCAGCTGCCGAGGAATTTGTTTCGCGACGGCTACAACCTGCAGCGTTTCAAATATAACGTGAACCGATACTTATACTCTCGCAGCGCTTCTACAGCGCCATAGGCTTTAAGCCTTTGCGGCAGGCCTACCATAAAAAAAAACTTGACAATTCTATAAATTGTGACTTGTAAACTAATTACTTTCTTAACCTGAGATTTGTTTGACCTCATATTACTAATACTCACGTTATGCGACACCAAGCATTGTGGCTGAGGTATTTGGTGAAAAAGAAAATAATAATTTCGGATGAGTAGACACCCATTGAGGCTAGATTTTAGAAATATTTTCATGTTATAAAGAGTGTCCCCAAACACGAAACGTATTAAAGTTATATTTTTTCAAATAGAACACCCTCTATATTATTTCATATTTAAATTACCGGGTCAATTCTAGTGTGACTTTATGTATAACACATGGGACTTAAAGAGAACAGTTTAGGTATAAATCATCATTTTCGGTATAAGTAACTAAATATAAAAAAAAACTGATTGAGTTTCGCAGGGGGTATAAAATTTAGAAGGCTGTGACCTTGTCGTATTACTAATCATAAAATGCGTCAGCTTAGATTAGACGTGCTAAATTAGAATTATACTTGTATTTGGAGAAATCGGTCGATTAATTAAAGAAACTTCAACCAGAGATAATTTAATTTCTTCAAATAGGAATCCCTAATTTTTTATACGATTAAATATAGAATTAGATAACCCTTAAATTTATATTGGATTATGAATATCAATCTCTAGTAGTTTTCTTCAAGTACAAACGTAATTCAAATTTGATTGTCTAACCTAAGTGAAGCATGTCATGTAATCTCTGTAATATTCACTTTTCTTTTGACATCTACTTGTACAGAAAATGGTGATTTACACCTAAGCAATTTACTTCACACTAGAATTCACCAGGAAATCTCAATCTGAAATATGACTTTGATACGTTTCGTATTTTGGGAAAATAACTTGAAAATATTTTCAAAATGTAGCCTTAATGGATCCCTATCCGTCCGAAATTATTATTTACTTTTTCATAAGATACTTTAATATAATAATATAATCTAATGCTCCGTGTCGAATAACGTTAGTAACTCGGTATAAAACAACGTAGGTGACAAAATTTTCAATGCTGGTTCTTGATTATATTGGATTCTGATCGTACATCAAGGCATGTGAGTCATAGTAGCGTTTGAGTTTCTTACAAATAATATCTGCAGTAACGTAGCGACAACATTGTAATGTACGGCTCAGGTTGGGTTAGATTGAAAGTGAGTGGAGCAACTATCTCTCCTTCCACTGCGACTCAGTTGAGGTTTTGAATTAAGAAAAAAGTACCTATTTTTTTTTTGTGATAAATGGAAAAATCATATATAAGTTTTATAACAGAACCGTTTTTGTTTTCTTTTTTTTTTTCGCAGTAATTCAATGGAAACCCAGGCCTTCCAACTTGTTTTTTACTTCTTTTATCAAAAATTTTATTGATGTGCTTTTTGCACTTGTTACGCACATTTATTCTACGATCAACATAAATATGAGTTTGAATCAAATTTTGTTAGACATATTACTTGCGCACTTCACAGTGCAAAAACTAAGTCCCTGGAGGTGGTGGACAATTAAAAAAATCAGTGGAAATGAGGTTTGTCCGTCAGCATCAACCACCATTAATTTTTTATTAAATGTAATAGTTGGTTAATAAAACAAAATCCCTTCATCCATTCAATTCATTCATATTTAAGTTTTTTAATGTAAAAAAAGTAGCTCGAACTCGTAATCACATTCGTAACAAGTGCAAAAAGCACATCAATAAATTCTTTGATAAAAAAAAATAAAAAAAAGTTGGAAGGCCTGGGTTTCGATCCAGAGACCCTCAGATCCACTAGCGGACTCTCTAACTACTGGGCGATCCTTTGATTGAGGAGATATTTTCAACGAAACATATTTGATTGGGTACTTACTTACTGGAATCTGTATTCTGACTTCAACTTCAAACATTCAAGAACATATTTATTTTGATAGTAGACTTCGTCTCGAGCTGGAAACTTCATTCATCGACTGTGTTGCACCAAATATACACTAGTTACCAGCTTAGCAGTACATATTTTCGCGATTGGCTGGGAATCTAGAATCTAGTATCGGAGTAGGACGTCGTTGGTCAAAGGAGCATCCTTACCGCCATGGTGACGTCACATGGGTTCGGAAGCCGTCGGCGTGTTTTCGGTACTCGATTCGAAAACCCATTTTTATTTTGATATAACTTTTGAATTATTGCGAAAAAAAGGAAACAAAAACAGTTTTGCTATAAAACTTATGTATGATCTTTCCACGTATGAAAAAAAAATGTTATTCAAAATCTCAATTGTGTTTATTGTGGCTCAAACCTGTTCAGAGTTCACCGTACAGTCCGTACCTCTTAGCGAAGGCGACTATCGTGAAGGGAGAAACTTCCTAGAAGTCATAAGGTTCCAGTTGGGCAAATCCAAATGTCTGGAACCTAGCCCTCTCCAGTATTGAACAGGAGCACAGAATATGCTGCGCTGTTTCGTCTTCCCACGTAGCAGAAGCGATAGTCTGATGTTTGTTCAAGACCCAACTTCCGCATGTGGTTCCTCAGATGACCATGTCCCGTCAGTAGATCAACCCGAATGGGGAGATCGTTCCTGTTCCATTCCATGATCCTGGGAAGGACCTGACTAGAGGGGTATCTTATGAACGCCTTCGAGTGCACTAACCCTGGTTTATTTCGCCAGTGCAGGAGTGCTGCTTTCCTCTCTGCCCAGTCTGAGATGGTCTTTTTAGCGCTGCTTTTTGCAATGCCCGCAAATGGTTCTGGTCCTGTCAACACAGATTCAGTTCCTCTTCTGTACGGCTTAGTTAGTGTACCAACCTGCAGGCAGAATAAAGTGGGAGCTCATAATAATTAGGATGATTTGCTGAGGCGGTGGCTGTAGCTCGCTTGCATCCAGATCAAACGAGTACGTTACAGTTTTTCCCGCACCTATACATCTCTTTCACAAAGCTGGCAAAGTGCGGGCCCAGAAAAGAGGAGAAAAAAACAAACGCCGCGCGGTTCTTCTACCTTCAATGGCGTCCGTCCGTTCGTCCGTATGTACATTTCGACATTAAAGGGATATTATACCTTTTGTTAGGGGGCGATTTGCACCGACGACGACGTGTTACACGGCATTGTTTCGGAATTCTTTGTCTGCGCCGCGCCGGTTATACTTTGCGGGCGGGGATTATCTGCTAAATTAGCTTGGTTACGTATAGAAGTTTATTGAAGTTGTGATCAAAGAAGCAGAGACACTTTATGCTGCACTGCGCGTTGCGTTACAGCCCAGGCACGAACTCATTTCTTTGTATTAAAGTACTAGGAATACAGTAATACAGCTTTATTCGTTTCATTTTTATATTTCCCGACAAAGCAGGGGTAAGTCGTTAGAAGGCCCGTTTTCGCAAATTTCATTTCCAAACTAAAACCACCTCCTGTCTCATTTTCTGAGCAAAATGCCATGTTATGTTATTATTTTTCCGAATAATCCCCACTACCCCCACCAATAAATCGTAGATTTGCACCAGAAGTAGACTAAACGATATAAAAGAAACACCTCTATATGACAGTAAAGTTTGAAACTATTTGGATAATTTTTGTGACTTTTACTGATTTACTGCCATTTTACAGTTCGAAAATTTGTCACTCTTTATGAGCTTTTATTCCGCCATTTTTCGAACCAGGGAGATTCAATTTGACACCGAACTGGAACACCTAAGAGACGCTCTTAAGGCAAACGGTTATACATAAAAGGAATAAGAACAATGAGAAGAAATAGAGCAAAACAATAACCCGAATCGATAGCAGAAGCTTTCCTACCTATTTGCCTGGAATAACAGTCAAAATTAGAAAAATATTATGAAAGGAAAACGTCAAGACCATCTACAAGCCCACAAGAAACATACAGGAGTATTTGAGAACGGGTGAAGGATAAAAGAGACCCACTCAAAACACCGCGGGTTTATCGCATACCATGCACATGTGGGAGTGTATACATAGGAACAACGAAGCGATTGATAAACACAAGGATTGCAGAACATATAAGGCTATAGCTGTCGTCTAGAGTATAACGGACAAATCAGATGTAGCCAAAGGAAGGAGGCCATACAGGATTAAGTTTAAAGAAACCCAGGTTCTTGCCGCAACGTCTTCATAATTATTATGCCAGACTCCACAGAAAAGTCATCGAAATACAAAAACACCATAATAATTTTACTAAAAAAAGAGAAATACAGAAAATCAACCGGACATGGGTACCCATCCTAAAGGACTTGAAGACACTGCCATATCGCAAGGGGACGGGGTTACCAACGCTACCTGGTTGGGCCAGTTCTCCGTTAACAGGTATAAATACAGGTGCAGATCTACCAGTATTTCGGATGTCGTCGAAGTGAAATAGCTTCTGAACATGCCATCCACTCGTGGTGGCGAAACGTCAAGCCTTAACTCTATATAAACGACGCCGGCTCAAAAACCCAAGAACGACAAATTCGTTGGACGATGTCCGCGAACGCCTTACACAGTACATTCCAAAGTAAGGTTATCTATCATACAACATACCCCAAGATAACCCACACTTTATCCGTTAACTTAACTTCTGGTTAACCGGAGTTTTAACGATTATGAAATGGAATGTTTTTGCTAACTGGTAGTCTTTTTTAAACCAAGTTAACGATTCTGAAGCTAGGACTTAGTTTTGTACTGAATATTTCTTCGTAGCATCCGTTACTTTGACTAATCTCATGCAAATTGTCAGATAGTCAGACTGCGTTTATCGCCCCCTGGTGTAGTAGATTGAGAGTATTGAATAGGACGTCGTGGCCTGCACCCACGATGTAAAATATGATGTAATTTTCTCGGTGACGGCGTTCACTTGTTTATCAGCCTGCTGCCTATCTATAATATAGGTATATATACGGGGATAGAGCAGCTTATCAAGCGACTGCCTGCGATGCAAAGTGACAGCTTCCAATGCCTTCTATATAAACCGTGTTAGACAACGTATCGGAAAATTGCATGGGATGATATATACTGGTACCTTCAAGTAATCCTAAGATTACTCATCTTTTACTGTACAAAGATTTTTTGTTTGCTTCTCACAAAATAACCAGACTAGTGGTATAATCATAAGATCAAACAAACTTACCTAAGTGATGTTCGATCTGGATTATATTACGGCCTCGCTGGAGCAAATAAAGAAGTCTGTAGTACCCCCGCTTCCACGCCACTGGACCACAATTTTTGAAGAATTTGGTAGTACTCTGCCTGCCGGCGGTGCCTGGTTCCTTATCGCTCAGAACTGCCAGTCGTTTTTAAAGTTGTTGTTGCAAGAAGGGGTTATAAGTTTGTGTATCTTCCAATTTATAGGGAAGGGAGGGACTTTATTTGCTCCAGCGAGGCCGTAATATAATCCAGATCGAACATCACTTAGGTAAGTTTGTTTGATCTTATGATTATATTACGGCCTCGCTTCCGCAAATAAAGAAGTCTGTAGATGTTTAAAGTAATTTGCAACAACAAATGAGGTCAAAATATTATATTTATGCATGACCTAGTAACAACAATTTAGTATCTTATCAAAAATAAGCCTGCTTCCCAGAATTCCCAGAACACCCAGAAATAAATACATAACATTACAACTAAGTAGAAAACACAACCTTTGCAAACTGCTCATTGTCAACTAAAGGCCGGTTATAGAAGTTTGCGAACGTTCTGGAATTGTGAGACCAACCCGCCGCTAAACGGATGGTTTCAAAACTAACACCTGCTCTTGCTGCAGAGGAGGTGGACGCATGCCTTGTACTTTGCGGCTTGAATATTGACATGTCCAGCCCACTTCTTTCTAACATGTCTTTGATCCATCTGCTAATTGTAGGAGTAGATGCTTTTCGATGCGGTTTTTTGAAAGTAATAAAAAGCCAATCACACGAGTTTCTCAAACCTTTGGTGACGTTCAAGTATCTAATGAGAGTGCTTGCTACACATATCTGAGGTTCGTCATTAAAGAATGGCAAATTTAATATGGGCTGTGAACTGTTGATTGAAGATGTTTTTATGCGGTCTGAAATCTTGATTAAGACTTTTTGGGGTTGAATTGAAATGTTACTAACTTTAATCAATGCTAATGTTTGTAACCTTTGACCGGTAGCTAAGGCCAACAAAACTGCAAGTTTCTTACTCAAAGTTTCGAGGGACAGGGTTTCCGTATTAAGCGTCTTCACAAGAGATAACACTATCTGTGGATCCCAAATATTTTCATATCTCGCCTTTGGTGGTCTTTTACCAAAGACACCTCTGAAAAAGCGCTTCATTCGAAAATCCTGTCCTAAGTCTGGCCCTGCGATCTGAGATATAGCCGATCTATAAGAATTGAGAGTACCATAGGTAGCTCCTCTATTGAAGTGAAATGTTAAAAATTCCAGAACGTTCTCAACAGTTACTTGGTATGGGTTAATGTCTTTGCCTACGCAAAATGTCCACCATAGGCGAAGGCCCCCATTATATTGTTTCAAGGTCACATCGGTGATCGAAGCCAAACATATGTCCAATGCCTCTAAGGGCACTCTCCCTTGTAATAGCGCCTCCCTGACAACTTCCCTGCTACCAGGGTAAGATTTCTCCACAATGGGTGGGGGACTCCGCTAAATGAAAGTAAATGCACGTTAGGAGTAAAAATTAAGGGATCTCCTATCAATAAGGTCTTGAATATAGGATACCAAGGCTGTGAACACCACTGAGGTACAACAATGATGCCTTCAGCCTTGTCCTTGATTATTTTTTGTAATACTTTTAATATTAGTGAAAAGGGCGGGAATGCATAAAAGGCCATTCCCTGCCAATGTAAGGTGAAGGCATCGACGTTGTAAGCCTCTGGATCTCTAAGCCAAGATATAAAAATTTCACATTTTTTGTTGATACGACTTGCAAATAAGTCAATTTTTGGGACGCCAAACTTATCAACAATTTTTGAAAAGGCGAACTCTGAGAGGGACCATTCAGTTTCCATATGGACCTGACGAGAAGCCCTATCAGCGTCTACATTTGTTGTCGAGTTAATATATGATGCAAAAATGATTATTTGTTTCTCCTCGCAGTAGTTCCAGATTTTTCGCGCTAATCTGTTCAGATTTGTGAACTTAACACTGCCAAATCTGTTAATAGTGGATACTGCAGTGGTGTTATCGATTCTACATAAAACATGGCAATTAGAGAGATTTTTGCTAAAACATTTTAAGGCAAAAAGAGCCGCTAATAGTTCTAGTTCATTAATATGCTTATGTTTTTCTCTAGTTGACCAGAACCCAAAAATAGTCTCGCTGTCACAATGTGCTCCCCAACCCGATTTTGAAGCATCAGAAAATATTTCAATAGCAAATTTTTCATGGTGAATATAATTATATGATAGGTCTATGTGGGCAAGCCACCATGAAAAATCAGGCGACAAATGTGGAGCAATATTCATCTTGGCATCATAGTTACCATTAACTCGATTAAGTGCTTTGAGTTTTTCACGTTCAAATAATTTAATGTACAAAAACCCATATCGAATGGCTGGGGCTGCTGAGACCAAATTGCCAATAAATTTTGAAAACTCTCTTATCACACATGCTTTTTTTGTGGAAAATTGTTGTATCAGTTTTTTCAACTTAGCCCGCTTTTTTTGAGGTAATGATATAGTCATATTACTTGAATTATATTGAAACCCAAGAAATTTGCAAATTCGATCTGGATTAAGAGCACTCTTTTTATAGTTTATAAGAAACCCTAGGTGTTCTAATAGCCTGATAGTTTCCCGTGTATTGAGTGCACATTCTTTGCGTGTTTTTCCAAGAAGTAAAAAATCATCCAAATAATTAACAGAGAGAAACCCATTTTTTCTCAGATGATATATAACTGGTCTTAAAATTTTTGTGAATATCTGTGGAGCGCAGGACAACCCAAATGGTAAGCAGTTATATTCATAAATTGAGCCCTTAAAACGAAATCTCAGGTACTTTTTATGTCTATTATGTATTGGCACTAAATAATAGGCGTCTTGCAAATCAATGTTCTGCATATAACAGTTGGGTGTAATGACCTGAGAAACGGTCTTGTGAGTTTCTAATTTAAAATGAGAAGTCCTTACAAACTCATTGAAGGACTTCAGATTAATAACTAATCTGTGAGATCCATCTGGTTTTGGTATAATGAAAACATTTGATATAAACTGATCTTTATGGGGTTTTACCAGCGATAACACTCCCTCCTGTAGCAATTTTTTAATCATGTTATCAATAACGCCACATTCTTTTTGTGACCTTTCTGGCTCTACAGGAGGTATTATTTGTACGGGTTTTTCAATAAGAGGAATTTTAAGACCATTTATGTAAGATATCACCTTGCTATGGAAACCAAGGTCCTTCCACCTTTGGGAAAACAAACTTAGCCTGCCGCACGGCTTACTAACCCCTAATATAGGCGTCGTCTCTCGACGCTGCTGCTGTGACGATGAGTTGAATATGCACGCTGATTCTTGGTCCTTTTGTGAGTGTTGTTTGGTTGTGCGTTGTTCGGTAGTGGAGTGCGTCTCTGGAACCTGCGACCCATCTGCTGCACCCCTTTTGCAAATGGGTGACGAAAGTTTCCCTGTTTTGAAGTAGAGGCTAAGGTGGAACTCGGCTGCCTACTTTTCTTGACCTTCAGTTGCTCACCCGACTTCTCAAGTTTTTTAGCAGCCTCTATTGTGTTTTCTAACCCTGTACCGAATAACCACTCCGAGATAGTAGTATTCTGTAGGGTTTCCTTGAGATCCTTATTCAAATTTAATAGCAGAAGTTCTCTTCGTGAAACTGATTCATGATGAAAAACGTCACAAAGCAGGCGTAAGGCGTCATTGGAAGTCTCTATGTATCTAAGGTTATCCTCCCCACCCTTTTTAGCCAAGTCGGATGTAAATTGGACTAAGGCGGAAATGACCGCTGCAATCTGTTCCTGTAGTGTGGATAAGCGATTATCTCGTTTTAGAGTGTTTTCTTGAATGGCAACTTTCACCTCAGGGTTCAGTTTGGGAGGTACAATCGCCTTCATATTCTCTGGAGGAAGGTATTTTTTAATGAGATCCACCCTTGCCTCCTCCTTCAGCCCACTTAGCAAAACCTTCTCATAGCGTGGAACCAACTCCTCCAGAATTGGTTCAGAAAAACACTTTTCTGGAAGCTCTGCGTCGCCAAGTATTGAATTAATATTCACTGTTTTGGGTACCAAGTTATCTGTAACAACCAAGAATTTACTTTTACCATTTTACCACTCTAGGTTTGCTACAAAGATTTTGCAATAAGCAGCTGATGTCGTACCTGCGTCACTCTAGACTCAGGTCAACTACAATAAAACATTTTTACCACTCTAGGCAAAAGTTTAGTAAAACATGGTCACTCTAGACACATGAGTATATCGATGGTGCTGTAAGACCATTGTGAGACACTCGGCATAAGACATTTTACCACTCTAGGTAAAAAGTTTAGTAAAACATTGTCACTCTAGACACATGATTATGTCGATGGTGCTCTGAGCCACTCTAGGCTCTAGGCACATCACACGATAAATTAATTCCTCTGATGAAAATGATGTTGTACCTACCAGTGCCGCCAGTATTTGAGTGAGCATCTGTAGGTGCCCTCGACTCATCTTCATATGACGAGAAATCATCGGAATCCACAATGTCACTATGGGATGCATTATCACTTGCTGAATAATCTGATGAATGGACCGGTGAACGACGACGTCTCTTTTGTCTTTGTTCTATCACATTTAACCGCTGCATCACTGATTCTAACATTATCTTGATTTCCGCACCATCCACTTTCTCCGAACTTCTCGATCTTTTCTTGCCTCGAACCTTTTCCCCGGACATTTTTCACGAGGTTGAGCAATATGTAAACAACGCGAAACGTGTGGCATATATGGCACAAAAACGAAGACTGGCAGTTCTGAGCGATAAGGAACCAGGCACCGCCGGCAGGCAGAGTACTACCAAATTCTTCAAAAATTGTGGTCCAGTGGCGTGGAAGCGGGGGTACTACAGACTTCTTTATTTGCGGAAGCGAGGCCGTAATATAATAGCCATTCTAGTGTTTTACAGCGTTATATATAGGGTGTCTAGATATTCGACCGACAACGCTTGAAAGGTTATAGAAGTCACATTTTTATGCAGATTGAGATAGGAACATCAAGCCCTAAAATGCTCAATTTTCAAGATACAGGGTGTCGAAGTTTTACTTTTTTTTTCGCAACGATCTAAAATTAAATATCGGGCGGTTTTTAAGGCGAGAAATCCAAATGTTCCTATCTCAATATCATCTTCAAACCCAGCGTCCATTTAAATGGACATTATGGTTTTCGATTTTAAGTTTCTTATGTCGTTTTTGGAGTAAAACTATGTTATCAATTTAAATGGAACTATAATTAACACTGGTAGGTATTAAATGTATAGTTCCATTTACTCAAAAAAAGACATATAAGAAACTTAAAATCAAAAACTATAATGTCCATTCAAATATACGCTGTATTTGGAGAGCATATTCATAAAAATGTGAGGTCTATCACCTGTCAAGCGTTGACGGTCGAATATCTGGACACTCTGTATGTAGATGATTTTTCATGTGATGTTGTGTTGTGACTAAGTGTACTCAAGGAAGTAGTTATGTCTTCAATTTCTAGAAATCATTTCTCCAGGTTATATCAGCCTCTTTACAAGATACGCATGTTCAATGGTTCTAATAATTCAGGATTATATTTACGCAAATCAAAAACGAGCCTACAACAACAACTGTCTTGAAAATTTTAAATTCTGTATTCTTCATGAAGCAGTCTAAGTAGAGACAATAAACCTAAGTTTCCAACCCATTTCTTATGGGTCTTGCAATTCAAAACAGGATGTCTAAAATCAACAGTACTCGTACGATTGACATTCATAAGGCTGTATAATTGATAACATTCGTACCGATATTAACATATTCTCAACAAAGACACTCTTACAGCTCTAGAAACTACATTTCCTTATTCCTCAAGTTAGGAGGATCATATTCTGTTGGAAATAAACTAAAATATGTCGGAACTCTCTCGAGCGCATAAAATATGTGCAGAAGACTTTGTAATGGAAATAAGACGACCGGCAAATGGATCATGACCATTATAATTTCAAATTTGTATCGCAGTCTATATAGACAGGCATTTTCAAATATCATCCCTTAATCGTCCTTTGGAAAATATATGGAATATGCACTTTTTTTCTCTTTTGTCTGAACACTGATGGTTTGTGCCCAGTCATCTATTGGATGTTTGAGTCTTTTCTGCGGTATAAAAGTCGCACTATTTTTTTTTGCTATTATAATAACTCTGGTCAGATACCAACAGGCCAGATCATTTTGCCCTATCCTTGCATAAGGAACGGAAATTTTAAACTGTATCTAATATAGGACAGTGGAATATAAATCATAGCTATGGAACAGTAGTTAGTATTTCATTTTATGTTTTCCTGTACTTTTTCTTCTTTCTTTGTATGTTTTTTTTATTATTAATTTTGTTTTTGTTTAGCTATTATTACTTTTTACTTCCCACACCGATAGGTGAGGGGAGTATTGTGATCGCGAAAATTTTCGATTTTGAGATAATACGTTTTTTGGGCGTTTTATGATGTGTACATAACGAAAATCCACGTCACTCATTTCCGTCGGTCTGTCTGTCTGTCTGTCTGTCTGTCGGTCTGTCTGTCGGTCTGTCTGTCTGTCTGTCTGTCTGTCTGTCGCGTTTTTCTACCCTCGTAATCTCAGTAACCGCTACATGGATTGTGATGAAATTTGGGCAGCGTTATGCTGTGGGGTCGTAGTAGGTAATGTTCCTATAATTTTGAAAATCATTATACGGGGGGCGGAGTAATTAGCAAAAAACGAAAAATTTCAAATACGCCTCAAACTTCGTGTTTGGGCGTTTTAGGGGTTCCTGATCATTTTCTACTTTTTTTTGGGTGGGGGTGAATTTGGGGTGGTTGGGGGGTGGGGGGTTGTAATACTGAAAAATTTGTTGTATTCATAATGGGCTCTCTAATGACCTGTGAATGAAAAACCTAGCGCCATAATACAATTTTTTAGGTCCATCCGAACATTTCCTTGCTTATAATAGAAACTAAGGGACTTAGAATAATTTGTGATGTATACGTCCGAGTGTTGTTTTAGTTTTAGAACGTTCTTTATTGCGTAACGCCAAAATTATCGAATGGATTTTAATGACATTTTGACACAGTATTACTGCCACGGCGAGGATGGAAAGCGCGCATGTTTTGGAAAAATCGTGTCAGTGGCGGCACGGCAATAATAGAAAAACTAAAAATGTAAAAATAGCTCAAACTTTGTTTTTCGGAGTTTTAGGGGTTTCTGACCATTTTTTACTTTTTTTTGGGTGGGGGTGAAATTGGGGTGGTTAAGGGGTGGGGGGTTGTAAAACTCAAAAATGTATTCCATTTATAATAGTGTCCATTGACCTGTGAAAGAAAGACCTAGCGGCATAATAGACGTTTGTTAGGTCCATCCGAACATTGCCTTGGCTATTACAGAAATCAAGGGATTTGGTATTGGTAGGGGTAGGTATTGATTCAGGTCGTTCTGAATTTAACAACATGGAAATTATGGAATTAATTTTAATGAAATTTAGACACAGTATTATTACCGCGGCAAGGATGAAAAATGCCTATGGTTTCAAAAATCGTGTCAGTGGCGGCGCAGCAATAATAAAAATCTAAAAATATAAAAACAGCTCAAACTTCGTTTTCAAGCAATTTGGGGGTTCCTGATTGTTTCGTTTCGTCCAGTTGAAGCTGAATTGAGTCGTTTTAGTTCCTATGGAGAGATTTAGGAAACTATTTACTAGTTTTTGTGTTGGATGTTTTTTGACGACAAGCGGGCGATGATTTGTTTGAAACTGTTATGTGTGGGAAGTACTGAGTCAATCAACTTGACTCCATTTTTTTATTTAATTTTAAATCTTTTCCTGCCTCTTAATATACTACAATTGTTGAGTAGAGCCATTTTATATACAATTTGTTCTTATTTAATTTTCTATCTAAATTAAAAGTTTTAGTTTTACAGTGCAATAATTATAAACAAGTTCATATATTTGCTGGTTTTCGCAGCCCAGAGTTAAAGTTATACCTACTAGTTGGAAGCGAAAGATGAGTAGAGAGATTGAAATACCGCATCTGCAGAACGAATCTCCCCCCAATCCTATTCTTGATTTATGTTGTGGGACCAAGGTGTGACCACTTCTGAGACGACATATTGTTCTAATATAACTTCTTCTTATTTCCTCCTCAAACCAAGTACTTGTTCTGATGTATGGCTGTATCGCTTTGTAAAAGTTTCCTTTAGGACAACTTGTATAGTATTCTTGACACTCTCTTGTCTGCCTTTTCTTAATAAGGGCATTTATGTCTGAGCTAGGGATTTTGAAATTTGCTATAAACTCTCCATTAGTTACAGCTTTTTTTGCTAATTGATCCACACTTTCATTCTCAATTATACATTTGAATGTCCTCTGATCCATATAACTTTTATCTGCTCATTTAAGTCCTGGCATTTTTTAATGAGATCGATGATATCAGTTAGCAGATAATTAATATTTGGTGATGGATCACTAATATTTGGTAATATATACGTTTTAAAGCAAAAAAAACCTCATCAGATTTGGTTATTCACAGAAATTTTTAATATTTAATGCACTACTAAGATAATAGATTAAATAACACTAAAAAAGCATATTTTATGTAAACTCTACAATAAATCAATGAAACTAACAAGTTCTAGATATTAAGATACTTTTTTATGTATTTTTATGTTAGGTCTGCAATTCAAACTATTGATAAAGCGTTAATGACCACTCGTGGTGTGCTGTGTTAAATTATAGGTATTTATTTCTTTTCCTATTAGACTGAATCATATTAATTAAAATTATTTCTTACTTCCTAATATGCTATAAAAATAGTATTATTTCACAGTTTCTTAAAACTAAAGGTTTTATTATTGGCTTTTTGGACTTAAAAAGCGAAATTATAGTGGTCGCCGACTTTTGTTAAAAGTGATGAATGTGCTTGAATAATAAGGATAATTTGAGAATAATCAAAAATGGTGAAAGTTGAAATAATGTACATTGTGATTGTGGTCAGGATTTCCTTAATTTAGGCATTAAAAACTCAATCTTTGATTAATTACTTAATTATACCATGATTATTTCAAGGCAAACTAAGTACTTTCTTAAAACGGTTTACCATTTTCATATGATTCAATGGTTCTTTTAAAATAACGAAATACATAAATTAAGGGTCTAGGGTATAGCTCGCGAAATTGAGAATCCAAGAAAAGACGTATTCCCGTGTTAGCGAGGAGGCGTGGCCGCCTGTTCCCTTTCTCCAGTGTGTGTGTGTCTAAGATGAGGGGAGAGAAGTCCCAAAATCCAAAGGTAAGGTCAAAAGGTGCAAAGGTAAGGTCCAAAGGTCACCATAAAAATGAATTTGGCATTTCCAAGCTCCTGACGTTACCTTTAAACTTACAGTAATGACTTAAAGAGCAAATTGAAGAAGAAAGCTTGCTGTGCAACTATTTAGCCTTTTTTGATATCGTGTTTGGCTGTTAAACTACAGGCATTTATAGAATGTATGATTTTGCATTGCGAGTTTTTTTGCACATTAAACAACTTTTTTGAGAAAATCGAAAATAGTTGTTATTCATTATCGCCTTCTGAAATGTCATATATGTAGTTTGAAAGTAGAGTGAGAGTTATGCGAGAAATTGTGAGTCCGTGTTTTACATGGTAAATATATGTATGTATAAATGTGTGTATCCAGGCCCCTTAAATGGCTGTTCCGTGTCTACCGCATAGTACGCCAACCTATCTTTTTCAATTAATGCAAGCAGCACATGTGTGTGCGTTATACATATATTCTTTTTCGCCGTGGACAACTGGTAATTTCCATTTGATTTACCAACACGTAGATAACACCCCTTTAATGAATGTAGCTTACGCACGTGAAACAGTAAATATACCTGTTAAATGACATTATCTGGTATGTTTTATCAATTAATTCGGGCTGGCTTTTCATAAATAATTATCGTGATTCATTTTTGGGTAAAGCTGCCAGATAATAATTATTATTTTATATTGGCGAATTATGCAGTATGCTAGATTGTGTATATAATTAAAAACAAATCACTTTATTTACTCACCTATATTGATGGTTTAAATGAGTTTAAAAAGTTGTTTCATGCAGCAATCAGAGGTTTCGTCAGTAAAACGTGCGGTACTTTTACGGACACTTTTAATGTTATTAGGGTTGACAATTTTATATTACAAGTATTGAAAGAAATTTATGCAAAAACAACCGAGCATAACATTACATCAGCTACCAGGATACAGAGCACAATCACACAAACACAGTTAAATAACAACAGTCACTGTAGAAGAAAAAGCACTATACAGGGTGTTTCAGAACTAGGGGATCAAACTTCTAGGGGTTATTCAGTGCAACAGTAGAAAACTTTTGAGTATAGGGACCCATGTCCGGAAAAGTGTCCGTACGGTACTACGGCCCTAAGAAGCGTTAAAATGTACAAAGACGATGAATTGTCTAAATAGCTTTTAATGCATTCACTTTTTGCCTTTTGTACATGATATTGTATTTGATTTGGCCACACCTTCCACCGGAACGGTTAACAGGACCTATTTACCGGCGTTTATTGGAGGAAGTTCTTCCAGAACTTCTTGAAAATGTTCCAATAAACGTTCGACAGCAAATGTGGTTTCAGCACGATGGAGCGCCTGCTCACTACGCGAGGATTTGGCTCAGCGGTTTGGGCATCGTTGGATTGCTAGAGGTGGAGCCGTTTCTTGGCCTTCTAGATCATCCGATTTAACGCCGCTAGATTTTTTCCTGTGTGGACATGTAAAGTCTTTGGTCTACGAAACTCCAGTAAAAACAAAGCAAGACTTAATCGGACGAATTACAGCAGCATTTGAAATTATTCAAAACGAGTATCAAAATTTTAGTCAAGTCCGCCGAAATCATGTGTGAGGTTGTATTCAGGTCGGAAGAAGACATTTTGAAGGATTCTTGTGATGATATCATGTACAAAAGGCAAAAAGTGAATGCATTAAAGGCTACTTAGGCAGTTCATCGTCTTTCTACATTTTAGCGCTTCTTAGGGCCGTAGTACCGTAAGGACACTTTTCTGGACATGGGTCCCTATACCCAAAAGTTTTCTACTGTTGCACTGAATAACCCCTAGAAGTTTGATCTCATAGTTTTAAAACACTCTGTATAAGATGGGGTACGTTCAGTAACTTAACAATAAATTGTTATACCAACATTTTACGTACCAGAGATATGCGAAATATTCATTTTTTGGTAGAGACAAGTTCAGGATATGCTTCTCTCTGAGTGTACCATTTTTAACGTCACAATATAACCGTGACCTATGGTATGTTAAATACGTAGTTATTTGAAAATTTAATCGGTGATGCTGTATGATGATGGCGCGTCGAAAATATGCCGCGTTGCGATGTTGAAAGTTTGATCCCATCTGGTCGGATGGGGGGCCGGCATCTCACCTTATGTTCGTTTTTCGGCGAGTTTTCTCGACAGCAAAAGCGACAGCTGCCGATCCTGTTTCGTTGAAAAGTTTTGACGGAAAGTTTTCTAGCCCGGCTAAAGGGGAAGCAAGAGTTGCTTGCCGCCTGCTTCTGCTCGTTTCGATGCGCCAAGCTGCCGAAGCAACTAACTGATGCCGAATTATGCATATTGCCATTCTACTACTTCTACTACCTATTCTACTGTACAAAAGAAGGGTTTAATGCAAGAACCAGTTATGTCCGTTAAATGAAGTTCATCCATTCATTTATTTGCAAGAGAGCAAGTCAAGTCCAGGAACGATTTTTGCACAATGTAGAGAACCAGTCAACCAACAAACCAGATGTGTATCCTATGTAGTATAAGTCAGAAGTCTCTTTTTCACACTGATTGAGAATCCTAAAAATTATTCTTGAATAGCTGGTTAACGCAAGTTCGTTAAAAATTGGATTTATCCGGTTCTTTGCATTTGATTCTTCAACTAATTCAAGCTCAGTGCGATACACTAATCTTATGTTGTCTTGGCTTAACGTGCATTACAAGTAATCCTTATGGTATGGGTTAAATTAAGAGTCGTCTTAGGCTATGCATTTAGAAGCTTATTTGCGTTTCTAGCATATCGCCTTTTTGCTAATCCGCTAGTGGCTGTATCTATTAGATCTACAACTTCAGCAAGCAAATTTTAACGAGGTTTTTTGAATTTTAACCATCTTCGTACATCATGCACATTAGTCTAAAAACTATTGTTTGATTATTTATTACTGATAATTTATTTGTACACACCTTATACATGCTACGTCTAAAATTACAGCCACTATGAAGGCAGGGTCTTGCATGTAGTATTAACTAAATTCGTCATAGACTACCTAAACTTAAATTCAGTTGCAATGGGTTCTCTTCTCCGTACTCTGGTACATCTGCATGGATTTCATGGTTCATAATTTTACCTCCAATGTTTGCTTTTTTGTTTTCGTCCACTTTTAGGAACTACACAAAGTCTACAGTAGTCCAATTACTCCAATCAATCTAAATTCTTAGTGAAATTGATTTAGTACCGAGGGTGGGAAATTTGTTGCTTCCAACGTTTTTGTTAGTATTGAGAGTGTATGGGACGTAGTGAGTTAAGTCTCTTGACGGCATGTTTAGTGCATAAAATGAAGTCATATCGATACGGTGCAAGAATCGATTAGGAAATTCCTGAGCGATCGGCGCGCCGTGTGGCGTTTGGCCGGCCTGGCTGTGACGTGTCGAGACGAGATGAGAGAGTTCGCGACGTCAGGTCAGCAGCCGAATGCCGAATCCGCAATCGAATTTTTCATTTCCCGATACCTGACATTGTGACATCGCTGCAACGCGTCACGCGGCCTTCGCTGCCTTCGCGTCGTCGAACTGCAAAAGCATCACACGCTCTGGCAAGCTGATTATACGCAACCACGTACCGGAGGCTCTCGCACCAGAATAATGCTTTTTTTAACACTGTGTATTACTACTTGCAAACCGTACAAGATAGCAGAGCTAAAGCCGGCGCCACATATGCGGGTATTTGCCGAATATCAATATTCGCCGTTTTTTCAACCTTGCCCGCCGAATAGCAAGCACGTATTGCCCTTTAGCCAAATAGCAAATAATCGGGATTCGTTGCTCGCCGAATACCGCATATGTGGCGCCGGCTTAAGACACGGTTGAATAATTGCTAAAATACTTTACAATCATTATTAACACATATATCTTCTTATCGACCTATTACAGAAAAATTAAGAATAAAATGCAAAAATAACACAGATCTTTTATATTTTTAGGCTTGTCTAAAGACTCGAAAATCTTTATCTGGCTTTCTATTAGGATGAAACTTCGTGTTCAGGTTACTTTGAGAGGCCTGATTGCAAATCCGGTCTCAGTTTTGAGTTCCAGTCTCGTTTAACAAAAATAAAACAAACAGATCTTTCATATTTTCAGGCTCATCTAAAAAATCGAAAATCTTTATTTAGCCTTTTATTAAGGTGAAACCTCGTGTTTTGGTTAATTTGAGGGCTCTTATTACAAATCAGTTTTCAGTTTCAGTTTTGGTAGAAAAAATAAAAAAAATCAGATATTTCAGATTTTCAGGCTTGCCTAAAAAATCGGAACTTTGAGGGTGCTAATCATAAATCTATTTTCGGTTTTGAGTTTTAGTCTCGTTTGATAAAAATAGAAAAAGATAGATTTCATGTTTTCAGGTAGGTACGACTTAAAAATCGAAAACCTTTATTTTGCTTATTATTAAGATAAACCCTCGTGTTTTGATTAATTTGAGGATGCTGATTGCAAATCTAGTTTCGGTTTTGAGTTTCAGTCTCGTTTGAGAAAAATAAAAAAATTCAGATACTTCATATTTTCAGGTTCGCCTAAAAAAATCGAAAATCTTTATTTGGCCTTTTATCGAGATGAAACCTCGTGTTTTGAATAATTTTAGGACGCTGATTACAAATCTGGCATTAGTTTTCAGTTTCAGTCGCATTTGACAAAAATAAAAAAAATCGGATATTTCAGATTTTCGGGTTTACCTAAAAAATCGAAACTCTTTATTTGGTTTTCTGCTAAGACGAAATCTTGTGTTTTGGTTAATTTGAGGGAACAGAATACAAATCTGGCCTCAGTTTTGAGTTTCAGTCGCATTTGACAAAAATAAAAAAATTCAAATACTTCATATTTTCAGATTTGCCAAAAAAAAAATCTTTATTTGGCCATTTATTGAGACGAAGCCTCGTATTTTGAATAACCTTAGGGCGCTGGTTACAAATCTGGTCTTAGTTTTCAGTTTCAGTTGCATTTGAGAAAAATAAAAAAATTCAGATATTTCAGATTTTCAGGCTTGCCTAAAAAATCGAAAATCGTTATTTGGCCATATATTGGGATGAAACCTCGTGCTTTGAATAGTTTTAGGGCGCTGATTACAAATCTGGCCTTAGTTTTCAATTTCAGTCGCACTCGACAAAAATAAAAAAAATCGAATATTTCAGATTTTCGGGTTTACCTAAAAAATCGAAACTCTTTATTTGGTTTTCTGCTAAGACGAAACCTTGTGTTTTGGTTAATTTGAAGGCACAGAATACAAATCTGGCCTCAGTTTTCAGTTTCAGTCTCATTTGACAAAAATAAGTTTGTTAATACCTATCATACAGAAGCACAACGAGAGCTTAGAAGCGTGATAATCAACTGTTTGGGAATTGGTATTTTTGTGAAATTTATTCAGGAAGTTTAGCGGTTTTAATAATTATAATATTGACACCAATTGCTCATTTTCGTTATACAAAGATTAAAAACTAAATTAACGGTGATTTTAATAAAACAGAAAATTTTTGTAAATGGTTAAGCAGGCAACAGGGAAACCTTTCTCTTCAATTTATACTATTTATAGAAAACCCAAGCTGACCGATGTTATGAAAAATTCAAAAGTAATTTTTAAAATAATATTAAAACAAAATTAACGAAAAGTTCTAGTATTATTGGGCATTTTGTGCCATATTATTCGTAAATTGACCACTCGACGATATTTTTTACTTTTTATCTCCTACCCCTCGTCAAAGCAAAATATTCAATATTCTCCCTCGCGTCGAAGAGACACTGTAATATTCCAATATTGCCAGATAAGACGAAACAAAAAAATCCTTTCGTCGAACGAGTGAAACATTTTTTCCCTTTCACGCAGAAGGAAGAAAGTTTTTTCCGGTGTAATTGGATTATTCAATTCAGAAGTTTAATGTGGTTTGCAGAGATGCTCCAAGTTTTCTCGGTATTGTTTGGAGAGTTACTTTCTTCGAGTATTTCATAAACTAAGAAAGACACTCGCAAGGTGCTTTATGAGCCACCGTACGGACAAAAACGAGAAATTCCTTTCTCTTGCAGACAATGCACTTTTGTGGTTCTCTTTTCTATATTTTACCTGCCGGGAAAATGGCCAACAAAACTCCATCAGTTATATTTATTTTTAGCGAGACACACTTTACCGGTATAAGGTTTACTCCACGTAAGGTATGGTGTTTTTGAAAACGCAACACAAAACTTATTATTCTTGAAAATATCTTTAGAGTGAGCGAAAATGTGGCGAAACTTGAAAGACGTTGAAGCTAGATAGACACTGAACACGAATGTATGCTAATATTGCATGAAAAGTATAATTAATATAATAAATAAAAATTCTGCTAACGTGCCCAATGACGTTAAATGTTATACCCAGAAGGGGTAATTTCTGATTTTTATTCGCCCGTCATGCGGTGAATATCAAAGAAAACTGGGTAACAAGCGCCGATAAGCTGTGACGTGCGAGCTAGGTTTCGTTAGTGTGGTCGCTTCGTAATCAGTCAATTGTCGAAGGTAGTGGCTGATGTTACTACAAGACGCTTGAGAAATAGAAATGAATATGACTCAAATTACAAATGTTAAAACGATTCTGTTATTAGAGTTATATGAGGCCGAGTTTTTTGGAAATCTGAAAGATTTGGATCACCAATGTATTCGATATTATTAATATTCACGATGAATAGTTTGTAAACTAACCATGAAACCCTTTAATACTACTAGCAACGTTTCTTCTGTGTGAGCGCTATGTTTTATACAGTTGTTAAAATAAACAACTTTTTCAAATCACTTTTTTCGGAAAACTAAAATATGAGCGAGATACAGAATAGCGAAGGTTTATCTGGGCTTGTGTATCAAGGTGTACCTAATCTGTTTATGTTTAGTTTTTTGCTCGAAATTTTGTCAAATGCACTAGACGTTGTACCTTTCAGGTAGTCACTTTTTGCTTATCGTTGTTAATTTTAAATTGGTAAATCCTAAAAGTGGCACATTATGTATAAAATGGCTTTCAGGATTTACCAACTTGAAATTAACTGTGATAAACTGAAAGTGACTAGTGCACGAATTGATAGGTACAATGTCTGATCGATTAGACAAACATGCGAGCGAAAAACTAAACATTAGCAGACTATACCTTTTCCAGCTGTAGTTTCAAAAGTATCACATTAAATAAATATTTTAATATTGTTTATTTTTATTTTTTTAACAGGCGGCATCTTGAAAATAGTACCAGGTAGTCTTTGACTTTATGTTGTAGAACTTTTCGTGTTCTTTTATCTCGTATAATTCCTTTTCTGTCTATTTTTCTCTTGTAATGGCTTGTTTAAAAATTATTATATGACGAATAAGTTAACAAACATTAGTCCACCCTTGAGATCAACGAAAAGGACATTTGAACGACATTTTTGCACAAAATATTGAACGCATTATTTTGCCAGTGTGTGGGTCATATTACGAAGCAATAATTAGAATAAGCACAATCAATCGAGTTACGCTACCAAATAAGCAATGAAACCATCAAAACTCAGCTTGCTGAAATACCCATGTAGAATTCTATACGGCCGATACGACGTACTGAAACAAGACGAAGGAACGAAAAACTATCAGCGAACAACTGCTATTTGGTGTTTCTGTTGGTCTTTTCCTCAATCAAATACCAGCGGTCGTTACAGTGTCGGCGCGGCGTATCTCCATACAACTACTCTATTTACTTTAATCATTGTAGTGGCTGCTCTCAGCGGATTCCTGCCGACTCTATTTGCAGCCGCCCTATCCAGACCCGATCTCGATGCGTCTAACGACATCGACACTGAAAAATACATCTGTTAAATGGAACCACGTTGCACTGTGCCGCCTCGCCACGCTGCCTGTCGATTTCAAGACCAAATTGAAACGGAGCTTCGATAGACACAGTTGCCATATCCACTGTTTCCCAATAAAAGCTTTAATAACCACCCAAAAGGATAAGTAGTGATTTTTGTCTTTTGTAGATTATGATCTGTTGTTTCTCGATTTTTATGACTGAAACATTTTATTTACACATCACATCAATACACTTAAATAAGCTGTATTACTAATAAATCTCAAAATACTAGGCAACATTTAGTGCAAATAAAAATAGATTTGTCAACTTCAATTTTTTTTTTGATAAAAATCATCTATGCCTCAACCTCAACTAGCAACATATCTGTTCCTACTCTTATATTATTTACTATTTCCTACACCTTTCCAGGTGTAAATCAGAATAATCAAATGGAAACCAGAACGTATCAAATGTAAATCAGAACAGCCAATTGAAAATCAGAATGCGTCATACGTAAATCAGAATGGTCAGATGAAAATCAGAACGTATCAAATGTACAAATATAGGTATAATGTAATGATTATACTAAAAATTGCCATAGATCCTAATAGTGCCACCCCAAAGAGGCAATATTATTCAGGTGTTACATATACAATGACATCATACTTCATCCAACGTATTTGGATCCACGATTTCCCCATTTCCACTGCTAACTCAGTCAAATTCTACAATAGCATTAGTCACGAAATGCGAACTACAAAGTCTATGACAGCATTCAAAAACCACTCTAATAGAAATCCTATTTCAAGGCCAATATAGCTAAAGCATGTACATACTTTTTTCTAGTCATATTGACTATCTTTATTATTGTTTTTGCTAGTATGTATGTTATTATTCACGATACTAATAATCATTTTACTATCTAGAAATAGATGTATATATTATAGAATACAATAATTTATATCTTTTGTAGAGTAATTTCTAAAATATTCAAGCCACACGTATCCTCAATACATCAAAATTCCAATAAATGTATTTGTGCTCATTTTATCACATATACCTGAAATACGAGCATATGTAATAAACAATATGTTTCTTAATGTATATTCACATTTCTTACAGTGAAAAATATGAATTATATTAGGCAACTGCTCTTAAGGTGGCAATATTTGGTACAATTACCTTAACATAGATCTCTGTTTTCTGTTAGTTGGTTTGTCTCTGCTAATGCTTGGTGTGCTGCTGTAGCATTACGTATATGGCTATATACTCTAGCGAGAGCTTTGCATGCGGTTTTTTCGGTTGGTGCCATTTTCTGCAATCATCGTTAGTTATTATATGGGTCGAACGGCATCATCATCATAGTCACAATATCTTAACAGACACGTTGTGAACTCGTAAAATGCATTAAGTCGGAGCTAGAGTATTGCCGACACGAATATTATCAATAGTCTTGAAAACTGTAGCTCGCCATCGTTTGCGATTTACTGTCAGTTTAGTGGCGCTCTTGATACTCATATCCAGCAACTGTTTCGTCGTATCCACCCAGTATGTAGGAGGACGGCCACGGCGCCGCCCACTCGGGGCATGACCCTGAACTACAAGTTTCTCCATATTATTGCTTCTGTGTATATGTCCGAAGAATGTAAGCATTCTCGTCGACACAATGAAGGATAGTCTCTTTGGATTACCGAGCTCATCCACTATAGAAACGTTAGTTCGATGGGTGGTAAAAGGAACTCTCAGCATTTTCCTCCATGCCCACATTTCAAAAGCATCTATCCGAGCTCGATCTGCCTTTTTAACAGTCCAAGTTTCCGAGGCATAGAAAAATATGGAGAACACAAGAGACTGAACCAGCGACATTTTGGTAGCTTTAGTGATGTTATGGTCACGCCATATTTAAGTAAGCTTTGTCATGGCCACACGTGCCTGTTGAATGAGCCGTCGAATCTCATTTTCACAGCTACCCGAATTGTCGATCAAAGAACCGAGGTATACAAAACTTTGAACAACGGCCTATTGACTTTTTTTCTCTATGATTATCTTGTTCTCTATTTACAATCATAACCTTGGTCTTATTGTAGTTAATATCAAGACCATACTCTGCACTATATGTTGTTCTAAGATGTTTAATAGAGCTACTAGTTCTTCCTGGAAAGCAGCATTAAGAGTTGTATCGTCAGCAAATTGGATGGATTGGATATTTTGCTTCCGCCAATAGTTACACCGCCATTCCGGTTGTCTAATACCTGTCTCATCACAAATTCAGAGTAAATGTTAAACGGTATCAGAGCTAAAATCTTCAAGAGAAAGTTAAATCTCCAAATAAATAAGCTCGGTACCTTTTTTTTTGGAAAATTCGCAAACCTGGCAACCCTGTCGATCGCACTGGCAAAAGAAGGCACGACGCCGCGCGGTAGCGGCAGCGGCAAATCGAAAAGGGCAAAAAGCCTCCCCCCCCCTCCCGCCCGATGAAGCTATTGTGAACCGCTGCTAGTGCTGCTGCTGGTGATGTTTTTACTATGCCAGCAAGCTGGGTTTCTTTGTAGGAGTGAATGATTACCGCAGATCAGATGAACCAACGGGAACAGTGGAGTAGTTACTGGGACAGAGGGGAAGGTAGACGCCCCATCAGGTGACTGAAAACCTAAAACATAGATAAAGGTCACTCTTAGCTTCGTCTTCAATGCTGCATTTCTCGTCCATCCACAGCAAATTTTGAGAAATCGTTTCGGTCAGGATAGGAATTTGTGAATATATAGTTTTTGTCTTCAGAAAACAGAATGACATTACTGTAGAAGGCGAATATGGGCGTTTTCTATATAACGAAAATCCCTGTCACTAATTTCCGTCGGTCTGTCGGTTTGTCTGTCGGTATGTCGGTCTGACGGTCTGTTTGTCTGTACGCGTTTTTCTAACCCCGTAATCTCAGTAACCGCGGGCAGGATTGTGATGAAATTTTATTACCAATATGCTATGGGGCCCTAGTAGGTAATGCTGGTATAATTTTGAAAATAGATGCATTGGCGGTGGAATAATTAGCAAAAAATTGAAAACTTTAAATATTCCCTAAACTTCGTTTTTTGTCGTTTTATGGGTTTCTGATCATTTTTTACTTTTTCTTAGGATGGGGGTGAAATTGGGCTGGTTGGAGGATGGGGGGTTGTAAAGCTCAAAAATTTGTTTTTTTTTATTTTGTATAGCGGCGTCAACTGCTATGGTTATTTGCCGCTTCCCACAGCCTTCATCATGGATAACTGTAAAGAAACAGGAACACTTCACGACACATCAGACTATCCTAGCGGCTTTGTTTCGGTATTATCTGGACATTCCAATAAAATATGTTGAATAGATAGCCGACACATACATGTTTCGCAGCAGGGGCGGTTTGTTCCATAAAGTAGGTAGTTGTGTGTTAGGTTGGTGTGGTTGTATTTATAATAGGCTATCCATTGTCATGTCAAAGAAAGATCTACATAGTGGGCGATGATTTGGTGGCAAGAAGATCTCAGATTATAGCTTCATGCTATGGGAAAATAATGAGCTGGTATCATCGTAATGTGTGGGAAGTACTGAGTCAATCAACTTGACTTCATTTTTTTATCAAATATTTTGTACTATGGTAAAGGCCGTAGAGGTTGGAGAAACATCAATAAACAGACCATCTTTTAGCATTGCATTGTTCTGTTGATAGGGCCAATAAAGTACGATGGATCAAGGAATTTACATCATTAAAATAATTCTATCAGGTCGTCATCTGCATGTGCATCGAGACATAAAACGTGGCCTAGTGAGTAAAAGGCATCAGATAATGCACCGGTAATGCGTTAGTCAGCATCAGATAAGGAGATCAGATCGCCAGGGCCCAGAACTGCATTTTTCATTGTCTCGCCTCGGCACCGGCGCCGGCGTTTTCTTAACGTCCCGTCCCGTCCCGTCGCTGCTAGCTGCTCGGTCCTCCAGGGAAATCGTCTAAGGAGCCGCCTTTTTCTTCTCCTTGCAAACTTTTAAATCTCGCCGAAGAGGGGGCAAAGGGGTGGGGGTGGGGGGCATGCAGCTCGTTAGGACCACCTTGCCGTCCCGTTTCTATCCCACTATAATGGGATTCGACTATAATGATGTTTAATTCGCCGTGCCATAACTCTGTTAGCTTTAATACAATCAGCGCGAAATGGCGTTTTGGCCTCTTTCTTTTACCGCCGGACAGTGGCTTGGATTGAGAGGATATATAAAGAAATGAAGGCACTGGTGTTGCAATATTACAATGAAGTATTTATTTTAATAGAAACTATCCTTTCCAAGTAGTAATAATGGTAATAGTAGTAGTAGTAACAGCTTCCGTCAGGCTTTTGGGGATCAACATCAACAACAACATGTCCTAGCACGACCACGTCATCAGTATTGCTAAAACGGCATCCCAGAAGCTTGGAGTTTTGTTCCGCTGTATAAGAAGTTATATACACCAGAGCAACTGCTGCTGCTCTACAAGGCACAGATGGAGTATTGCTCCCATGTGGGATGCGCTCCGAAGCACTCTCTAAAGCTTCTGGACACTATCCAGGAGAAAGCAATTAGACTAATCGATACGCCTAACCTCACAAAGGACCTCCATAGCCTGAAACATCGAAGGAGGGTGGCTGACCTCTCCCTGCTTTACAGATCCTCTCACAGAAGATGTTCGAGTGAGCTCTCCCAGATAATAACACCAAAGACCGTTCGAACCAGGAACACTAGAGAAGCTCTGCGAGCTCATACTTTCCAGGTCGTGGTCCTTACTCCCCGAACCAGTCTCCTCCAGCATTCCTTCTGTTGGAGAACTTCAACGCTGTGGAATCAGCTGCTTTCATCCTTTGCGGGAGGGTGACTATAAAAAAAGCTATGGGGCGGTCGCGCCAGGCAAGTAGGGCCCAATAGGCCCTTTTGCCATCCCCTAGATAATAATAATAAATAACTATCTTTATTTTATACATCTATACAAAAAAGGCGAAGTGTCGCTAACATTAGCGTTTTTCAACTTGGCCTAATAACAATAATAATCTTCATCAATACATACGTACAAATTATTCCAGCACTTCACAAACACGAATTATCCCTACACCTGAATAATAATACAAAAGTTTATCTTATAGCAAAGAACACAGAAGAATACAAGAGTTATCAGTCATCCATTATACATTTTTCAGCATTTTGTTATTTTGACCTCAACCCTCGCTCCTTAATTTTGATTTTATTTCTTTTTGAAGTTTAAAAAGCTATAATTCCGGAAATGCCACCACTGCTTGCCTTCTCCTCCCTGCCAAACTTACTCGACCTTTTAACAGAGGCCAGTGTGTCGATCCAGGTTAGGGAAGGTACTTTCCCTGGCTGGAGTCCATCGGATCCAAAGATCTCGTATCTCCGCCCGCCTAGCAACTCACATTCTGCAAGGAAGTTTTAGGCCGTTTCATCGGCCTCTTTACAGCCCATACATAGGGAGTCTTCTTCAATTCCTGATAGTGATAGATACCGCCTGAGCTTCCAGGGCCCCCTCAGAACACCCACAAGGGTTCTAGATGTGCTCAGTCCGGCTACAAGATCCTTGGCTTTGCATCCACTGTTCATTTATGGTATCGTTCATCCACTTTTTGAGGGCTGACGTTACCAAATGCCCACTTAATCCTATAACGGCATGTGGGCCAGCAAACTGTCCTCCGTTGCGAAGTCTGACCAGCCTTTTGGCTTCCTCATTACCAAAAACGCCCGTATGATTCGGAACGCTCATCAAGGCAACTTTCTTCAGCCTCGCCAGCTCTTCCGGTGTCTCCACACACTCCTGAAGTAGGAGTGCCCTGGTTCTGGGCCCCTCAGATAGCTTTCAATGCCATCTGACTGTCAGAGTAGATGTAAACTTTCTGCTCCCTACCCTTTCTCACCTCCTTATTGCATGCACTGGAGAGTATTGTATATACTTCTGCTTAGAAAATCGTGCTGTTCGTCCCTACAAACAAACTCCCTATACTCCTTGATTTTCTAGATAATAATCCTGCTCCTGAGACCTGTCCACTAGCTAGACGAGAGGCGTCCGTGTAGCTATCCTTTCAAAGTAGTCCCCATTCTGTTCTAGAAACTATTTTTTGACGGTTTGTCACTAGATTACCTGTCCTAGTAATTGTATACAGAACGTGATCATAAATAATCCTATATTTATTGCATCACTATATCAACGCTTTTAACCGGTTTCAGCTTCTTTGGGCTACTTTCCTACTTTCACTTCATACTTTGAGACTTCAACTCAGTGTCCTAATGGCCACATATAACCACATTATTTAAAAACTGTAGATAACGTTACAGCATGCCTTTTCCATTATTAAATAAAAATGGTGGAACGCCGCTGATAAAACGCTCCAGAAAAGTTAGACGGGATTTTTTCCGTTCAGTTAGAGCGGCAGCAAATAGAGGTTTGTTTGAGAGCAATTAGGACTTTTAGAAGGCGCTTACTTTATTATTCTGATTTCTGCTGATCGCATGAGTGGCTTAGGATAAATGTGTTGAATAAGCCGATGGCGATTCTGAAATTACTCTTTACCCCTTACATGGTCAGTTGAAGAGATTATACTCTTGTACCTTGGAAGTCTATACCTACCACATGAGAGTGAAGTCAAGTACCGACTGAGTTAGTTGAGTCCAGAGTATTTCAGTAGTTAAAATATTCGCGAGCTGGAAATCGAATACCTACAATATGTATGTATTTATATGTCTGCAGGAGATTTTGAACAAATTTTATCGTCCTGGGTAAACGTATTTAATTAATTTCTGCGTCTCTTGTTTTCTGTTTCGGTTTCGAAGGAACGGATTTCCTCTAAAATTCATTAATTCTTTATTTGTCCAAAATTTAACACTTCTCACCTAGTAAAACCTCGAATTGAAATAGAAGTGTTGACATGAACTAGTACGACAATATATCTAAGCGTGTTTAGACAGGCAAGCTATAGAGTCGTGCAACATTCAGCTAGTTCAATAGTGACATCAGTGTCCAGACAGTAACTTGCTTTGAGGATTGCTTGACAGTCTAAAAATACCTTTAGATTAATTTATTAGATTATAATTTCTTCGGTATCCAAATTTTGTTGGTTAAACGGGACTACGTTTTTTTATTAGTCAGCCTCCCGCAAAGGCTGAAAGCCTATAGCCGTATACCTGCGCTGTGAGAGGATAGGTATTGGTGGACGTGAGATTTGAAATGCTGTAGGTTGTTCTTGTCGTGAAACAAATTCCCTAGCAGCTTATTCTGACTGATTCGGGGAGTAGGGACCTCATTCTGGTAGGGATAAGCTCGCGGAGCCTCTCTAGTGTTCCTCATTCGGACGGACTTCCCTGTTGTTATCTGGGAGGGCTCACTCGAACATCTTTCGTGAATTTATAAAACAGGGACAAGTCAGCCACACTTCTCCGTTGCTCCAAGCTGTGGAGGTCCTTTGTGAGATTAGGTGTATTGATTCGTCGAGTTGCTCTCTTCTGGATAGTGTCCAGAGTGTTTCGGAGCATAACCCCACACATGGGAGCAATACTCCAACGGTGGTCGGATCTGTTTTAGCAATACTGACGACGTGTCGAGCCAAGACATGTTGTTTTTGATGTTAATCCCCAAATACTTGACGGAAGACGACTTGACTATTGGGTGACCCTCTATTTCCACAGTTGGCAAGCCTGCGTGAGTGTCAGTGTTGTTACCTGGGTTTTCTGCACGTTATTTACTAATCCCCACTCGACAATTGTTCTGATACGTACATTGATCTGTGAGGCATGCTGCTGTCGTCGACGTACCGTCTCCAGGGATGATAGTGACTTGCCTGGTTCCATGCACAACATCAATGTATCTACTGTCGTCTGCAAAGCTGCATATTGGATAGGATGTTATTTCCCGCAGCTCGTTGATGTACAGCAGAAACAGTGTAGGGGATAGGACATAATCCTGAGGAAAATACGTCCGATGAACAGATTTCGACTACAATTACTACGTTCCAAAATCTCATCTATCGAGTGAGCATATGAATTTTCGAGGATAGTCACATGATTCCAGATGTTAGGGAGGTTGGAATATTTATGGAACGGCAAAAATCTTTTTTTGACAATTTTGACATATCACATAACCTGTCCTGTGCTGTTTTCTCAGAGTTAGAGTGAGTGAGGCCCGTATTTATAGTCCCGACCTTGAGGCTCCCTTGAGGAAGCCTTAGCCAAGGACGGCTTGGAATGTTCTAATTTATAGTCGTTCCTCAAGGCCTCCTTAGCCAAGGAAGAGGAAAATCTGGCAACGTTGCAAAGAAACCAGAGAAATAGCAAAATCCACTGTCAGTAGTGTCATTTTCTGTATGCACTGTCGATAATTATAATTATAAATTGGAAAGATTTATTTAAAAAATACGGAGAAATTGAAATCTGAGGCATTTACAACAAATAATGGACTGCAACAAGGAGGAGCTATCAGTCCTTTGATATTTATAACGTTTATGGATGAAGGGAAGTACACAGAACTGTGAAACCTGTATAGGATTTGTTGTATATATTTGATATCGAAATTTGGAAAAGGGAAAGAATTTCGGAATGTGCATTTGCAGATGATGTAGCGATACGATAGTAGCCAACAGCGAGAAAGATATGCAACATTTATTCACAAATTGGAATCAAGTTTTAAAGAGAAATGAAAAAAAACCAAAGGGGTCAGTGGTATCAGCTTATCTGCAGAAGGAAAAGATGTGCAAATACAACAAGTTGATTATTATTTTGAATATCTGGGTGTAGCATTAGAACAATCAGGGAGCCAACAACTGGAAATAAACTAGGTTATTCAAGAAACCAACATATCACTACCTGAAAAATCGTTTTCTAGGACATAGGGAAATAAGCAGGTAGACAGAGGTCAATTTATAGAGCGATTTATGGGCCAGTCCTGACTTACTATTGTGAATCGTGGATATTTAGAGCATGGAGTAAAAGCAAGTTAAAAGTAATAGAAATGAAATACTTTAGGAAGGTTTTAAGGTGTTACCAGAAGAGAAAAAATCAAAAACAGTGTAATTAGAAAAGAGTTGGGAGCTGGAGGCATTAGAAAAATGTATAGAAGAGCGACAGGAAGAATTTTGGAAAAAGAGATAAAATACATGGACCAAAGTGAAAAGAATGCACTGCAAGAGATTAAAAAGAACACAAGTTGATTTATGTGCAATAATTTGTTGTTTTTATATGAACTGTAACTTTTGACACACTCTACATCAGACTGTGTAAAAGAGTTTCTGATTATATATATATATATATATAGACAAAACAAAAACAAAAAAGGTGCAGCCCGGGCTCCGACACACCGGGCTGCTGTTCCATTCCCCAGCGACTACTCCTCACACCGTGAGGTGAGCAATCACTGGGTCCGCGTATCGTGCGTCCTAAGCAGACGAAGGGACCCATGGATGACTGCCTTCTGCATTCTGGCGGCTAAGATGTGCGCCGCCGCACGGCACACCGGCATTTTGCGCAGTGCAGAGAGCAGCGTATCCCTCATACCACCTAGGGATCCAATGACCATTACTAGCAGACTCACAGTGTAGTCCGGCCAGAGCCTGCGAAGTTGTCCGAGGAGCTCCTGATACTTGGTCCGCTTTTCCTCCTCCTTAGAGACGATGTTCCCCTCGGCAGGTGCCGAGAACTCGATAACGAACATCGTCTTTTGTTGGTAGTCGAGGAGGACTATGTCGGGCTTATTTGCATGTATAAGCTCGAGCGTGGAGAATGAGTAGTTCCAGTAAATTCGGCACCTCTCGTTCTCCACAACGGACTCAATGTCCCCTGGCAGCACCGGTGTCTCATCTATACCGTATGAGTGCCTTAAATGGTAGTATAGCACTCGTAGAGCCGCATTGTGCCGATAGATGTAGGCTGTGCCAGCGTACACCTTACACGCCGACAAGAGGTGCGTAAGGGTCTCTGGCGCCTGCAGGCAGGCTCTACAGCGGATATCGGGCACATCCATACCCATAATCCGGCTACGGTATACTAAGGTGTTGAAGACACCGTCTTGGCAAGCCATTATAGAGCTCTCAGTCTCCGACTTCAACCCATTAGACCTTAGGAAGGAGAAGGTCAACTGCTCAGATAAACCATGCTCTTCTAGATGTTTGTAGAAGATTCCGTGCATTGGTTTATCTTTGTGAAGTCTTAAAAGCAATTGGACTTCAGCAGTTTTAATCCGGGCTTTTAATTGTGCGGGAGCAAGTTCCGTAACGGACTGCTGACACCTCCGCGTGAAGTCGAGCGTGAGACTAAGTTCTTCGGCTGCCCGTGTTGCTGCTCTAAAAAGGAAGGCTCCTTTACCCGCAATCTCGTGCTCTCGCACAAAGCGGATCAGGGGATCGGTGCTCGTCGTAACATAGCAGGCAGTGGCCAGTACTACTCTGTTGTGCAGATGCTCCAAACTCAATAGTCCACGCCCTCCCAGGTGTCGCGGGAGGTATATTCGCGGGACAGAGGATCTAGGATGTAGACTTCCCTCCATATTCATCCTTTTGCGAGTCTTTATGTCGATTTGTCGCAGCTCTTCCACGTTCCAGTGGATAGCACCAAAGCTGTATAGCAACAATGGGACCGCAAGCATGTTTGTGGCAGCGACTTTGTTTTTGCCGGACAGTTCTGACGACCAGATCTGCCGGAGTCGGTGCAAATACTTGCGGCGGAGACACTCTTTGACCAATTCTGCCTCTTGGATGTGACGCTGCGCCACTCCAAGGTAGGTATAAGTATCTCCGGCATGCAGTTGTCGCAAGATGCTCCCATCAACGAGCTGCTCCTCATCTTCACTATCTCCGCAACGTCCTCTTTTGAGATGAACCATGGCACATTTGTCTATCCCGAACTCCATACCAATAGCTTGACTGTAATCCTGCACTACCCTCAGCGACTGCTCTAAATCGCGTTGTCCGGAGGCATAGAGTTTCAGGTCATCCATGTAAAATAAGTGGGTGACCTTGTGCCTCCGGTAATTGGGCTTGCCACAGCTGTATCCCTTAGTATTTTTCAGCGCTATGGACAAAGGATATATATATATATATATATATATATATTTAAAGAGTGGAAAATAAAAAAGTTTTTGCAAAATTGTTCTATTAACTTTACACTTTTTTACAGATTTTAATAACTTTTTTCTATCACAAGCAATTGGTACAAAATTAATATATTTGCAAATGAAGTTTCTTATGGAAAAGTCACTGCAGCTGCAATATGTGTGATAAGAAATATTTCAAGTGTTACAGATTAAACAGCTATTCGATGAAAGTTTTTGACACAATAAATTTGTCCAGTTTCACTACAAAGTAAAAGCAATAGTAAAATTGTTTAATACAGCAGCTCTGTGCCTTCATAAAATATTTTTTTGTGTGAATAGTGTACTTGCCTTTAATAACCGTTATAGTTTATCCCTAATATATTCCAGGAGCTCATGCAAACTATTATTTAACTTCTTCATTTTCTTTCCATCTAAATAAAAATACTTTAAAAGTTGGAGCATTTATTCTAACCACATAGTGTTTATTATACATGTTTTGTTTATGATACAATGTGCCGAAGGTCAAGTTATGAGTTTCAACACCTAAGAGCAATTGTAAAATAGTATTTTGTAGGCTAAATAGGTTAAATTCACCCATGCCAGTGCTCTGCGATGAACATTTTATAACTTCATACATCACTGCACGGTCAATGTGCCATGACCGCAATATTTGTAGTTTAGCTGCTCCCATTATACTGGACCAAGCACTCTAAAAAGTGGACACAATATTAGTCATGAATACTTTTAGAGAAACTAAACTTAGATTTAATTTAATCACCTCAAAAAAAATCATAAATACATTTTCTGTATATTACTAAAAATAAGACATACTAGTACTCCTTCCCCAAATTTATCCACTACGATAACAGTAGTCAGATCAAAATCATAAATGTTTAAAACATAGGTCACATCTATAGCTACTATATTGTTTCCAAACTAGCATAGTTCATTTGAAATTCTGCCATAACAAATCAGACAAAAATCTATACTATACAACTTATGCTTGTATAAACCATCCTTCACCTCCATACCTTGTTGTTTATAATACAATAATAAATAATTATTATTATTATTTTTTGTCTTCTTTCTGTGTCATCGGCATCAACTGCTCTGGTCATTAGCCTCGTGTTCTGTGTAGGCTTTGTTACTGTTTCCCGCAGCCACTCTATTATTATTATTTCTATCTTGCTTACACTGACTTACTCATAAATGGGCTTATGTAACATCATTATTCTGTTTAACTCCTTGTTGACATGTCAATAGGACATGATATTTTAATACTGGATACCTTTTCTCCTTGTTGAACCTTCACAATTTAGATTATCTGAATCTAAGATCCTGAAATAAAAAATTAATTTAGAAACTGTTATTTAATACTGGTGAACAGCTTGAAAGTAGGTACTTGCCTTGAAGGTGGAACCCCCAATGCAAGTTTAGGTGCCACTATCGATTTATTCATTTGTGGGAGTGTATATGTTGCATGATCGTAGTGTGTTTTAATACAAATCTCTAATCACTTTTCTCCTTCAATTACCATTATCATTCTGGTAGTTTCAGTATTTCAGTATGTTTGCATGAACATTGAACACTTTTGGTTTGGACTTTGGAGAAAACATTATTTATTATTATAAACAGCACACCATACACCTACTATCTCTCATAGATATACCAAAAAATCAAGTCAAAACTCTGGAAAATAATTCAAAACACTATTTTTTGGTGAATACAAAACAATATTTTTCACATATTTTTAATTAACATAATATAACCTTACTCTTAAATGTCAAACGAAGGTAAGGAACATGTAAGGAACACATAAGGAAGGTCTAAGGAAGAGCCAAGGGAGCTCCCATGCTACCTTAGGCTCAAGGAGCACTTGAGGAAGACTTGAGGAAGCCTCAGCGACTATAAATTGGATTTTGTCGCTAAGGAAGACTCAAGCATCAAGGCGACCTTGAGTCTCCCTCAAGGAAGGTTTATAAATACGGGCCTGAGTAGTTTCAGTCACAGTTGTTACCATCTGAGCCCTGAGGCTGTTTTGATTTTGTGAAAATATTTTGTGGTGAAACTGAAAGGACATTCAAATGGATTCAAATATTGAAAATATAAGAATGGATGAGCACTGCTTCATTATAAGTACATCATGAAAACTGCATAGAGCTGCTAATAGTTCTCTATAACAATAATATTCCTCTCTCATGGAGTACCCACCTTCATTTACAACTAAAACTTTGTCAGTTTCGGTCATAATTTGATTATTTTCATCCAAAACATATTGAACTCCGTTTTCCATTATATTTAATTCTAGACGATAGATTAAAATAAAGGGACAGCATACAAATAAAGCAGAAGAGGTTATGTTAAGTTGTTAGCTGTCAAGTAAAAAATATATCTTGACATCAGTCTTGACACAAAGGTCGCTAAAATCTCAATTTGATTTCCGAGCAAAACGATGACATCCATGGCCTCGGGAATGCAATAGCGGAACACAGGTTTTTGTCGACAGTTTGATGTTGAGTGAATACTGAAACGCTACAGAGCAAATCGAGGTCTTTGATGGGATTCTGAAACATAGTATATAAACAGAGATCGGTCATCAAATAGACTGATTTTGCCTCAAGGAGTATGTGATATAGTATTTTTTGGGATATTTCAGAACCACCCTATAAATGTCCGCGTATCAAACGCAGGAAGCTAGCATGTGCGTATTTCTGATAAAACAATGGACGTGCGAAAGCCTCGCGCGGATCAGCGGCGTATTCGTATCAATTTTTAACGAGCGCTGGCAGTGTGTATGTATGTATGGAAAAGATGAATCCATTTATCACTAAGAAATATGCGTCGCTTGCCCCCCAAAGGAATCGGCCAGCTTTCTCGCGGCGTGTTT
>CATOUR010000196.1:0-38404 GCA_951848785.1 Callosobruchus maculatus
ACCTGTAATTTTGAAATTAATTTTGTTAAAAAGGCATCAAAAGGACAAAATATGTTTAGAATAATACAAGAAATATTCCTTTAAAAGTTTGCTGTACGTTTAGTAAAGACTATTTATGGAAAAAGAGTTCCTGATTGTCTTAAAAATAGCCAAAATTGAGGTAGACGATTTGTGTATTAAGGAGCCCTCAATATTGTTCTATGCATAAAAGACATACTATAAAAAATATGTCCCAGGTAACTTCATTCTATCTTTTTAATTCTTATTCCCATATATTGTCAATGCATAATCATACCAAGGTGATAAAATCAGTATGAGGTCATATTCAAAATTGATAAACAGTAAAATATTACCCACGATGGCAAGCTGCACACGCAAAGATGACAGTGCTGTGATGTTGCTCATTCGCAGACAATGTACATCGCCTTTTGTACTTGTTTCTTTATGTGTGACGTAGCGACTTGTAATAACCGTTATACCGTCGAGGATAAAGGGGGAATCAAATATTCCTCCGATTTTATCTTCATCATATTTATTGTGATGAATGCACATGTCTCGTAAATATTATCGCTTTTTTACTATTTTGACTTTTACATACTACATTTTGATCATAGTAGTCGTAGTATTTAATTTTATAGCATGAATGTATACTTTGTGTCGCATGAAAACAGAAGAAGGTTCAAAGTACTTTCAAGTTAATAGAAGTACTTGCCAAGGCAAGTTGTTGGGTAAGTTTGCATGTGCTGAAGCTGAATATTATTAACACCGTGTTCATTATGTATGGAACCGGCTTATTATCTCCAAAAGTACTTGTCGGATCAACATGAAATATGGAATATGAATTCAACTTCAACTAACCTTTGTCAGTGATGACATTTCGATTGTTTATCTGTAACACTTTTCATGATGCAGCACCAACTTGATTTTCTGTAAATAGCTCTGCTACTTCAAATTAATATCGTTTGAAAGCTCATTTCACTCTGCATTCAGGAGTGTAATCATTTGTTTCAAAATATTGTCTAATATACGGTAAATAACCTCAAAATTACAAATACATGGAACCGGCCCACTGCAATACATCTTGTCAATGCCGAGAATGTAGTACATATTAATTCAATCAGCTTGAATTTCATGTTGGCGATTACGTCACGAAAATCATTCATTTTTGTGGTTTGCTAATTAGCGTTGCTGTCATCGCGTATTTAATGCTACTGTATTTTTGAGAATCGGAGCATTGGTGGCACAATGGTGAAGCATCTGGATATTTCTAAATGAAGATTTTAAAAGTTCTAGAAGTGCCTGATCATAGTCCTTTTTTGGAGGCGACTAAATTAGACGAGACAGCAAAACGCCAGGTCTCACTTGGAAAAGCTGCGGTTTATTATAACGAAATGGCAGGTATTCTCGACAAGTGGGGTGCCAAGAATAAACTGGATTAGAAAGTTAACTAAAGAGTAGGTACAAAATCGATAGGTGAGGGTGTAGAGACATTTACATCGATAGACCCCACTCCATACACCCATTCGTTTGGCATTAAATAACTAAAAACTGGCTGAATATTTATTTTTTTATTTGTGTGATACTACTACTACCATATAAATAATAATTATATGTATGAATTCAATGCTCAAACTTCATTAAGTGTCATCAAATAATTGCTCTGTTATCCAGGGAACCGAACATTCCCAGATGTTAGATAAGGCTTGTCCAAGAAAATCTGTTTATATTTGGAAAGGTGCGTTGTACTTAAAAATCCTGATATTCACGTAGGTTCATCAGTTTTTGTTTCTCCAATTCTCATATAAACAATTTGCCGCAGAACTGCACAAAGACGTATGTCGTCCTCTTCTTAATTACAGAAAACAACATATGAATTTATTTATGTGCCCAAACATTACAGGCACTTTTCGAAAATCAACCTTTTCTTATATAAAGTTTTGTTACTTAAGCCTACCTTTTAAACTACTGAAATTATCAATATAAGCCAGTGTTATAACGAAAGAACAAGTCAAATAGGCCTAGCCAGTGGAAAAATAAATGTTTTTGCAAAATTTCAGATATGCCCTTTTTCGACCAAGCTACAGTGATTTGGAGGAGGAGGAGGAAAAGATTTATAAAGTGGGTCGTTTTACTTCCCACATGGATAGGTGAGTATTGTGATCGCGAAAATTTTCGATTTTGAGATAATGTGCTTTTTGGGCGTTTTATGATGTCTACATAACGAAAATCCACGTCACTCATTTCCATCGGTTGGTCGGTCTGTCTGTCTGTCGGTCTATCTGTTTGTCGCGTTTTTCTACCCTCGTAATCTCAGTAACCGCTGCATGGATTGTGATGAAATTTGGGTATGCTGTGGGGTCGTTAGTAGGCAATGCTGCTAAAATTTTGAAAATCTGTGCATTGGCAGCAGAGTGATTAGCAAAAAATAAAAAAAAATTAAATATACCTCAAACTTCGTTTTTATGCATTTCAGGAGTCCCTGATCATTTTCTACTTTTTTTGGGTGGGGGTGAATTTGGGGTGGTTGGAGGGTGGGGGGTTGTAAAACTGAAAAATTTGTTGTATTGATAATGGGCTGTCCATTGGCCTGTGAACGAAAAACTCAGCGGCATAATACACTTTTTTAGGTCCATCCGAACATTGCCTTGCTCATTACAGAAACCAAGGGACTTAGAATTCGTCATGTATACATACGAGTATTGTTTTAGGTCGTACTTAACGCGAAAACTATTGAATGAAATTTTGACACAGTATTACTACCGCTGCGAGCATGGAAATCGTGTATGTTTTGGAAAAATCGTGTCAGTGGTGGCGCAGTAATAATAAAAAAAACTAAAAATATAAAAACAGCTCAAACTTTGTTTTGTTTGATCGTTTCATATCGTCCAGTTGAAGCATACAGAATAAAAACTGTGGCGTCCTAGTTCCTATTGAGGGAGACGCAAGAAACTATTTACGAGAGTTTTTGTGATGGATGTTTTTTTGCGGGCGGTTGGGCGATGGTTTGTTTGCAAGGGAATTTCAGACTATAGCTTCACGCAATAGGAAAACAAGAAAATGGTATCATTATTATGTGTGGGAAGTACTGAGTCAATCAACTTGACTCCATTTTTTTGCCATAACCAAAAACCTTTTCAGGTGTCCTTGCATAGTCAACCAACTATTTTGGTCAATTTTGTCCTTAATTAACGTTTTCTGCAACCTAAAAGTGCATGGAAAATTTCAGCTGCAACTACTCAGCGCACTTTTTGAGGTCAAACGCTTTCTTTTACTAGACTATTATACGAATACTCCAATTCGCCAAAAGCGGTATTCCATTTCATCAATCAAATAGCGATAACGTGCTGTTAATCTTATGATCCGATACAGAAATGATCCTTCCTAACCGGCCCCTGGGAATCCGTAGACCGAGTAATTGCACCCAATTTGAGATTCCTCTATTCAATTACTCTTTGCTGCGATTGTTGGAAAAAAATAAAAAGGAAGTCGGATGTTTAACATTTTTTTCCTTCCTTTCTTTCGAAGAATGTGGACTGTTCATGTCAGATAATTATGTCTGCGGAACGATTTCGATCAAATTATAGGGGAACAAAACAAAATTATACAACGTTGGCGTCCGAACTTGAAAAGCAGTATTCAAAATCGACTAGTTTGAAGCGATGGCATGTGTAGATGGCACCAAGATTTCAAAAGAGCTCTATAGAACACTATCATCACTACTGCTTTGCTTTCTGTTATCGGAATAGGCAGATTACAAAATATAAACGTGAACGGGAATCGTGAGATAATTTACCGTACAATGTCAGAGTGGTATACCTAGTGACCCAAAAGCACCGCCTCAAGCAAAATTCTGACCATTTTCAAATTAGCAGTTAACAAAAATATTTACGCTTCAGCGAGTCAAACGAACTGTAATTAGGTCAACTCTAAGGCTGGCCACAGACAGTTTTAACTGCACAGTTGGAAGGTTACAGTTAGAGCTGAATCATTGGATCACACACATCTTGTCACCACCAAGATCAGTTTCGGCTAACTTCTTTGAAAGTTTGGCATACGCAGGATCTCTCTCCAATCATGGTAGTTGTTATTTTTTACTTGCAACAGGCACCATTCCGAAAACTGTAAGGAATGATTGCTGCGATTTATGTTATAATAGGTTTAAATTACATGTTTATCCGCAACAGTTAAACAGTTGAAATGTCCTTATATAAATCGCGGAATAGTTTTGTGTGTGGCCGTTTTAAAGACGAGAGTATCCTATTTGTACGTAATAAACATCTGATAGTTGAACTAAACACTCGAAAAAAGCATTAAAACGACCTGTCAACGTAGCCCTACTAAATGACCTTTTTTGTTTTTTGCTGTAAAATTGAAAGTGAAATTCACTTTAAGTAAGGTGGTCCACACACGTTTCTATTATCTTTACAACAAAACATCAACCGTTGATTTCTGTGTAACAAATTCGAATTCCTTCTGAGATCGACTTCACATTCCGAAAACTAAGTGCAATTTCTTTTTTCGGGTATGTTCCTGTTTACACTTGCACAAATTGGACTGAAAACTGCATAGTCGAAATTGCACACACGCAACGTTCAGTCCAACCTTGCAGTTGATTTAATTGAAATTTCATTCTCCTCAGTTTAACTCAAAGATGTTAAAACCGTAATTTTAACATGTACATCCGAATTGTGCAGTTCAAACTGTCAGTTGGAACTCAGCGTTGTGGCTAGCTTAAGGTTTAACGTTGCATAAGTTTATAGACTAGAAAAAGTGTACTACGTTCAATTTTAACAATATTTCTACTACCGTAAAAAACCCTGCTGATATGTTGTGGAACTAATCTGAATACTTTCTTCCCCACCATCCACCGCTTTCTGTATATCCCCCCCACCTAGTGTATCACTTTTCGATAATGCCGGTCCACAAAATCCCATACAAAACCATACCACACAATACATACAGTATTTTTGATCTCTATCTATTTTGATGCCCCCCAATATTAATCAGGACTCCATTTAGCGTAATTAGTTGTGCATGTTATGCGCTGAATTTTAATCTTTATCTTATTGAGGTGGGTGTCAATAGATTTAGAGGTTATTTACAAAATGAAAACGGCTCTAACTTTGTTACAACTGGGACATCGAAGGAAGGGTTAAATGTTAATCCCTCCAAAACGTCCATAGCTGCGTTCAACAGAAGGAAGGGACTAGGACCTTTGTAACTTCTGGGAAGTCAAATACAGCTGTCGGGCAAGGTTAAATACTTAGAGGTAAATCAAGACTGAGTTAACCTGAAATTCCCAGCTCATACGGGTGAAAAGAAGAGTCGAGATGACACTAATGTTATGGTAAAACATAATGCCGCGTACACATCTGAGCAAACAAACCGAATGAGTACTTCGCGCAGAATGGGCGTTCGGCGAATTTTTTATTGTCCCGCACAGAACCACATGAGCATGCATTCGGAGGCGCTCCATCAGTTCGACGAATTGTCTTATTGACAGCGATGGAAAATCTAGGTACAGCTAGTGCCGCGTCACAATTATTTTTTCAAAGAAGTCGAGATTGGAGCTTTAACAATTTTTTTTTGCATTATATTCGAAGTGACAGCGATGGGAGGCGTTTTAAAAATTTTAGCGGAATGTCGAAATTGATTTCTCATTTCTGTTCATTAAGAATAAAACTTCCAGAGGATTTTTGCACTTTCCTACCTAAGTATTCTCCTTTTTAATTTTATTGTAATAAAACTCGTGTTAAGCTTTCCACAATATCGGTCTTCTTTCAAATTTCTCAATTAATAGCGAACATATCTCTTTTGAAAAACCTATTTTGTGCGGAGCGTTTCGGTGCTGTGTTTTTAAACCCGTCCAGACTGAGCAGGAATTTCCTTTGATGGACAACTTTCGCATCGGCTGGCGCACCTCATGAGCCTGTTCAGCGCGGTGCGTGCATACGTCCACATCTGACTGCTCATTCGGCGCGAAGTGCTCATCCGGTTCGTTTACTCAGATGTGTACGCGGCATAAGGTTTAAGTAAATAGTACATGGTGTGCTGTACATACAAGATGGTTAGGCCACAATCAGAATACTAAATAGCCCCAAAGTGACGTCTGCACAAGTCTGAGAATGCCAACAAGAACTGGGTGGGCTAGCGAAACATATCAAAGTAACACTGGAGTACAGAGTACCGGCTACCGGTACTGATCATTTTCCACATTTTACTTTCCACACCGATAGGGCATAAGGGAGTGTTGTGATCGCAAAAATTTTCTATTTTGGGATAATACGCTTTTTGGGCTTTTTATAATATCTACATAACGAAAATCGACGTCACTCGTTTCTGTACGACTGTCTGTCTGTCGGTCTGTCTGTCTATTGGCGTTTTTCTAGCCGCGTAGTCTCAGTAACCTACGCTTGACGGCTTGAATTATGACTAAATTTGTGTAGCGATATGCTGAGCCATCGTAGTAGGTAATGCTGCTATAATTTTGAAAATCGGTGCATTGGCGGCAAAGTACGTAGCAAACAACGAAAAATTTCAAATATTTCTCAAACTGCGTTTTTGGTCATTTTGGGAGAAATTGGTAAAAAATGAAAAAATATCAGAACCCATCCAAACTTCGCTTTTAGGCGTTTCGGGATTTCTCATCATTTTCTATTTGTTTTGTGGGAGGAGGTGAAATTGGGAAAGTATTGTGATCGCGAAAATTTTCGAATTGAGATGCACATTTTCCACGTTACTCATTTGCTGCTGCGCTGTTGAAAATCGGTGCCTTGGCGGAGGAGAAATTGCTAAAAATAAGAAATTATGAAAATCCCTCCAAACTTTCCTTTTTGGCTTTGCAGAGGCTCCTGACTCTATTTGCTTTTTTTTGTTTGTTGGAGGAGGTGAAATCGGGAACACTCAAACATTTGTTGTATTTAAAATACTCTACATTGGGCTGAAAAAAATTGATTTTGGTAATATCGTGTGCTTTTTAGGCGTATATCCGAATGTTGCCTTTAAATTTTATATCTGTGGAAGAATTTGATACATACTTACCTATAAAGTGTAACTCTAAAACTACGCACTTGATTTTGATGAAATTGTGAAACCGTATTACTACCGTGGAGGAAATGGTAAAAGTGTACCGCTTTTGGAACTCTGTCCAGTGGCGGAGGAGAAATCAACAAAAAAAAGAAAAAACTTCAAAATCGCTCAAACTTCGATTTTAAATGTTTCAAAGCTCCCTGATAATTGCCTACTTTTTTGATGAGGCTAGTGTAAGGCTAGAGGAACTCCAAATTTTTTGTTAGCTGCGATATTGTGTGGGAGGTATGGGTCAAGACACCTAACATCATTTTTTTGGATAATGAGCCAAGGATTAAATAGGTAATTTGGCATAAGAGATACCATCACGGTGACAAGGTTATAGATTTTGTTTTGTAAAATAATGAGAGAGCGTTCGATATTAGATTTTATTAGGTCCAGCAAAAGACACTTCGAATTATTATTTATATACTTATATAATAGGTGGCAAACATTCACGTATAATTCGTGAGTTTTCCAGATTATCACAGGATACATCATTGTAAAGTCGTGCGTACATTTGGCGTGGTAATATTTACTGCATATGAACAGATATTTCTGTAGCGCATTGCTATTTAAATACTAATAATACCCATATTTTCTATCTACGACAGTCGATTCCATCGTTCCAGAAATACAGGTGAGAACAAATTATACTTGTACAATGCTATGGCCGGTATACAATATGGTCCTTTTCCCATTCAGCGGTTCCAGCAGTTGGTTTGTTTTAGGCGTCGCCGTTTGCTTTCTGCTGGTATTTATATACAGGGAACGCTTCTATTGAACGCAACGGCAGCACCGTCGGTTCTCAACAAAAGCACCCGGAATTATAAGGGGAAAACTGAAAACTCCGCGTGCCTCTCTAGTACAGTCAAATCAAGTTCCAACTTTATCGAACAGTTACAATTACCAGCTGCGATGAAGCATGGTATGGAGTTTCTCATATCACGTATTTCCGACTAATGATTTTATACAGTGTGGTCCAAAGAGTGTGCAACAAATGGGATTTTTTTTTATTAGCTGCACAATCAAAAATCCAATATTGCCAAAAGTTGGTGCATGTCCGATAACTAATTTAGGTGCACTTAGAATGGTTCCAAGTTCACCAGTATACGGGGTGAATCAAAAAATATAAAAATTGTACAAGAGTAAAGTACCCTTATTATCAAAAATTCAGCAAAATGTTATTAACAAAAGTTGTTTAGAGTTAGGAGTTATGCCTAAATACCAAAACTTGGCTTCCTCTGAGAAACAAATTTTTTTTTTTTGAAAAAAGTGCAATAACTCTCCCAAAAAATTTTTTTTTTTTTAGTAAAACTGTTTGATACACTAATTGAAATTGAATTAATTTTGTATAACTTTATTTAAATTCAAGCATTTTTGTGAAGTTTACCTGAGGTTAAAATTTTTTTGGGAATCACAAGCTAAATGTTTGTTGCACACTCTTTGGACCACACTGTAGATACGGGGCGCACTCCCAGAAGTACCCCACCCAGCAAGGAAGACAAAAAAAAAAGAGAAAGAAATTTTTTAATTCTCAACATATTCTCGATATACGACAAATTTTTCTTTATAGCAACGTTTAGATAGTTCAATATTCGAATTATTATTTTGTTAACCATGCTAAACAAATTGTCACTGTCTGTCTGTCGTTGGCGTTTTTGCTAACCTCGTAATCTCAGTAACCGCTTCATTGTGATGAAATTTGGGCAGCAATATGCTGTGGGATCGCAGTAGGTAACGCTGCTATAATTTTGAAAATCGGTGCGGCGGAGTAATCAGCATAAAACGAACAAATATTCTTCAAACTCCGTTTATAGGTGTCTTTCAACTTTTTTGGGTAGGGGTGAAATTGGGGTGATTGGAAGTGCGTGGTCGTAAAACTGAAAATTATTGTGTATTCATAATGGGGCCTTCAATTACCTGTGAAGGAAGGGCCCAGCAGCAAAATACATTTTTTTAGGTCCATCCGAACTTTGCCGAGATGATTTTGATCAAATTTTGACACAGTATTACTACCGTAGCGAGGATGGAAAACGCGTATGGTTTTTGGAAATCGTGTCAGTAGCGGCGCAGCAATAATAAAAAATTAGGAATATAAAAACAGCTCGAACTTGGTTTTTAGGCGATTTATTTGTAGTGGGTTCTCCATTGCCCTGTTAAGGAACAACATATTATACTTTTCAGCTTTATCAGACTGCTCCCCTATCTTAGATAAAACATATTTTTTTTGAAATTACATGGTTGCAGACAATTCTGTAATCTACGAGTATGTAACTCATCACTAAACTGATAGCAATGATATTTCTAAACCCTACCATGCGCCGTAGTAGAGATCGATCAACTCTATGGTTTTTTGAAATTGTGTTATGATGATGGTCTTGTCGTATAGTATAGAATTTAGAAATTAGAAATTGCGTGACTTGTTTTCCTTTACTTATTCTTTTTTAATTTCATCTTGGCTGTTTCCTTGTTTATTGAATATTACTCCCAAATATTTAGATGTTTTCCCTCCTTTTATATTTATGATGTTGTTCCAGGTATAAATTGTTATCGTTATCGATAATTTCTTATCACATAAGTCAAGTGATCTTGATCCTCTGCTATAACTACTTGGTCGTCAGCGAAATAGAGGCTATGTGAATTATGTTCGTCAATTTGCAGTCTCATGTACTTGGTTTTCTTTGTCCAGTTTTGAGTTTTGTAAAGCTTTGTCTAAGTAGATTTCAAAAAGAATAGGTGACAGGTGGAGCGGTTTCCTGCTTGCAGGTACCCCGCAAGCAGGCAGACTGCTTTCACTGTGTGTACGAAAGCAGGGAACCTTCGCCGACCGGCGCTGAAAGTGGCTTAGAAATGCATGTATTAATTTTATTTTAAGGTTCCCCGCTTTGTTTGCTTCTACCTGCGAGCAGTTCGGCGCTGGACAAAGCAGGCTACCCGCTTTCATTGTGCATGCATACTTAGACCTTTCTAGGTGGAAAAAGCTGATGTGAAGTGTCTGTTTGTTATTGAGGTTTGTAGTGATAAATAAAAAAATTATTTCGAAGTTATTTCAGTATCAATCTACTGGACTAATTTTCCCCTTCTCATTTCGTCTCTCCCTTGCCCCTCCTAAAGGTGTGCAAGCGTGTTTCAGTCATCGATTCGCCGAATATAATGGACTGCCGGAAAATAACCACCCTCCTGATATATATTCAAACAATGCCCGAAAATTTCAGGTTTTTTTTTATCATTTTTAACCTTATTCGCGGATGAAACTCTTGAATTCTTGTCGTCCTAACAGGGGGTTGTATTGTTAATCTCAACTCATCGACTTCCACGTGGCAGCAGATTTTCACAAGTGGAGGAAGGGAATGGAGATAATTCCCAAAATCTGTTTTTGATACAAAACAGGTTCATTTATTCTGGCATGTGTTTTAATATCAGAGTTTGCAAATAAAACAAAGCCTTTTAAACTTCTGATGCGCAATCTATGGAGATATGCTAAATGACTTGAGGACAATTTAAAGATGTTGCTTAAAGGAAAACATACAAGGTGGCGCAAAATAAAGTTTCCTATTTCTTTTGTATATAAAATTGAGATATTATAAATGAAGAATATTTATTTAAACTCTAAAACTTTGTTTTGTTACACACTAAAAAATCCACCAAATGGCCACTCCCAGCATGCAATAATGAGCTCTTTTTAAAGAATTTTTTATAACTGGAACAGTTAAATCGTGAGACCTTGGCGGATATGCAATATCGGCATTTTTCGAGATAAAGCGTCCAGAAAAAATTCTGTTCAAAAATAGCTATTGATCACGGGTCATAATATGTGCTGTGGCACCATCTTGTTGATACCAAATATCTGCAAACATGCATTTTTTTGAATGAGACACCCTATATATTCCATATTCAAATTTCACTAATGATTTCTGTTCTTCCAATATAGGGTATTGTTACATTATACAGAGTATTTCAAAAGTTATGACCAATTTTATATTCAAATCGCTGTCAAATGCACGTACTGTATATCAAAAAGTGATGAATCAAAAATAAAATAATTTTTTTACGAGGATGAATAAAAAATATTTTCTAGTTTTAAAATCGTCTATAAAAAAATCGCGACGCATATTCGTATGCAGGGTAGAATGCAAAATCTAGATTTTCTCTCTTTTTTTGAATGTAACCCCCAATATTTTTATTATACCAAAGAATTACATTTAATATGCTTTTTCATCTTTGTATAGCACTTGTCATAGATGCATTCATTAGTTTCTGAGATATTTCGATTTCTAAATAAGGCAAATAACCCAAATAGGTTCTCCATAAATAGTCGTTTTTGGCAAATCAAGCAAATACACAAATACGCTACGCCAAATAAGGCGCTATAGTATTGAATAGATAAAACAGATCAATCACAATTATAATTATTTATATTATCGGAACCCGTATAACTATTTTTTTTACCCTCTGCGTAACAATGGCCCGAGAATCATATGACTTTTCTGAAGCTCAGCATTTTGTGGCCTTAACGATCTTCCTAAACCACGTGACGATGACGGTTATACCGTATTTTGATTTAGATCAGTAACTTCCAACTCTCTTCTCAACCCTTCCCTTTTAACTTTCTCCACCAAACCGAACAAACTCCATTAAAACTCCCGCAGGGGCAATCGGCAGCATTATGAGCCGACTTCCGAGAATAAGGAGTTCAGGAATAAAAAGGGGTGGCAGAATAGAGAAAGGAGGCTCATTACTGCCATTATCATCATTAAAAAGCACATTGAGATTAATCCACGGTTCATTATATTCGACACGGATAAAATAAATCAGTTTTTCGGTTGACAACACAAGTTTCACAGTAAAAATTAAGGATTGCGGCACTTCGCGCCTCTTATATTTAAGGCAATTTAGTAGTTCTTGACGACCGAGTTGACGACGCTTCAAAGATAAAACATTAAGGGCCGATTTTATCAACATGCATATTTAACAAAGAATTTAACAAAGCTTTTCTTTTGGATGTTATTTAGCAAAAGCTTTCTATTGGGTATTGAGGGCTATGTTAATAAGTATCAATTTTTATCAATATTGAAAACAACACGTCAAAGCTTGATGACACTTTTGTCAAAGATATTTTAGAAATTCATGGATCAAAATCATAGCAGGATATCAGAACAAAGCGATTGATCTGCAAATTAATGCCACATTTTCCATGTTTACATTATAATTATTGTATAATTACTAATTGCAAACTGGGATAATTTGCGATAAAAGTAGTAGGTACCTATATCAGTCACAGCAACTACCTACCTTATTTAAAAATCCCACATCCGTCAGTCAGATGGATTATATGAAAATACATACTTTTATGAAGAATCAATCTTTCATTTACTGAATGCATGTTTGTTATAGATCTTCTTATAGAAGTATTCACAGGTGCATTGTACATCAAATAGGGTTATACTTAATTTTAGTTATAAAATGGCAAGCTTTGGCGTTCTGGGGTTCTGGATAGGCAACCAGTAAAGTAATGCACATACGTTTGGGAAGTAGCTGTAACCTTTGAAATGTAACAAAATGCTATTTTTACCTCTTTTTACTATAAAACAAAGATATATTGCAGGTATTCATAATTATTATCGATAGTAAATTATTGCTTTATCCAAATAATTCAATGAGTGAATTTCTTGTCATCATATCGTTTAATACAGCATGAAACCAGCGATCAAATGGAAATAGAATCTGGAATCTGATTGGTTGAAATTAGCAATTGCTAAACTTTTGAACAAGAAAATGCAATTTTTCACCGATTTGGGATGGAAAATCAGATTGGAAAAGATGCTAGATGATTTACAATGCTCGATTGTATATAAAGTATGTCATTTTTGAGCTTTTTGAGGTCAACTTCAAGAGAAATCAATAATTTTCAGAGTACTTTGACAGATGCATGTTCTTAAAAGGGCTGCTCTGATTGGTCAAAGTCTTTGTTAAAATCTGCATGTTGATAAAATCGGGCCTAAAAGTCTCGCCGAGGGTGTCATACCCTTAGACTTAATAAAAACAAAACCATAATCATGACCCTGCTCATCATAAAACTATAGAATATCACCAGGTTCAACATTTTGTTGGACAATAGAAACACTTTTATGGATACAGAATATTCCCTCAACCTTCGACCACTTTTTAAGAAAAAAGAAAAACAAGAAATTCCTCTTTTATAGCTTCGTTACAACAGTTCATAGTTTTTATTTTTGTAAAGGAGAATCTTAGTTTTCTCCATTTGACGTGATGCAATTTATAGTACTTCAAAAGTCGTCGAGCTCCAAAATATTTTTTTTAGAAAATACCAACATTTTAGAAAAAAAAATTTCACGGAGTCTGTGCATAGGCTCTGTCCATTTTTCAGCTTTTTTTTGTGTGTTTATCACTGCCTGCTTTAATCTGTGCCTTGTCCATTGGATCTGCAATTAATAGTTTTTTATAATCGCATTAAACAGAATTTTGTACTGAGTATCCACTCCGTTAAGCAGTCTCCCCATCCGTTACTTTAAGAGTTAACGGAGGATAGGTTAACAAAGGATAATGCTGACTAAACCAAACATTTCACCTAACTTGCTGTTGTTAAAGGGTCCCTTGATAAATTACAAGTGTGATTCGTGATTATTTTGATATAACCATTTACACAGGTTAACACTGTTTTTACTTACACTTTCTAAGTGAATTTGCAACAATTGTCCTCGAATGTCAAATTTCAAGTTTCTAATGATGAAATCGTCAATAAAATTGAAAAAGAACGTATGCTGCTGATCAGAATAAGTAAATTGGAAATGGTGAAGAGAAAATCATTGAAATATAGGAATATTAACATAGCAGTCCAAAGAGAAGGAGCAGCAAAGTTATGTTAGCTACATAACAGTGTACAATTTCAATATTAATTATGTCAATGCCAATACCTCACACAAGGCGTAGCCTTCGAGGTGGCAGTATCGTATAGTAAAAATGAATGAAAAATAAATGAACAGTAAAATCGCAAGAATTCATTCGCATGGATGACGCCTGTTGTTGCAACAGAAGGTGCTATGGTTATAAGCGAATTTTATTTTGCATTAACGGAAGAGAGATTTTGACGAGAGGCAATACATTTGGTACCTACTGTCAAAGTTTATCAATAATATAGCAAACCTTAGAAAATACTTCAACACTAAAGATATAACATCAAGTCACGTCAAAAGGAAATAACAAATACGGCAAACAAATTCTTCATTGTGTAGAACAACAGGAGGGGAGATAGCTAACTGAGGGAAGATTTTACTCTTTTCACTGATTTTTTTTTTCAACTTATTTTCTTCGGTGTAAGTCTTAGCTAGATCGGAAACATTCAAAAGGCTAAAAACTCCACAAATCTCTATCAATAATACTTGGCTTCTAGTTTTTACTTCCCACACCGATAGGTGAGGGGAGTATTGTGATCGCGAAAATTTTCGATTTTGAGATAACACACTTTTTGGGCGTTTTGTGATGCCTACATAACGAAAATCCACGTCACTCATTTCCGTCGGTCTGTCTGTCGGTCTGTCTGTCGGTCTGTCTGTCGGTCTGTCTGTCGGTCTGTCTGCCGGTCTGTCTGTCGGTCTGTCTGTCGGTCTGTCTGTCGGTCTGTCTGTCGGTCTGTCTGTCGGTCTGTCTGTCGGTCTGTCTGTCGGTCTGTCTGTCGGTCTGTCTGTCGGTCTGTCGGTCTGTCTGTCTGTCTGTTGGCGTTTTTCTAGCCTCCTAATCTCAGTAACCGCTGCATAGATTTTGATGAAATTTAGGTAGTGATATGGTGTAGGGTCGTAGTAGGTAATGTTGCTACAATTTTGAAAATCGGTGCATAGGCGGCGGAGTAATTAGCAAAAAACGAAAAATTTCAAATATGCCTCAAACTTCGTTTTTAGGTGTTTTAGGGGTTCCTGATCATTTTCTACTTTTTTTGGGTGGGGGTGAAATTGGGGTGGTTGGGGGGGTGGGGGGTTGTAAATCTAAAAAATTGTTGTACTTATAATGGGCTGTCTACTGACCTGAGAGAGAAAGACCTAGCAGTATAATACACTTTTTTAGGTCCATCCGAACATTGCCTTTTGTATTACAGGAACCAAGGGACTTAGAGAATTTTCCGATGTATACATACGAGTATTGCTTTAGATCGTTCTGTATTTTATAATGTTGAAATAACTGAATTGATTTTAATGAAATTTCGGCACAGTATTACTAGTTTGGCGAGGATGGAAAACGCGTCTGATTTTTGGAAATCGTCTCAGTGGCGGCGCAGCAATATTAAAAAAACTAAAAATATGAAAACAACTCAAACTTCGTTTTTAGACGTTTTAGGGGTCCTGATCACTTTATACTTTTTTGGGTGGGGGTGAATTTAGGGTGGTTGGGGGGTTGTAAAACTGGAAATTTTGTTGTATTCGTAATGGGCTGTTCATTGATATGCGAATGAAAAACCTAGCTGCGTGATACACTTTTTAGGTCCATCCGAACGTTGCATGCTTATTACAGAACCCACGGGACCACGAGTATTTGTGATGTATACATACAAGTATTGTTTTAGATCGTTCTAGATTGCGTAACGTGAAAATTGTTCAATTGATTTTTAATGCATATTTCCTGAAGAGGGAGACGTAAGAAACTATTTACGAGGGTTGTTGTGTTGGATGTTTTTTTTGCGGGCGGGTGGGCGATGATTTAGTTGCAAGGAGATTTCAGACTATAGCTTCATGGCCTTCATGCAATGGGAAATAATAAAATGGTATCATCGTTATGTGTGGGAAGTACTGAGTCAATCAACTTGACTCCATTTTTTTTTGTATATACCACGCGGCGACATACCTTTTCGTATTTTGGTGAGAATGTCCAACTAACTTACTCTCAATCCGAAATCCACTTCTAAAGGCTGATTTTCAGCAATTAAAATTCTAATATTTATTGATGTGACTAGTCAACAAAGCCACATCGGAGTAGAAAATATTTATCCTGGAAAAGGGACTGAGTATCTGGAATCGAATCCTCCCACTTCCCATTTGTTTGGGTTGGGCCGGATGCCGGAAGTTCGCTATGGAAGCGAACAAAGTGACTGCTCCGTGTTGGGACGCGTCGCGTCGCGTCGCTTCTAGCATTAAAAGGAAAAAAAGGGAAAACGGCACCCGCACCCGACAGTTCGCTAATAGATCAGAAAAATAACGTTTTTCAATAAGGAACTAATTGTCAAACGCACTGTTTTAACCCCTTAAGTATTGGCAATCAATTATTGAAACACTGTCACAGACCCGTAGTTTAACAATGCTAAAAAAATAAAGTCAAGTTGATTGACTCAGTACTTCCCACACATTACCGTTTGTTTATTTTTTTTCCATAGGATGAAGGTGTGTTATGCTACTAGGTCTTCCTTTCACAGGTCAATGAATACAAAAAAGTGAGCTTTATGACCCCTCACCCCCCCAACTATCCTAATTTCGCTCCCACCCAAAAAAAGCAGAAAATGATTACGAAACCCCTATAACGCCTAAAAACAAACGTACAGAACCCGTGCCTCTGGTGGCTAAAAGCGGACGAGCCTTGTCGTTCCACCAAAGAGTTTACTGCTGTTAGTAGCGTTTCTCTTTGGTTGCCGTTACCTTCGGGTACTAGAGGCGCACCGGCAGAACTTTCTGCCTTTTGGTAACTGTTTCTATATTTTTGGTTTTTTTATTATTGCTGCACCGCCACTGACACGATGTCTAAAATCCATAAACGTTTTCCATCCTCGCCACGGCAATAATACCACAGTATTATTTCATTCCATTAAAATCAATCCTATAGTTTCCACGTTACACAATCAAGAACGAGCTAAAGCAATATTTGTATTTATACGTCAGAAAATTTTAAGTCCCTTGGTTTCTGTAATAGGCAAGAAATCTTCGGATGGACCTAAAATCGTCTATTATGACGCCAGGTCTTCCGTTTACAGGTCAATATGGATAGCCTATTATGAATACAACAAATTTTTGAGTTTTACGACTCCGTACCCCCCAACCACCCTAATCTCAAAGTGATCATGAACCCTTAAAGCGCCTGAGCTATTTTTATATTTGTAGTTTTTTTATTATTATTGCGCCGCCACTGACACGATTCCCAAAAATCATAAACGTTTTCCATCCTCGACGTGGTAATAATACTGTGCAAAAAATTTCATTAAAACCAACCCGATAGTTTCCTAGTTACACAATGCAGAACGATCAGAAGCATTACTCGCATGGTTTCTGTAATAGGCAAGGTAATGTTCGGATGGACCTAAAAAAGTGTATTATGACGCTAGGTCTTTCTTTCATAGGTTAGTGGGCAGCCTATTATGAATACAACAAATTTTTCAGTTTTACAACCCCTCCCCCCCCCCCCCAACCCGAAAAAGGTAGAAAATGATCAGGAATCCCTAAAGCACCTAAAAACAAAGTTTGAGGAAGATTTAATTTTTTTTGTTTTTTGATAATTACTCCGCCAACCATGCACAAAATTATAGGAACATTTCCTACTAGGACCCCACAGCATATCGCTGCCCAAATTTCATCACAATCCATGCAGAGGTTACTGATATTACGTGGCTAGAAAAACGTGTACAGACAGACCGACGGACAGACCGACGGAAATGAGTGACGTGGATTTTTGTTATGTAGACATCATAAAACGCCCAGTGTATTATCTCAAAATCGAAAATTTTCGCGATCACAATACTCCCCTCACCTAACGGCGTGGTAGTTAACACTGAATTATATTTTGCGCAAGGTTTATTTAGCTATTTCATACGCATTTATTTGCGAATGAACCGAAAGATGAGATATTTTTTCAGAAAAAATATACAGGGAGCATAAAGTGCACAAATGAAACTGGCTGAAACTAGACCACAATTCGACAAAGAAGAGATTTAAAAAGTGTGCCTTATATTTACAGTTTAATTATTTTTGCCCTTTTTATTGGAAAGTATCATATCTTTTGAAATATTGGGTGCATTTCGTTGAAATAAAAACATAATATATACCAAACAATGCCTAATAGATGCTACTTAGAGAGTAAAAAAGTCCGCTGAGAAAAAGTAAATGAGCCAAATGTTTCTTAGAAAATGTCAGACCTTTTTTTGAACTAAATTTGGATTTTCAAGGAAACCCCCTAAAACCGTACTCTTTTTGAATCGTCTCATTGATCCTCATCCAATATCGTGTCTAATAAAAAATGTAGACGTTGAATGAAGTAGGTTCTAGGAACTTCCCCGACTCAAGTGGTTGTTTTTCTTACATTTGAGTATTTCAATTTAATTAATTTTTTAGCCTCCAATTTTTTTTCGTTGGTGGAAGAGATGCCAAATTAAACGGAGACCTGACAACGGATTTTGCGAAGCGTTTGTATCGCAGATCGTCTATAGACGTTTCGTTACTGTCACCGTTATAAACAGCAATGAAAAATCGGTTCACCAGTAATACTCAACATTGCAGGATCTACATCTTTTTCCAGCAATAGCTGAAGTCCAAAAGCAAGCTGTGGATTGCTTTCTAACGTTTTTTATGAATTTTATTTTTCCTGTGTTGAATGCTGCTGACGTAGTCTCGTATCCAGAAAAAGCATGGAGAAACAATAAATTGTTGGCAATAATCTGTCATGAAAAATGACCATTTCAGGTGTCTTAAAACCCATCCAATTTGCGAGAAAATAAAAAAACCATATGCCATTCACTTCGTCTTTATAAATTTATATGATAGGTACTATTTTTATTGTTTAAGTTTAATATTTCAAGAGTTATTCAGCTGCAAAGATTTCTTCCCTTCATTTAATAACTCCAAATTATTGATTTTTACAAAAATGGTCAAGAGGAGAAAATGGTAGATATATATCTTATGTGCAAAAAATGTCTGGACAAATTTTTTATTTCATTCGCCGTTCGGCAGATACAGCAAAAAGACTATTTTCACCCCTCTGAGGGGTGTACCGCGTACCCTGCAACACCCCTAACCCCAAAAACTCGGCGCAGCACTCACGACCGATCTCCCCCTCAGGTAAAAAGAAAATTTTGCTGCCTACCCAAAATGCACAGATGACCACTTTTCCCGCCGCTTTGACTGAATTATTTTAGCTGTTTGCTATTCTCCATGAGATACCTTTAAGACATTTCTTATGACACACTAGTTTCTCAATAAATTCTATTTATCATAATTTTCCTGGTTTATATGTCGTAGGTCGATAGAAAAAGGCATAGACTTCAACTTGGTACCATTTTGCGTACTTACGATCGTTCTGTCTCTGCTACACGTGCTCTCAGGCATAATTATGGAACAGATTATATACATTGTTTCTCATGCATATCGATTTAATATAAAATATGCTAAAAACGTCTGTATGTTCGTACTGATAATTGCCATATAGCTAGCAGTCCCAGGTGGTTTATATTATTGCTCGAGTCGTGCTGAACGCAGAAGCAGACATACCATTAAGATATCTATCAAAAATTTAATACCACGGATTTTCTCTGTTTATTGAGAAATAATAGAGTAGAGAGAATATGTTTAAAGACAGACGCTAATGTATATCAGTGAAAGAGCCAACAACGTAATTGAGGAAGCCAAAAAAAAATTATATTAAGTATTGATGAGCACTCATGTTAAACAACGCAAATACTTGGCACAGGTACTCTAAAAAAAAACTGAATAATTATTACCATCCGCATTAAAAAATTCGAACGCCCCAAAATACGTTCTCAACAGCAAAATACCTCTTTAAACAAGATAAAAAACCTAATGCATATTATAACAATTTTCAGCAATTTGCTTCCTAGACAACATAACATATTTTTGATGTAGGAAGTTCACACACAACGCTTATATACCAGGTTAATCACCTTATTGGTGACGAAGCATTATGGCTAAAATATCTGATGAAAAAAAATTTCGGACGGTACGGCTACATTTTAAAAATAAACGTATTAAAGTTGCATTTTTTTAATCGGACACCCTGTATATTATTGCTTATTCAGCTTCTTAGTGAATTCTAGTGTGACTTTATCTATCATACTTATGACTTAAAGTGAACCGCTTATGTGCAAATCACATTTTTTTGGTATAAGTAGATATCAGAAAAAATGGAATATCGCAGCAATTATAAAACTTAGAACGCTGTGACTACCATGAAATGCAGATTACATTAGACTGTCAAATTTGAATTACTTTTGTACTTGAAAAAATCGGTAAAATCAGATATAACTCGATTTTAGCAAATGGAAATGCCTATTTTTTCATACGAACAAACGTAAAATTCAAATCTTCGCTCAAATCAGCATTTTTCCATGTTCCTACCTATAAGCAACCTAGCAGGCGTGAGAAACTACCAGAACAAAAAACAGTGATATAAATAGGTATGAGTAGACAAATTAACAATTGAAATTGCAAAATGCAAAACCACAAAATAAACAATTCAATCATGTAACAACATCTATAGCTATGAATATTAAACTTAGTTTCAGCAGGAAAGATATGAGACAAGAAGAAACTTTGTGTAGGTTCAAAAGTTATTGCAAGTTCATATGAGTTAAGGATATAAAAAACAAATACCTGATATTCTTTGACTCTGAGACTTCTTATGTTTGCGTACATACCTGAAACAAATAATAAATTTTGTTACCTGAAATTAGCTCTGTGCCTTACGTAATAGTTGTGGAATTGCGAAAAATTGCCCAAATCACAGTAATGATCTGGAGGTAGGTTGAATGAATTTTTTAACAAGAATCTGGTTGAATTCAAGGGGATATATGTCCCGTTGACATTTTTTCAAGGAGCTCCAAGTATTGACGATTTCCACTTAACCAATGAGAATGATCCTGTGGTTGTCTCTCTGACACTTTCAGTGACCCTCAAATAAAACCTCAACCATTGAAATAATATTTTTGTAAGTCACGGCTACCTCTGCAATAGAAAATATTGTCAAACGTAATTAGAGCTAAGTAACATATTTTTGCTTGATTGGCCCCTCCCAGATAAGTCGAGAATTATGAGGTCTAAAAGTTTTTCAAAGCATTGCTTTGCAATCTGGTCAATCTGGTCGACGCGTGTGTAGTCAAGGCACGGCCATGGCACCAGCTTGTAATGTCATCAAATTACTATATTCAGGGACCGCCAATACTGAGTGGACCTTAAAATATTTTTACGTAAATTTTGACATTTATAAATGTATAATATACATTTTTTTGAATAGAACCCCCTATATTTGTATTCCTTGGTGAGTTCTAGTGTAACCTCATATATCATATGTGGAGCTTTAAAGCAACCGTTTCGGCGCAAAACACTATTTTTGGTATAAGTAGATATCAGAAAAATTGAATATCGTAGCGATCATAAAATTTAGAAGACCGTGACTTTGCGGTGCGACTAAGCATCAAATGCATCACCTTAAGTTAGACGGTCAAATTACTTGATTATTTGAAATGGGAATGCCTAATTTTTTTGATAACCTCAAATCTAAAATCTGGTAACCTTTCCAACAATATAGGATTGTCAATATCAATCGTTTTAGTTTTCTTTTTTCAATTTTCCTACATATAAGCAACCTATTATTGCAGGCCATGAAAAATAAACAAAAACCCGTCGAGATGGAAAAAACCAACTGACAAAAGCTAAATTCAGATGCATACGACATCCGACGATACGACGGTACGAAACTGTTCCTATTGGTTGAAATATGTTGATTTGACATCATTTTGAATATTTCAACCAATAGCAACAGTTTCGTACCGTCGTATTGTCGGATGTCGTGTTCATCTGAATTAAGCTTTAGTAGAAAGATACAAACGAACTAGAGCAACGAGGCAAGATTATGAAAATTCCTTACAACACATCCTCACTAACCTGAGACAATAGCGGTAAGATATCTGATGTCAATAAGAAGCTGGTGTATGACATTAAGTGTTTTTTCACAGTCCACTAGCCTAAAAAATTCTGAAACAAAAGAAAAACCACTAGCGATTGTTGTGACGTAACATCTTTAGAATTGAAATTTCATATTCAGTGAGATAAAAAAGTAGTCACTTCCAGGAAGTCAAAAGTAAAGATATTTCTAACTGGAGCATTCTGAGCAGCTATTGAAATGATTGTTAGAATTTTTTATTACTCCATGTTGTAATTGTGTTAAATTTTTAACATACTGCAATTCAGTTTTAATTTTCTGCGATTTTGATAGTAAGTAGAAGTACCTACTGAAGAATTTGAAGGGCTGCAGTTAGAGGTATCGTTATTTTTGACTTACGGAAATGACTACTTTTTTATGGCAATAAATGTGAAAGTTTATTCTGAAGCAACAATTGCTGGTAGTTTTCCTTTCATTTAAAAGTTTTTTAATAATTTTGGAAATTAGCTTGTAGCTAGTAGGTTGGGAAAAACAAGTATTCTTGTTGCCGCTGTTCTTTCTGGTTAGAACAACTGATATGTTGTAAGGAATTTTTATAATCTTGCCTCATTACTCTAGTTTGTTTGCATCTTTTTACTAAGATAGTTGGTTTATTCTATCTGAACAGGTTTTTGTTTATTTTTCATGGCCTGCTAGATTGCTTATAGTTTGGAAAAGTAAAAAACACCGATTTGACTGAAAATTTGAAATAAAATGAAAACTGGAAAAAATTGATACTGACAATCCTACATTGTTGGAAAGGTTATCAGATTTTACACTTGACGGTATAAAAAATTAGACATTACAATTTAAGATAATCAAGCTACCTGTGATTGAAATTTCATTAATTAATCTAAAAATTTTAATTAATATTTTTTTTCTGATAGATATCTACTTATACCAAAAATGGTGATTTGCGCCTAAACAGTTCATTTAAAGTAAAGCATATATGATTCATAAAGTCACACTAGAATTCACCAAGCAAGCCAAATATGCAATAATATATAGGGGGGTTCTATTCAAAAAAATGTAGTCTGATATGAATCACCCTATATAGACGTCAAAATTTAAGTGAAAATATTTTGGGGTTATAGTTCTCAAGGCCCTCTACCATGATCAGGTGACAGATTTTTGAAGTTCGTTTTAGTACGCTCAGAATGCTCCGTCCACTCACTATTGGCCTAGCCTGTGTAATTATAAAACTAAGACTGATTTGACAGTATAACTTCATATCTACCACCGTCAGAAGCGCAAGCCGCACGAACCGCTCGAACTACACTTTCACTCAGATCGCATGCGATTGAAAACGCACGTATTGAGGCGACCATCAAACGAACCGTTAGTGGTGCTCCAATACTTTGCATAGAAGCCGGGTGGACGTGCGTCGGGAATCGCGTCGACCACATCGGCAATCAACCCGTGTGCGGAGCTGTTAAGACATCCGAGATCTGAGAACAAACATAAGGAACCTCCAAAAAGTTTATGGCTACTGTAGCTTGGAGAACATATTTATACTGTTCCCTAAACCATATTCATATAAGTACAACTACAACATAAAACTATGGATCTCCAAACTGTTAAATTGTCGCCTTTGCTTCCAGCAAGTAAAACTTATTTAAAACGAAGCTGTGTTGTCACAACTTCACTATTTATAATCTTGCCAGTAAAGATGTTACATGTTATTGGTTTTCTGAAGACCAAAACAATCAATTAACCGCATCAACTTTTATTTCGTGCATTATTGACTTTTTAGAATCTAAATGCTTAACACAGACTAAGTTGCCAATAATAATTTATTCCGATGGCTGTGGCTTTCAAAATAGAAATAATGTCCTGTCAAATGCACTCCTCAATTTTTCTATTGAACATGCAGTCAGAATCTATCAAAAGTACCTTGAACCCGGTCACACTCAGATGGAGTGAGACTCAGTTCATAGCTTAATAGAACGCAAACTAAGAAATAGAGAAATACATCTACCAAGCGACTATGCTAAAGTTACCAAAGAATGCAGAATAAATCCAAAACCGTATGAAGTGAAAATAGTAGACTGCAACTTTTTCAAAAACTATTCTGACAGCAAATGTTTACGGTATACTTAAATTACGCCAGGAAAAAAGCATTTGATCCAGTTATAGCAGACATAAAGTGCATTAAATATGAATATGAGCCATCCCCAAATATTCAGGTTAAGCAGTCTTATGATGAACCATTCATAGAAATACCTGTCAGCTCGAAAAGTATAGCAGTTATTGAAGACTATCCCCAATTGTTAAAAGATCGTTGCAAAAAATCAAAAAAGAAAAATGGGACCATTTACAAGACCTTAAATCAGTTTTACCAAAAGATGCACAAGCGTTTTATGATAGTTTGATTTATCAATAGCTTTTTTCACACGATTTTGCCTTTTGATGTTTGTAGTTTAATTAAGTTGTTCGTATTGGTAGCCCATATGAATTATTATACGTTTTGTGTTCCGTCCCCAACGTCTCAGAACTATGTGACTAATTATTTTTGTTAACTCTGTGTTATTACTATTCAAGTGGAGCTGTTTATTTTTTGTATTGTTGATAACTATTATTTTTGATGTTTGTGCTTTGATTAAGTTCGTATTAGTAGCCCATATGAATTATTATACATTTTCTGTTGTCTGCAACATCTCAGAACTATGGACTATTTTTTTTGTTAACTCTGTATTATTACTATTCAAGAGGAGCTGTTTATTTTTTGTATTGTTGATAATTATTATACTCATACTCAACTTACTCAATAAGGTTTTGATAGGAATCACTGCTTATTCTTTTTTTTAAATCTCCTATCTGAACTAAAAAATCGATGCAATTTATCCTATTTGAACTTGTATTGTATTGGAAATTATCCTATCTGCAGTTTAATAACGTTTGGTGTATATTTCAGGAAAATAGTGAGACTTTTTATTTCTGGTTGTTTCAATAAATATGTATATGTATCACAGGAAAATCGTGAATCATCTTCTATTTATATTTGGCACCCATTTTTTGTCTTCCTGTAAAATCACTATATTTCACTTAGAAGATATTGCCGGCTCACCGTCGATATGCAGTCCCTCATTTTACTCTCGTATCCTTTCAGAAGGCGTTCAATAATGTCACCCCCTATAGGGTTTGAAAAATGGAGTTAAACAAAATAAAAACGGATGACATCGATACATGTCATACTTGGACCTCCCAAGAACATGGATAAAAAACGTCATCCGGCCTGGCCAGCAGAAACGGATGACAGTATTTTTGTGTTATCTACATGAAAACAAAGAATCTTCCATCGAGTTTCGACCGGTTTCATCGCGATATTTTATTTTCATTTTAAAAAAATCTGTACTCGAAAACCGCCCGTAAATTTCGGGAGATGACGATTTTTTTGAACATTAGCTTGTAGCTACCGCATTTTCATTCGGTTACGCTAGCTATTTTTTTTTTTACTTATGACACCCTCATCACTCCCATTTTGGGGATGGTGCCATGACAAACAAATTTCCAAACTGCCTCTACAGCTCAAATACCAAGCGTCATCCAGTTTCTTTCTCGACACTAAAATGATACGTTATTGCTCTGAATACACGGCAGGCAGACACAGCAACGGAAGTAAGTTACGTAGTAATTTTCATGATTCAGATGTTATGAAACATCCAATGAATAGACATAAGTTATTTGAAGCTTCTACTTGATTTACGTTCGTAGCTTTGAATACGCCATATTTTAGAAAAAAAAATCAATATTTAGGTATGCTAATGGCCTTCCATTCTGGGTGAAAGGTTAATACGGTCCCTTGAAATGTTTTCAAAACAGACTCAAGAAAACCCGGCTACCTTCCTATATCAGGTGCGACGTCATCCTCAAACCGCCTCGGAGCTTTTACCGCTGCTGTTTTTATTGAACGCTGCTTTGCTTTTCCTCTCCGGGGCTAAAATGGAAAGTTCTTTTAGAATGTGTCGAGGTTTTCCTTTCAACAGGATGACCTGCTCTACTTGGTTCAATGATACATGGTCACCTGCCCTGTCACATGCACGTAATAGCAAGAAAATCAGAAATCTACAGTAGAATCTCGATTATACAGTTCCCAGTTATACAAATTTGCTATTTTCTGCTATTTTTTTCTTCTTTTTTTTCTTCTTTCTTGCTATTTTTATTTTATTTGCTATTTTAATTTGCTATTTGCTATTTTATTTGCTATATTTTATGTTTGAGAATTGCAAATTTGTTGATTAAACTTACTATATTTATTGTTGGATATTATTTTAATTTTTAAATGTGTATTAATAGGTATCTCTAGAATGACAGTAATTTTTTTTCGTTACATTGAAATCAATGTTTTGACAACAAATGAAGTTTTAAAATACATCCCCAACAAATATAGGTACCAACCGGTGGTACCAACGTATCGAATAGTGTTTGCCTTTAGTTAGTAAATCTGGGTTTGTGTTTAGCCTTTTGCTCGGATTTTGTCTTATTGATTAGCCAGTCACTTTCTGTTTATTGTTGTTGCTGTTAGATTGGTAAATCCTAAAAGTCGCACATTACTATGAAAACAACTTTTAGGATTTACCAATTTAAAATTAACTACGACAAACAGAAAGTAACTAGTGTACTAAAGGTGTAACCGGTACAATGCCTGATCGATAAGACAAAACTCCGAGCAAAAAACTAAACAAAACCCATAACATGATACCCATATCGTGGTTATTTTTCAGTTTACGGAAAAAAGGTATATAAAAAAATTGTTTATTTTTAATACTTCTATACACAGATAAAAGGATCAACTTAGCAATCACCCTGTATAACTCCATATCAAAACATAATCTCAAAAAATAAACGGAAGAGTGAAAAATATTCCGCCATTTTCCCGTACTTATATGTGGAAATTATATTTTGAGGCTGTTTCATTTTTCTATATTTAAATTTAAGCTATCATACATAGGGCAACCTTCTACCGTGGTCATAATTTGCAAAATTTGAGTCGTATAATTGCCGATAAGTTTTTAAAATGTATCAGAAATGAAAAAATGGCAGCGCAATAATAAAACAATTTCACGAGGAACTAAACTCTGGTTAAGGAGTGGAAGTGGAGAAGCAGTCTTTAGCAGTTCATCGATTGACCGCAATAGAAGAGGTAGACCGATTGTTGTCAAATCTTCCTTAATCTAATTTATCCCATATGGCTTTTGTGATCTTTTGTAACCAATCAGAGTGGTTATGCGGAGTAGCTTTTGATAAAAGTGCGCAACAATGACCTCCTAGTTATTGAGTCTTAATGTATATCTGTTACGGCTAAAATGTTTACTTTGATAAATCATATTTCTACCAAAATAGCTATGAATATTAGTTGGCTTGTACACTATCCAGCTAGTTTATAAACTATACAAGATATGCCGCTAAAGTATAATACCACAAAGATATCACACATATTAGAGAGTTTTTGGTCAGTCACGGCAAACGACAATTTCGTTATGGTTATGGTTAACTTTGTCGTTAATAACGATAACTTTTCGTCGCAAAATGTAGAGTTTTTGGACGCGAAATCGAACTGTCAGTACTGTCACCGTTGACAAGTGTAGGAATTTTAGGTTAATTTGGAGTATTTGGACATTCTAAACAAAATACGTGATTAGAACGGATTGTGCCCTAGACGTCGATTGCGAGATAAATTATCATTTAGAAAAGTATGGAGGAGATTATTGAATTAGTGTATATATATACGATGACGTAGCAAATGTCACATAAAAATAACCATAAAGGCACAAATAACGATACCGCTAATCTGACGTAATTAACCACGTCCGTTATGTTTAATAAAGTTAACTGTGTGTCAAATCGTTACTGCGCAGACTCCAAATAACGATAACCACGATTTCAGTGACATATGTGCGGACCAAAAACTCTCTAATAACCAGCGCCGGTACTCTGTAACTTAGAAATGTGTTTCTATGCGCTATGTGCTATGGGATCGGGTGGCCTCGTAAATATGACAGCGTGTCGTGACAGCGTAGTAGACACGTGATAGGCACCCGAAACTGCCCGATCGTCATGGTTGTCATGGTGATAGAAACATGTTTCTATCTCTTAAGTTAGAGAGTACCGAAGTAGTGTTTCTGGTCAGTTTACACTACCCAAATGATTTGGGTAAATTATGCACCTAATATCTCTAGTACTACATAATAACCAACTCCTTGTTTAGAATGTAAACTAACCAATCCTCTTTGGTTACTTTAGGTTAGGACAATAATTTTTAGTCAAAAGTAAAGTTTATTCATAGATAAAACATACAATTGCTATTCGGTTCGATTCTCTGTACATCATAAGTATTCACTACATGATAATCATTCTTGTTATTAGTGTTAGGTCCTTGTTCGCGTATTCTCTTTATATGTTGCAGAAGTACATTATAATCACTGTCATTCATTAATTTTGAATTTTAGGACTTTTTCTCGTAACATTCTAGTAGTAACTTTTCAAATTGCTGTTGCTGATCCGTTTTTGATAACTAGATACTTGTTCTTAAACAAATTTTATAAGGCACGATAGTAAACAATACCAACACGTCACACTTGCACTTGCCATAACCATAACCTCACTTTTCTGTTAAATTGACCAAAGAAAATTAGTTAGTTTACATACTAACCAACGAGTTGGTTATTACGTATTACTAGAGATATTAGGTGATTACCTTATCCAAATGGTGTGGATAGTTTGGAAACTGACCAGAAACACTGGTTAATATGTGTGGTACCTTTGTGGTCTACACTTTAGCGGCATATCTTGTAAAGTTTGTAAGCTAGCTGGATAGTATACAAACCAACCAACATTCATAGCTATTTTAGTTGTCATATTATTTTCCATTAAAATAACGAGACATTTGGGTAGTTTGTATAATATCCAGCTAGTGTATAAACTATCCAAGTAAACACTCTAACCGTAACATATCTACTAATAAAAACGTTAATACTATTATGTAGATATTAAATAGCCCCACCCTCTGGTTGGTTACTGTAGAGACCTCAGCTTTTCTCTTCGAGTACCCGTATAGCGATATGCATTTTTTTTCTTGTAAAAATGTTTATATAATTTCAAGCTGAACCACTGTATACTCCGAATATATAATTAATTCGTTTAACGATTTATACATCGTCTAAGGCGTGAGCTAATTGCCCAGTCATTTAATTGCCTTTTAATTGCATAGTTAACAAATTAGAACATAATCCAGATATCATAGTCATAATAATTATGTATCTACACGAAAGTTTCTCAAGTGAATGAAAGATGGTACGATAAATTTTATAACTCAACGACTGCTTTTTTATTGAGCCTTATTACCATTACGAAGCGTGCTACTCGAGCAATGAAATTACAGAAATGTTTCCAAATTGAACAAACACTATATTACTCCCTACCGTAGTTGACTGTATTGATGGTTTCAATAAGACGTTCCGCATTGTGTGAAAATCATAAAAGTGACAACTGTCAGGCGAAAGTTGCGTAAAATGACAGCAAAAATAAGTAACATCACATGAGGCCTTTACGGAAACTATGATCGGGTTAAGGTGATCACATGGATCACTGATCCTGACGTTCGGAAAGTGATCTAGGATCAGTCATAAATATGGTCAGTTCTCTCTTGTACGGTAAGTGATCCCGATTTAGTTAGTTATACAGATCAGTAGCTTTTTTCTTAATTATCTGTTTTTTATTCTTAAACCAAGTTTTTCGTTGTTTGATATCCGTTAAATCCATGGGATCATAAATCCCACATGACAGCTGTTTGACACATAACTTATCGATCCGGATCTAGATCACTGTTTCCGTAAAGGCCTAGAGATTAGTGATCTTGACGTTTGAAATGGCTCATGGGAAGTGACCGTGATCGGCTCAAACACTATAGGTATAGCTGATTTTCTTAACCATTTGTTTTATGTTCTTAACTCAACTTTTTAGTTGCTCCATGTTTGTTTAATCCATGGAATCATAAATCCCACTATGTGAAACTAATTCTCCGTTATTATTAAATACTCGTATTATAATAAAAAATAAATTTATGAATTCTATATGTTGGGTGTACTGCCACTTGATTTAGATTACTGTATTGTAAAGGCCTAAAGTTATGTTTACGAAATCTGGATTCTTTGAATTCGGATTCCTCGAATGAAATGCTTCAGAAAATGGACTGAAGTAATTTATTGTTAGCTACAATGGCTGCTATATGCAATTTTTTAGTAGCCACATCAGTGGCTGCAGTGGCTTCTAAAAGCGTCCAGGACATAATGAGCTGACCAGTTGTAACACAATAAGAGTATATTGTTCAATGAGCGGTAATGCTAGTAATAACTTACGCGATTGAAGTTTGCAGCACAAGCCGTAGGCGAGTGCTGTAGTAGTAGTAGTAGTAGTAGTAGTAGTAGTAGTAGTAGTGATGGGGAGGCGAAGCCAGGCAAGTAGGCCACCTTTGGCCCTTTTTGCCAACCCCACTGAACCAATCACTGAAAACACTAAAATTCTACACCCTAGAAAGCTCCTTGTCGAACCTACCAGACCTCCTGACGAAAGTCAGTATGTCCGACCATTTCGCTGAATATAGTGGCTCCTCCCCAAACTCCGTCGTGCCGAATATCTGAACCCTAAGGTTGCGATAAACTGCACATCTGCCCAGGAAGTGGAACGCTGTCTTGTCCTCCTCCCAGCATCTGGAGCAAATGGGGTCCCCTACCACCCTCATAAGTGACAGATGTCTATTCAACCGGCAATGGCCAGTGAGAACCCCCACCAGAAGGTTGAGCGTCTCTCTGCCTTTATTCAAAAGCCATTGCGTTCGGCCCCTATCAGGGCCTGCTATGAATCTTTTGGCTTGCCTGCAGTCGTCTCTCTCTAACCAGGCTTTCGCCAGTTCCTTGTAGGCCCAGTTGTCCAGGGCCACATTGACCTGGCGTCTACTAATTCCCAGCATAGGTTCTGGGCCGATGCAGGGGCTTCTGGCCCCTATCCTAGCTAATCGGTCCGCTCTCTCGTTACCCGGTATACCAATATGTCCGGGGACCCACAGTAGGGTCACCTACTTATGTCTTGCCAACTTCTGAAGGGCGGCAGAGCATTCTTGTGCCAGAGCTGATCTGGCCCTTGAAGCTGCCACCGCTTTCAGAGCTGATTGGCTGTCAGAGCATATATATATATATATATATATATATATATATATATATATATATGTGTAGAACGATTACTTCCAGGACAATTTTTCAGGTAATCCAGATAGTGCCAAGACATTTTGTTATTTCCAAGACGGTCTTGGAAGATTTTTGTGTAGATCGTATAGTTCCGAGACATCTCAAAATGTCTTGGAAGTTTTTTGTGTCTAACGCATAGTTCCAGGTCCTATTACGTGTATGTAAAGACTACTTCCGGGACATTTATGTCTTGGAACAAATTGAAATTTATGTGCTAGTTCCAAGACAGAGTTCGGTTTGATGTAGAAAAAATGATATGGTTGAGACTATAAACACCGTCACCGTCAAATGCACAAGCTTTCTTGATAACTTTTTCCAAACAGAGTTCGGTTTGATGTAGAAAAAATGATATGGTTGAGACTATAACCACCGTCACCGTCAAATGCACAAGTTTTCTTGATAACTTTTTCCAAATGTTAAAAAAAAAATTGGAGAAATTTATATCAAACACATCGGCGAAAATTAGTGACTTGAATTTTGCTGTTAGGGAATTAGAGATCAGAAGCTTTCGTCCAGAGGTAGTAAAATAACGCGATCATCATACGATCATATCAAGCACAATTATTAAGACTAAAGCAATGAAAATACCATTGTTTTAAAGTTAATGTTCCTAGACTCATTCCACATGCATATGCTTACAGGTATATCTGCTTGAGACTTGAGCAAACTGAAGTATAAAAACATCATAGTTCCAAGACTGCCTTTTTAGTAGATTCAAATGCTAAAAAATGAAGACGTGTCATTTTATATATTTTAGTTAATTTTTAGTTGCTTTGCCACTGCCAGTGGAACTGACGATATGACAACAGTAATACTTTTTCGTCACAGAGACATAAATTAAGGTGTATATGATTTGAAAATACATATTTTCATTTTCTTGGGCAAGGTGGTGGTGCTACTGATCGCCTTTATGACGACCCCCGCAATAACAAGGACCATTTTAGGTGGATGACGGAACTGAAGTATGACCTACTGAGCTGCTACGAGAGCAGCAGCCAGCGCCGTAGGAGGTACATGTCCCGCGTGCATGGGAGGTGGTGTCAAATGCATTCAGAGCATAGCACCAGAGGTTGCGGAACTATGTATCTTACCTTCGGGGGTAGGTGCGATTTTCGGCTAACCGAAGGAACTTCCCACCTTTACGATTTTAGTTCGCGGTGCGATGCGCCCTCCCCACTGCTTCCAACGAAACCACTGCCAAGGGAACCCAACCGCCTCTGCCTTCCAAAAATGAGCGGGGAAGGAACATCCTTCCTCCGATCTTTTCCCTTTTTTCTCTTTTATTCTTTTTGTACCTTTCTTTTTTCTTTTTTTTTTGGCCACTTTTCTTCTCTTTTTTGAACTCTTTTTTATTTTTTTAACATTTTTTTGTATGTGTGCCTCTACTTCCCGTTATATTTATTTCATGAATCTCCTTTTTCCTATTTTTCTTTCTATTTACCTTCTTTTTTTTGGGCCTCTTTTTTATATTTTTTCAAATTGATCCATTACAAATATTTAGCCTTATATGGCTGGCAATAGTGCCCCACATCGTCTCTTAACCTACAGTATCAACAAGATTCAAAACCGGAGAATCCTGGAGAACCTCTCACACATCCTCCACCACAGCCGCTCCCCATTCATTCCACGCTTGCACACCCCTTTCGTTCACCTTCCCGTTTACCCTGAGGTTCGGTCTCTGTCCTAACCCCAGGTTTTCTATCATTTCTCTCGCATTCACCCCCTCCGGCTTCTCACACTCGTCCGTACATGCTTCGCACTCTCCTCTCCTCTTCCGCACTCACACACTACCGCTCCTGACATCAATCCAAACCTACGTAGGTACGCCGGAATGTTCCCGTGTCCGGTAATCAGCTGACCTGCCTTGAAAGTCAGAGGCAGCCGATCCTCTCCAACGTCCCTTCATACCTCGTATACCCATCTCCCTTTCTCACTATGGTCCCATATATTCTGCTACTCTCTCATTACCCGTTCATTAATCTGTTTCCAGAAGGTGTTCCTTTCAAATCCCCATTCAGTATTCCAGTCTATCTCTTCCCTCTTTCTAGCTTCTTTCGCTGTCCTGTCAACCATGCGCATCAAGTCAGATCACGTTCACTCTACACCCATTTGCTCTTATCTTACCTAGTAGTTCTTTCATCTTCATCCTCATTTTTCCTTTCATGCCTTTCCCATCCAAACTTCGCACCGCTACCTGACAGTCAGATATTACCGTGGCCGGCAGCTTCCGGTTGTCATGGACGTATTGCAGGCCCCTGTATATTGCCGCGTACTCTGCTATTAGGGAGAGGTAATGCCCTCCACCCTCTCCTCCTGCTGGTCAGCAACATACACGTTTCTCGCAACAATCATTCCGATTCCGACTCTCTCGTTTTTTACAGTTGTATCCACGTACACACAAAACTCATCTTCCGTTATAGGCTGTCCCTCCATCCTTACTTCCCATGCAGGATGAGGCTTGTCCACACCCATAACCTTGCTCGCCTTCATTTTCTCGCCTAATTCTTGCCTTGCACTCCACCTTTCATACGCCTCAATGTCCAAAGGTCTAGTCCCAGTCAATACCTCCAAAGTCTCTGTCGCCACCGTCCTATATACTCGCGCAATCATCAAGCCACACAACCTTTGGATCGCACTCAATTGGCTTCTCACCCTACTGTCCCTAGCTCTTTTGCCCCAAATCTCACAGCCATACAAAAATCCATTGTTTAACACCCTCTCGTATATAAGTTTAGAGACCTTCTTCTTTAACCCCAATTTCGCTCAATAGCTCCCCTGAGCTTCCCAGGCTATTTCCCCGAACTTCGCCCGAACACCCTTGACATGCTCGATGAAACTCCTTTTCTTGTCTGTCGTCAGGCCAAGGTACTTGATTACCTCTCCCATCCCCAATCTCTCTCCTTTCATACGGACCATCGGCTCCCTAATCTTTCTCCCATTCTCTACAAACATACACTCCGTCTTTCTCGCATTGTAGCCCACACTCACTCTCCCATTCAATACATTCCTGTTCGATCTCCCTCCATTTGGCCTCTACCTCTTTAACCGATTTTCGCCTAACAATCACCAACTGATCATCCGCGTATACCGATACAACACACTCCTCCTGCTTTCCGCCCCTACTCCACTTAGCCTTCAGTCTATACATCCTTCTCAACCATCCTTCATGTTCGTGCTCCAGCTTAGCCTGCCCCTTCAGCGACTGAAAGGTCTGTTAATCAAGCTAAAAGACCGCCGAGAAAGCCCTCTGGGAGGGAAATCGACGGAGTCGTTTTACCTGGGGACTTAAGTGACCGAAGGGCCTTGCATAACAACGAGAGGCCCTTCAAGCTGGCAGATTTAAAGAGAGACGGGGACAAGCGGTGCTGGTTATTGTCAAGCAACATTTTCTTGACAGTATATGGATGTTAATCGCTGCACTGATTACTCTGGCGACAGGCCTGGAGGAAAACATAATGTTTTCTGACTGACTTGTCCTTTTGCATCTCGCTACTGCCTTTGTCCGTAGCGCTAAAACAAGGGATAAAGTTGTGGCACGCCAAATTACCGGAGGCACAAGGTCGCCCATTTGTTTTACATGGATGACCTGAAGCTCTATGCCTCTGGACAACGAGATTTACAGCAGTCGCTGATGGTAGTGTAGGATTACAGTCAAGCTATTGGTATGGAGTTTTAGACAGACAAATGTGCCACGGTTCATCCCAAAGGAGGACGTTGCGGAGATACTGAAGATGAGGAACAGCTCGTTGACGGTAGCATTTGGCGACAACTGCATGCTGTTATCAATACTTATACCTACCGTGGAATGGCGCAGCGTCATGTCCAAGAGGCAGAATTGGTCAAAAAGTACCTCTGCCGTAAGTATTTGCACCGACTCCGGCCGATCTGGTTATCAGAACTGTTCGGCAAGAACAAAGTCGCTGCCACAATTATGCTTACGGTGCTATTGTTATTATACAGCAGGAAAGTGGAAGGGCTGGGACAAATTGACATAACGACCAGCAAAAGGATGAATTTGGAGAGAAGTCTACATCCTAGGTTGGTAAAAAAACTTTCCTTTTTAGGGCAGCAACACGGGCAGCCGAGTAACTTAGCCTCAGGCTCGACTTCACGCGGAGGTATCAGCAGTCCGTTATGGAACTTGCCCCACACATAATTAAAGTAAAAACTACTGAAGCCTAATCGTTTTAAGACTTCACAAAGATAAGCCAATGCACAGAATCTTCTACAAACATTTAGAAGAGCACCGTTTGTATGAGCAGTTCATCTTCTCCCTCCTAAAGTCCAGTGAGTTGAAGTCGAAGAAGACTGTTTCGGACATTGATGAAAAACCAATTTTATTTCCAATATTTGACATTTGACTGTATCTTGAAATCCATCTAACCTGTGTTTTTGACAGCAGCGTCACATATGACAACAATAATAAACAATTCACTAAAACTATACAGTATGTTACACCTTTCGTAGTCGTTAAGTTTTCTCAGTTTTCCAATATTCTGTATGATCTTCCTTTGATTTCTTCCCGTAAGAACCTTCTACGAAGTAACAGAAAACTTATAAAAAAAGATGGATGAAATTGGTAAAGCCGTTCTCACGTGTGCTAGTCCGTTGGAATCGTTTTATCGGGAGGAACAGAGAAAGACATTAATATACAGGGTGTCCCTTTGAAAATTTTGAATCGGACGTCACGTGATCAAAAACAAATACCTCGTCGGGTAACACAGTAACAAGAACCGATAGTAAAGTGTATCCGAAGTCTCGTGACACCCTTTGATCCAGAAATTTGACACAACTTTTGGGTCATATTTACCCACAAAAATAAACCAGCTGTTCACAGGGTTAACTTTTATGAGCAAATAAAAGTTATAAATAGATGGGTAGAAATGATAGACTTCTTAAAGTGGTTACCAGTAAAAAGTGCTTAATTGTGTTTTTAAGATACACTATCTTCAAGAAGAAATTATAGCAGGGTAATTAGTTATTCAATATATTTCTTTGAGGAGGTGAGTCGATCTGGTTAGCTAATAAATATAATCCCATGTCCAATTCCCAATAGTTTCCAAGATATATTAAATTTTAGTGATTTTTATTAAAACACAGAACTACAAATGCAAGCCCTATTATTGTCGAGTTTACGAGTTTTCGGAATTTTTGTATTAGTTGTTAGAAAATATGCTGCGTTTACAGACTGAGAGAAAGTGATCATATATCAAAAACTTCTCGAAATAGTCTAAAAACTATTATGTGTTGAAAAGTCAATCCATGAGCAGCTGCCAAAAAATAAATTAGTCTTAAAAGTTACCCTATAATTAACCTTGTTATCCACTGGTACCATGAAGTTGTTGGAAGTGTGTTAAACACAGGCAAGAAGTTTGCATTTAAGCCCCAGACCTAGAGGCATATGGATTTTCGAAAATACAAAACTTGTCATCAGACTTCTAATTTTTGTTATTCGTGAATGATGTGCTAATACAGCATGACGAGTTGTAAAAAGTAAAGAAAAGGAAATATGAATTAAGAAGATACATGCTACTCTAGTTGTCACTGTTGTCAGTGGGTCAGTGCTCTAATTGCACCAAATTATAACTTTTACTGTATATAACAGCGGATAACATATAAAACAGCATAATCCTTATTTGATATGTTCACTTCACTTCTCAAGAGAATTTATAAAATATATTGAGCTATCGCTGCTTAGCTGAAAACTGTATGAAAAAGGATCAATGGTTTCAAACGTGGCTGCTTAGTTAAGACGTCGTGCTTCCTGGGATTAATTCGCACGACACTGTCCAACAGTCCAACAAACGAGACTTACGCGTTAATAAAATACCTAACAAGTCATGTAACTAGTAGTGTTGTATCTGTTTGGATGCTTGGTGCTAGAAGCACTGCACACATCACATTCACCAAACCGTAAACATCGCTCCATACGTCTTTCCCAAATTATTCAGAGAAAGGTTGAAGTAGAGTCTAGAGGTCCAGAGTCAAACGCTGTTTATAGTGTGTGGCGGCATTACAAAAGTACGGCCAAATTTTCGGAATAATAAATCTTTTACACAATAGGAGATGATCCCAAGTAAGGTCGATTGTTACTGCAAGTCTTGGAAATATGCGTGTCACAAGCGTACAAACCAATACAGTGCAGTTTCTATAAATGCCCTCGCTTTTTTTTATCTGGCTTCTGATGGATTTTATAAACTAACCAGAGGTGGGTTAAGTCATAGGTTCAACCATCGACAGAGTTGTAATTAGCCCCCCAAAAATATTTAGGGGAAGTGGTCACCAAAATTGTTCAACCTCACAAAAATCAAAAGTTTTATTATTGAAATCGAGTGTTTCATGTCAGATAACCACATATTAATGTTTTCGTGATAAATAATGATACGTAATGTTTGCCTGTAAATATAGCTTTAGTTTTTTTACAACAAACTGTTATTATTTCATTTAAAGGTATGCATTGTTGTTGTTTAGACATATTTCTATTAATTAGAACGTTGGTGATTGAATTCTCCTTCTTGACACAGAATCTGTAGCACCCAATATCATATTCCGGAGGTCCTGGAGCTTGAAATTTAACAGCTGTTTAGGTGTATCCATGTATCCTTGACCATTCGGCCAAAAGCACATACCCAATAGCATACCTATGATTGAATTCGTTTCACTAGTTTTTCGGCAAATTTAATATCTTTTTCTGTACATGTTGCGAAATAACAACAACAGCACAAATAACAGCTTTCCGTTTATCGTTTTGTTTAAACATATCCTATAAATATTATAACTGAACTGTATCCGATGGATGTCAAGCCAGATGTTTCGGTTTGCTTGAAATACCCCAAGGTCCCCAAGCCAGATCAAATCCGTCTAAAATGTACGATTTCAGTGGAGGAACACGTGTTTTGAGATAACATTTTATAGCTCATCCATTTTTTAATCAATTGCTGGATCTGGCCAAGGTGTTTCTTTAAATTTCAATTGCTTTCCCTTTTCTAACATACGTAAATATGAAAAACCAAAGCAATAATTTGTTTACAATAATTATTTCTGTATCTGAAATTATTTCCACAAATTAGCATATCCAACATTGTAGGTATTCACCTTACTGACTGGATGGAACAAAGTCGAGTAATGTTGACGGCTTACTTGGGCAAATTAGTTTTAGGCTGACTACAGGG